>OY755195.1:2504817-2859298 GCA_963576735.1 Bedellia somnulentella
CACTTGTAATCTTCCTTTCCCTTCTTGTGGCAGAGATTTAACTCTCAAAGACAATATTTAGATTTTTATGAATAACCAAACTTGGGCTTTTTAAAATGCCTTTGTATAGCCAATATGCCAATATTCTCTATTATATTTTTATAATGTATTGTCTGCCATACATTAATGGTTTATTTGTTTTTTCTATGAAGTCACCACATACAAGTAAATGGGACATTTGTACTAAATTTAGGCAGCTCTCTGAGGGTGTTTGCTATGCGAAAGGCTATAAGTAACAGGAAAATTAAATTTAACTTTTAATTTCTGACCAAAAAGACTAAGATACAGATATAAACTTATTGCTCATGCCATATTCCCCAAAGGTGCTTATTCAGAATTTCACTTGTTATTTTGCTACCTGGTTTTAGATCCCCACTTTTTGAATGGGCAGTGTATTCACAAGGTGGTCAACTGCTTGGTACAAACACACTATCACCTGACTAAGTATATCTTAGCTTCATAAATATGTTATTAGCCATGGGTTTTCTCACAAAAATTTACAAACCTATTTCATTAATGACTTAAATCTGTACCACCACGGTTGTTAGCTGAGCTTTTATGGTTGTCAACTTTAATATAGTAACATATTATTGAATTCTATTGCATGTCAAACTTAAGGAGCTCATTAAGTTTTTCTGCGCTCATCTTGTTTGCCATAGGGAGTTGAGGTTGAGATTGTTATTGCTAGGTTGTGATGATATGGCATAAGCTGTGTATTGTCAGAATAGCACTAACCCATTTCTTTCGGCAGGTGTCGTAAGAGGCAACTTCGGGTATAGGGGCTTATTAAGTAATTGTTGGGGGAAGCAATTGGCGAAACATCACCGACCTATATTAACAATCCTTTCCCCACATAACTTTCAAAAGTGGCTGAGGAATTTTAATTCTGATGCTCTGGCTACCCCTTTCTAGGATTTATAGCCGTGAGTATATGTTTGTATGATATGGCATAAAAAACTGCCATATGATTTAAAATTACATAATGATATTGTTAATTGTTAGGCAATGTGTTTAGATGCCCTTTAGCCGCCACCAAAGCTGTAAGAATATGTATGTATATGTAATATACTTTGTATTGGAAGAACATCATAATTTTAATTAAATTTCGTATTTTATTAGTGAGATTTTAATTTGATGTTTTTGTTTTATAATTTGTTTTTATTTAAGTTATTATTGTTTAGATTTAAGTAACGTTCAGACACAATGATATTGTTAATGAATAAATAAATGCAATGAATGAGTATAAGTTGATGCATATAATTCATATAAAATGAAATTTTCTGACATTTCTCCCTTCAACCTACCTTTGCCATGTAGTGACGGCCTAGAATGTCACTACCCCTTTCTACACAAGGTGTCGTAAGAGGCAACTAAGGGTATGATGATTTTTTAAGTGGTGTTGGCAATGTGGTTGGAGACCCATTACCAATGATACTTTATTTCTATCATCTTTCCCCCTATCAACTTCCAAATTTGGCTGAGGTGAGAAGCTTATAGCTTGAAAGCTTTGGCTAACCCTTTTTGGGATTTATGGCCGTGAGTATATGTATGTATGTATTTATACTGAAATTTTCTGACATTTCTACCTTTAAGTTTCAAGGATAAAACTTATGATATTATTTATGATTTATAATCAATAATGATAACTGAATTTGCATCCCACTGAGCTCAGGTGTAAATTTGTACATAGTAAAAGTTTGTTTGTCTATTAAATTTAAGTAAAGTTTTAATAACATTGTATTTAATGCAAAATTCTGTATACATTACTATATTATTATTTCGAAAAGCATTTTTGTTTCTCGCCTCTCCCATGGCCGAAAATGAAAATATAAATTTTAAATGGGAGAGGCGGTACTCCCCGACAAAAGCACAGACGGTCGGGGTCAGGGAGTCAGGTTCAAGAACCGACGGACGATCCGAGCCGTATCGAGCAGCACCGCTTTCTGCATTTGTGCTGGAACCGACACGCCACAGAAATCCAACCGCCTCAAGTTGCTCGCGAGGCTGGTTGGAATTAACCCGTTCGCGGATAAAACAATTGGGATTATTTCTGTCGAAGTCACACCCCACATGTCGGTGATCTCGTGAGCCAGATCGAGATATTTCCGACGCTTCTCGGTTTCGGCTTTCACGAGACCCTCGTCATGAGGGATAGTGACATCCACTAGAAATACCCTCGACTGCGACCGATCCCATACCACGATATCAGGCTTATTCGCTAGAATAGTCCTGTCCGTGATAACGGATCGGTCCCAATAGATTTTGGCACGGTCGTTTTCTAGGATTGGCTCCGGCAGATACTTGTAATACGGCAGCCTCTGTTGCAAGAGTCCGTATTTTAGAGCGAGCTCCTGATGCAGGATTTTGGCTGCTTGGTTGTGTCTGTGCAAGTACTCAGTGTTAGCAAGAGCCGAACAACCGGAAATAACATGCCTAAGTGACTCTCCGGGACGGCCACATGCTCGACAAACGTCTGTGGTACCGTCCTTTAGGATGTATTTCCGATAGTTCCGCGTCTTGATAACCTGATCTTGTATTGCACAGACAAAACCTTCGGTTTCCCCAAAGAGGTCCCCGAAACGCAGCCAATGCAGGGAGGCTTTACGGTCCACGAAAGGTTCGTAAAGTACCTTGTAAAACCTCCCATGCAGCTCCTTCTCTTTCCATACGGACTCCCGATCAGAGGTGCTAAGTACCTCCGGGGTTCGCCAATCCTGTGAGGCCAACGATAAGGGAGTCAGTCCTTTATCACTAGCGACCACCTCTCCCCGAATACTATCATCCGTCATCGTCAAAAAATAGTTTCTGAGGTTGCATACCTCGCGGTTGTGCATGGTTTTGGCACTCAAGAGGCCTCGACCACCACACTTCCGCGGGATATACAATCTCATAACCGACGACCTCGGATGATGCATTCGATGAGAGGTCATCATCGTGCGGACTCGTCTGTCCAGAGCGTCGAGTTCGGTCTGAGTCCATCTGAGCACGCCAAATGTGTACATCAGTACAGGCATGACCCAGGAGTTAATGGCTCGGATCTTATTAACGCCTGATAAGTAGCTATTAAGCACACTTTTCAGGCGTTCATAAAACTCCTCGCAAACACCCTGTTTCACGTCTGCCACCTTCACACCGATGGTTTGTGACATGCCCAGATACCGGTATGTTTCAGCCTCGGAGAGTGCCCTCAAATGATTGGTGCCGACATCGACACCATCAGAGTGCACGACATGCCCCTTCTCAACATGGATGACCGCACACTTATCGACCCCGAGCTCCATCTTGACGGAACCACTGAAATCATTAGTGATCGTCAGTAGCTCCGCCAATCTGTCAGCCGTGGGGGCGTAAAGTTTCAGGTCATCCATGTAAAGGAGATGAGGCAAGCGTGGTCCGCCTCTCCGAAACTGAAAGCCCGTCCCCGAATTCTCCAAGAGTGTACTTAGAGGATTCAGAGCCAAGCAAAACCAAACTGGACTCAGGCAATCGCCCTGGAAAATCCCTCGCCTTATATCAATTTGGTCATCCGCGTCCGTCATCCGCTGACCGTCTAAACTCAGGATCGTTCTCCAGCACCCCATACATTGCCCGAGGAAGTGTCGAACTGCACTATCAATTTTGTACAGCTCGAGGACCCTCATGAGCCATGTATGAGGTACCGAATCGAACGCCTTCCTGTAGTCTATCCAGCCAGCGGAGAAGTTCCGGCGGTTGCGTTTGACCAGTTGGCCTACGACCGCGTCGATAAGAAGCAGCTCCTTGCTACCGCGACTACCGCCCCTACATCCGTTCTGAGCTCCAGAGATCACATTGTTATCAACAATGTGTTGAGTAATCTTGGAGCTCAGAACGGATGTCAAGGTCTTGTAAATTGTACAAAGACAAGTAATGGGGCGGTATTGTGATGGATCCGCGGTAGCATCGCTCTTTGGAGCTAAATGAGTGACCCCAGTAGTTAAGAAGTTCGGGAGCGTCCCACTCTCGAGGGCGCTTTGGAACTGACGGGCGAGAGTAGCGTGACAGCGCGTGAACCCCTTCAACCAGTAATGGCCATATATTATTATTATTATTATTATTATTAGACGGGCGGTAAACGCCACGGGTTTCCGCACTGAGCCCGACATGGCGGACCATTGTACGTGGACCAAGTGGTCAACTAGTTCTCCCAGCCTAATTCCGTCCAGAAGGCAAGTAGCTTATCCAGGTCAGCTACCGCCCCTGGGAGCGACTTTATTGTTCCTATAGTGTTTTTTCGGATATCGGCCACTCCAGTGCATTCCTGGAGCACGTGAGCGACCGTCTCATCAGCCTTCATGCACGCACGGCATAGAGGGCTGTCGGTGATGCCTATAGTGTGTAAGTGTTTGTTTAATGTGGTATGTCCTGTGAGTATTCCCGCCACTGTCCGCAGGTTCTTCCTACTAAGTCGTAGTGCGCGCCCGGTCAGCTTTATGTCAAGGGTTGGCATAGTTTCCTTTGACTGTCTGCAGCCAGGCTCTTCCTGCCAGTGTGACTTGGAGAGAGAGTGTGTGCGTTCTCTTAGCCACGCACGCAGCTGACCAAAAGGCAGGGGGATAATCGGTTCAGGACCCTGCAGGTTCCTGGCCGACCCCGCCCTAGCCAGTTCGTCAGCCGCGTCGTTTCCCAATGAGCCGCTATGACTAGCGTTGTGTAACTCACTCTTTTTTAATGAGTATGAGTGAGGGCCTCATTTTACCTCATGAGGTACTCGCGAGGTACCCCTCATTTGAGGCGAGGTAGATGAATGAAATAAACTATATGAACGAGTCGATAGTGAGGCGCGCGTAATTTTGCCGCTTTGAACTGAACGAGGCAAAATGAGTTCTTATGTTTAATACCTCGATTTTTTTTATAAATATTCTTAATTTAAATGAATTGAATTATTGAAACTAACTTTCTATGACTACTTTATTAGTTTTTTTACTCACTTCGCCCCGTTTTCTTCAGCCCTTTAATATCATTAAGCTAATCTAAAGGAAAATTAAATAAGTACTATTTGTAAGAAAACGCTAAAATAAACTGACTTATCATTCCATCAAACTGACCCGACTCCTTCAACCACGACGCGAGCGAGTATAATGAATGTATAGACTCAATCTTTTAATTGTTGTCAGTAACTCACTCACTCACTTTGGTCTATGCGAGTGCTGCCTCGACTCGCGCCTCGAAAGAGTGAGGAGTTACGTGAGGTGGTTCATATTTCAAATACGAGGACTCCCTCATTTTCTCGCGACTAGGAACTCAAACGAGGTACCTCACGAGTGAGGGGCTCATCACTAGCTATGACCTTTAATCCATTGAAGGGTTATAATGTTTTTCCCGGCTACCTCCTCCAGAGCACCGTGGCACTCCAGGACTAGTCCTGAAGTGAACACACAACGATCCAGAGCCTGTAGCACAGATGCACTGTCCGAGATGATTTTGACATGCATATCGGACAGCGCACGGGCTTTGATTGCCATTGCCGCCTCAATTATTCCAAGACACTCCGCTTGGAATACCGTATTGTGGTGGCCTAGGCTTTTGGAGATTTTGATATTGAGGTCTTGTGAGTATACGCCCGCTCCAGTCCCTTGGTTGGTCTTGGAGCCATCTGTATACACACGCACCACGTTGTTCCTCTTCGAGTACAACAGTGTAATTGTGCTTGGTTATAATGGTTTTTGTTATCCTATCACATGGTGCAGTAAGTAAGGGCTGGTATTGGATGGCCGCTGTATAAATATTAGTGTGTAGGATTCTGGAGTCATTTTTGAGGTGTCCTGCCTTTTTCAGCCTAAGTGAGGACATCGCTGCCTCTTGCTGTATGTGTAAGTGTAAGGGCGGCAGATTCAGTAGCACCTGAAGAGCTGCCGTGGGTGCGGTTCTCATACAGCCCGTGATGGCCATACAGGCAAGCCGTTGCATTTTTTCTAGGTCGTTTTGGGCTGTTGTTAATCTAGTTCTCGACCACCAGACCAGTGAGCCGTAGGTTATCACAGGTCTAATAATGGTGGTATAAAGCCAGTGTACGATCTTAGGTTTTAATCCCCAGTTTTTACCTAGTATCCGCTTGCACTGCCATAGCATAGCGCTGGCTTTTTTTAAAATGTTATCTAAATGTGGTTTCCAGCTCAGTTTGTCATCTAGGGTAATTCCTAGATATTTAACAGTCTTGGAAAGAGTGAGTTGGGTTCCAAAGAGTTTTGGAAGTTCAAAAGGGGGGAGTTTCCTTTTGTGAGTGAAAAGAATTAGTTCAGTCTTTTTAGGGTTTACTTTCAGGTCGTATTCGTTACACCATGTCTCCAGTACTCTTAATGCTTGACCCATTTGATTGCAGAGCGTGTTTACATGATTTCCATTTAGTAGGATACTGAGATCGTCCGCGTAGCCTACAGTAAAGTAGCCTCGGGCATTAAGCCTCCTAAGTAGAGAGTCGACCACCATGTTCCATAGGAGTGGGGAGAGGACCCCCCCTTGGGGGCATCCTCTTGTCACAATGGCTCTGGTGGTGTCTTTTAGGGTTACTTGGACCGCTCTGAGTCTCAACATGTTAACAACCCAACCCCTGAGTGTGGAGTTAACACGGAAGTCTTTCAGAGTTTTCTCGATACAGGGTATGTTAGTTTTATCGAAAGCACCTTCAATATCTATGAAGGTGCCTAGTGTGGATAGCTTGGTGCTGAGTGCACATTCAATTTTAGATATAACGTTGTGTAGTGCAGTCTCAGTTGATTTATCTTTAGTGAAAGCGTGTTGGTTTATATGGAGGGGTTTTTTCGCAAGTGATTTTTCTCTTATATGTCTGTCACAGAGTCTTTCCAGAGTTTTTAAGAGAAAGGATGTGAGGCTGATGGGTCTAAAGGACTTCGGGTCGGTATAGTCCGACTTACCGGGTTTGGGTATGAAAGTTACTTTGACTTCGCGCCATGGTATCGGTACATATCTGTAAGCGATGCATGATTGATATATTTTGACCAGCCAGGGGGATAGGATGTCTCTTGCCCACTGGAGCAAAGCAGGGAAGATTCCATCTAGGCCTGGTGATTTGAAGGGGTTGAAAGACTTAACCGCCCATTCAATTTGGTCATTAGTGACAAGGTCTCGTGAGAAGAGCCTGTCCGCTTCGGTAGGAGGCGTAATATGCTCCTCATTCCAGTCAATATCATCAGTATGATAGTCCAGTGGGTAAGAACACCCGCCCGAAAAACAGAAGGGCGTGAGTTCCAATCCTGGGACGGGCCTACACCAATTTGTCTTTTCTAAAGTCATATGTGTGGTTAATTTATCATGGTTGCTAACGGTGAGGGAAAACATCGTGAGGAAACCCACATGGCTGAGTTGTACTTAGTCATGTGGCGCTTGCCATGTGAGTTCAGGAGTATTGGTACCTCTGCCAACCCCTTCGGGGATAAAACGGCGTGAACGTTTATGTAACGTTTATGTTTATCATCAGTATGATGACAGTCTGGGAAGTGGCAGTCTAGGAGCAATTTATGTGTTTCTGTATCTGTCGTGGTGTATGTATTATCAGGTGTTTTGAGCGGCCCTACGGTGAGGTTGTTATCGGTAGACAGAATTTTTCGAACCCTAGCCGCTTTATTGTTCGATTCTATTGATCCGCAAAACTTTCGCCAAGCTTGCCTTTTGCTAGATCGGATTCGTTTTTTGTAGGTGGCTAACATGTTTTTATAGTTTTCCCAGTCTGTAGGTAGCCTGGAGTTTTTAGCTTTATTGAAAAGTTTGCGTAGTTCACCGCGCATTTTTTCCAACTCCGGGGTCCACCACCTACTGGTTTCTTTCCCTGGGATTGTTGGTTGTTTAAGTGGGCAGGAGGCTTCATAAGACTCGATTATAGCTGCGGTTACTACTTTAAGGTCATTTTCAATTTGTGTAGGGCCATCTATATTCTCGTTGGTGAGTGTATTTAGCTTACTTTTTAGAGACGATCTATATGAGAGTACATTCGTAACTCGAGGGTTACGTTTTGGAGGGGGTAGTGTGTAGTCACTGGTAATGTTGAAACAGATCCGCCGATGATCAGCGCAGCTTAGTTCTTTTGACACGTGCCAATTTGAGACTAAGTGGGACGCCCCGGTGCTAACTAGTGTAATGTCAATGATAGTTTGGCCCCTGGATGTAACCCATGTGGGCTCCGATCCTATATTTGCTATGCTAAGGTTAGTAGAGAATAAATAGGTTGATAATACCTGTCCTCTTTGATTGGCCGCGTGGCAGCCCCACAGCGGATGATGCGCATTTGCATCGGCTCCGATGATGAGCTCAGTACCGGACTGCTCACAGTACTGCACCAGGTCGACCATTTCTTTAGGTGGGCAGTCGGCGTCACCGGGCATGTAGCAGGACGCTAGGACCACATCTGGGATCACCCTGCTAGCTGTTGTGATCTTGATAGCTATCAGGTCTCTGGAACAATATTGGGTGAGTGGCATGCTTTGAATATATTTAGGAATATAAATGCATGCCCTTGGGTTTGTGCATGTGGTGTCGCAGATTAACTTACCTCCGATGTTACTGAGACCACATATACGGTTTGCCCTGATCCACGGCTCCTGAATCAGAGCAATACTGTTGATGTTTTTATCCAGCACTGTGCGTAGGGTAGCCGTCGCCGCTTGACTGTGCTGGATATTGGTCTGGAGGATTGAGATGGTTTTAGGAGGGGGGAGCATCTTTAAGGATCTCCGCTTCCAGCTCCTCATCCAGGTCCAACTCGGAGTGTGTCCTGGGCGATGAAGTCATCATGGCCTCTTCCCAGGGATCCGGGACGAGGTCATTGCATGCCAGCCGACCGAGCTGGTCCACGGCCTCTTGGAGAGCTTCTGGTTCCTCCACAGGCCTGCTGGTGGAGGGTTTCGGCTCATCCGGCCTTGGGGGCGTGGGGGCAGGTTGGTCAGCTGGGGTCTCAATCGGCGCCTTCGGATCGGGCGGCGTGTCACTAAGTTTACCCCTCCCTACTATAAACTTAGCGAACACCGACCCGAATCCAAAAGCGATTCGGCGGTCGCGAAGAAGCAGCTTCTCCACCTCCGTCGATGACAGGCCCAAAGTAAGGAAAGTGCCCCTATTCTCTCCCTCGACAGTCGTCGCTTTGTATGGGTGCCACTGTGGTATGTCATACCAGCGTCCATTTTGTTTGCAAAGCAAAATCTGGAGCTTTTTCAGTGACCCCATATACCTAGGGAAGAAGAGGGCAATTCGTGTGCGGGTGGGGATATCAGCCTGGTTGACCATCTGAATCTTGTCGCCCGAGGGTAGCGTCGCGGCGGATGCAAATTTCTGTAGCCAGGTAAGGGCGAAGTCGTCCTCACACTGGATCTTCAGCGTACCCTCGGACAGTTTTGGGCAACCCCGAAAGGCTGGCGCTATCTCCACATCATCGGAGTCCATAGCCGCGAAGACCTGTTCTTCGATACTTTCCCCAAGGTACTCGGCCTCCGAAGTGGTCAAGTCCCTCAGGGACGTGGTGATGAGCGCCACCGAGAGTTTGGAGCGGTCTACATTACTATATATAAAAATATCTATCAAGTAATTAACTAATTGAAAAGAACAGAGTGTCATCGTCTTTATTTAAGACCTTCTATACTTATGACTTGGCAATAAATAAATAATACATTCCTTCGATAATATAATATGACCAAGTTCAGCATATTAACCAATGTGTTAGGTCTATGTATATAGTTTTGTATCCCTGACAATTTTTTTCTTAGAAACTTATTAATATATTTGTTGTAATGGTTATGCCATACATCCTCAAAGGGTGGTAGAGGTACTTCTGAACATTATGTGACATTGATGTTGTCTGGTCTTCAGAGTACCCGCATTTTGTCTGGGCAGTGCAATCATATAATATGGGGCAGGCCTACAAAAACATTGTCATATAACTTAGCAACACTCAGCAATCAGGGTTTCCTCGCAATGTTTGTCCCCGCACTGTGAACAACGATGATAAATTAACCACACATATTAATTAAGAAAAGACAAGTTGCTATAGGCCCCCCCCTGGGATTTGAACCCACACTTGTCTGGATAAAAGTCTGGTGTTCTATCCATTAATCTGCCACTATTGTTATATTGATTCTCAACAAAGTATTTAGACCTTTACTTTGTGGTATATTTTGATTAAGGTAAAATTTTCATAAATTTCCTTATTATTTTTTATAGATCCATTTGTGCGATTTTATCACATGTTTTTTATTGTTTTGTTTTATTTGATATATTTTATATGAAACTGCCAGATACTAACGCTGTGAAACAACTTTTATTTTTGGTGGAAATTTTATTATTGGCAAATTTTTTGTAGGTTCATTAAATCTGCTCTGACACGACACAACCAATTTTAATAAGAGAATGTGGTTAATATGGTAGGTGTAAGATACGATTGATGTATGTAGATGAAGTGGCGATCTAGTTCTCTGCCTACGCCAATGGGAACTTATAGCGTGAGTATATAAATGTATGTTCGGGAGCCCACATGGCGTTTATAATTGATCCTCAATCCATACAAAAATGCCAATTGAGATTATAGCTTTTGTTCACTATAATGTGACTAAAAGTTACAGTGGGCGAATTGCGAGATTTATCGATTACTTTGCGCCGTAGTAAAGTAATCCTATTCTTAGCATCAGCATAGCTAGTACAAGCGACCTTTTATCTAGATATAGCGTGGTGTAAACCAGCCGTCTCTTTCGCACTTATTTAGTATCGTATATTGTTATCTCATTCTAACCGATATCCAGTAGAGCCTCCAGCAGGGCAAGCACGAGCCGTGTTTAAACTAGTTATCGCGTGGGATAAAGCAGCCATCTCTTACGCACTTACTTAGTATCGTATACTGCCATCTCATTCTAACCGTTATCGTGTCGATAAAATAGCGCTCGTGCTTGCTATACAGGAGTAAAAGAGACACAGACATGTATTGTTTTCACGATGTATGAAACTCGAGCATTCTGTTCGAAAACTAAATTTGGATTGAATGTCGTAATATGCCTACAGGAAAAAGTAGATATTTTGACCACCATATGATAAATAGGTCACGTGATATTCAGAATAACAACCTCTGCCAACTCTTAGGACCTAAGGGACCTTTATGCCATGTATTTATGTAGATAAGTTTGATTTATGCATGCTGGATATTCTCGCGTTGTTGAAATCAGCAAGTCAAAAGCAAAAAGGTAAATCACAGCATAATACATGAATCGAACGAAGTCAAACGTGGATGAATTCGAATGTACTAACTAAACTTCTATCTCAATCGATGCAGTCTTTTAAAAAATAAGCTGAAAAAACAGACAGATACAGCTTTAAATCGAAAAAAAGAGCTTATTATACATACATACATACATATACTCACGCCGTTAGTTCCCATTGGGGTAGGCAGAGACTATCGATCGCCACTTTGTACGATCCTGGCAAACCTCTCTAGCTTCATTCACATCCATCAATCTTTTCATACATGCTCTTTTATTCTTCGTACTTCGGACACCTGCCTTTTTGAGCACATTTTCTATTTGATCTAAATGTGTCCTCCGAGGTCGTCCTCTACTAACATTACCTTCCACATTGGCTCTATATATCTCTTTCACCACTTTACTGTCATCCATCCTCTCTATGTGCCCAAACCATCTCAACATTCCTTTTTCTATCTTTCTTACAATATCATCTTTTACACCACACCTTTCACGAATCACATCATTCCTCACACGATCACATAACCTTACATTACAAACTTTTCTGAGGGAGCTTATTATATTTAAATGTATATACATACATATATGTACTCACGGCTATAAATCCCTAGAAGGGGTAGCCAGAGCTAAGGAATTAGAAATTCTTCAGCCACTTTTGGAAAGTTGAGTGGGGAAAAGATGGTAAAGTAAAGGTTGTTGGTGATGGGTCTCCAACCGCGTCGCCCAAAAATCCCTTAAAAGCCCCAATACCGTTAGTCGCCTCTTACGTACACCGATCGGTAGAGACGGGGTAGTGCTATTCTAAGCCGACACTACACGGCAAATGTCTACGATAATATCAATGGATAAATTAAGTTATATAATCTATTTTGTTAAATACAATGTTTCACTAATTCTCAAATATCACTAAACTTTCTTGAATTGTGAAAATAATAAAAGCAACCTTATTTAATAAACGTACTAATTGATATTTTTTAGAATGTACTTGATGGCTGCAATATTTCATTATTCTACAAAATTTCGTAGAACTACAACTGAAACATTCGTTATCTACGCCGTAGATAACGAATGTTTCAGTTGAAACAGAAATGTGAAAGTTTAGATGTTTGTGTGTTTGAGGCGAAAAGGCTCCTTAAGTACAAAATGTACACATACATACATATACTCACGACTATAAATCCCTAGAAGGGGTAGCCAGAGCTAAGGAATGAGAAATTCCTCAGCCACTTTTGGAAGCTGCGTCGGGAAAATAAGTTGTGTTGTGTTATGTATGTAATGTTAAAATGATGCTGGTGATGGGTCTCCAACCGCATCGACCAAACATCCCTTAAAAGCCCCAATACCGTTAGTCGCCTTTTACGTACACCCACCGGCAGAAATGGGGTAGTGCTATGCTAAGCTGTCGGACAGCAAAATAAAGTACAAAATGTATATGAATGAAATTTGGCCGAATGCAAGATAATGACCCAAATTGTGACATAGGATACTTTTCATCTCGGAAAAATTTGACCAATAAAATATTCACGTCACGTCTGATTGAACTCAGAAAAAAGAACTCGGAATAAACGCCTAAAGTTTGGCATAAGCAAATTAACAGTTCGAAGTCTGTCGGGTCAGCTGAATCAGAAAATAAAGTTCCTTTTATTTTTACTCTTAACAACTGAAGTTTATACACAATTATGATCCCAAAAAGCGATAGCTTTGGAACCACCAACCTTTACCACTTTTGGATGGTTTAAGAGCTTATTCCATTACACTTTGTCGTTGCTGAATTCAGACGTCCTTCGAAGTTACTGCCGCAGACGCTTGTTATTCCACTACACAAATTTCAGTTTGAACGTTATTCCACTAGTCTGAATTCAGATTCTGTGGCTTTCAGACGTCTTCATTCAGACAAATGGAATAAGCTCTTTAAGAAGTATTCTTGTAGGTGGGTTTCCCATTCCACCCTGGTCACCTTGAGACACCCGTTGTTTCAGGTAGATCTACCTCTAATTATCATGTTAATACATGCACCCATATACAGGACAAATCTTTAGAAATATGCCATAACGAAACTGCACAAAATTTAATTTGCCGTGTAGAGCCGGCTTAGACACTACCCCTTTTTATTTACGGATGCCGTAAGAGGCGACTAAAGGTATGTGGCTTATGTGTGGTACTTTATTTCTACCATCTTGTCCCCTATCAGCTTGTGGCTGAGGAGTTTCTAGTTCTGAATCTCTCGCTACCCCTTTATGTATGTAAAACTTTACTTAAATTAATATTTAATACACAAACAAACCACCATATTTACTATGTATAAGTTTACATCAGAGCTCAGTGTAAAGCAAATTCAGTTTTCATTCTAAGGTCACCTATATAAACGTATCTACAAAACATTTCAATTTAAGTCTTATGTCGTTGCTGTGTAGTGTCGGCTTAGAATAGCACTACCCCATTTCTTCCGGTGGGTGTACGTAAGAGGCGACTAACGGTATTGGGGCTTTTAAGGGATTTTTGGGCGATGCGGTTGGAGACCCATCACCAACAACCTTTACTTTACCATCTTTTCCCCACTGAAGTTTCCAAAAGTGGCTGAGGAATTTCTAATTCCTAATCTCTGGCTACCCCTTCTCGGGATTTATAGCCGTGAGTATATGTATGTATGTATGTCGTAACACCTCGGCTTAATTTTGTTTGCAACAATTATTAGTTTATGAAGCTTCAACTGGCGATCAATCGCCGCGCAATTTTCACCTTATGTAGCTTCTACCAAATATCAGGAGAACAAAGTAATAATGGAGAGCTTCGTTAATACTTCATTTTATACATTTTCATCAAGTTAAAGGGGGACAAATAAAAATCTGTTGTTTTTGAATATTCGTATGCTATATTTTATTCCATCTTTAAACAGTGAAACCATTTTTTTAAATAATTATGTGTGGATGAACATATGTCGTAGGATGATTTGATGTTTGCAAAAACCCAGATAAGTAGACAATGGTTATATTATAATAGTTTTTAATATCACCAAGTTTTGTTGCAAAAAAACTAGTCAGTTTAGTAAGATTGTTCTTCTTTAATGCTGATTGGCTGATTTCTGATTGCTTGTCTACTCTAATTCTGATTGGTTCGTCATTGTGGTACTGAGATATTGAGCTAGAGTTATAAAAGGTGAGAAATGACAATACTTAATTTGATACTGGGTTTTTTTATGAGTTAAGTTACAAATGTTAATAAAAAGGTTTTGCAAAAAACCTAATCATCAAATCATCCTGCGACATATACAACATTATTGTGAGTTTCACAACATTGGTATACAATATACATACATCAATTTTAATTACCTTGAAACAAATTCAACTTATCATACAATTGACGTTGTGATTCCGCTATTATATTTCAACGTACAGGATCACGAGGAAAACTGTTTTAAAAATTAACCTTAAAATAAATTGAAACAATCACTTCTATAAAATAACATGAAAGAGACTCCATGAAATATTTGTTCTAAATTTTTAAATGACACGTGACCTGAAATTTTTTTATGGTTTTTACAAGTTTTGAAATTTAATTGAAATGCTGCTTCTTAAGGAAATATTACTTTTGAAAGATCAATAAATAGTCCACTTACTGAAAAGATGATATTCCATCCTATTGTGTCAATTTATTTGGGTATTTTTTTTTAAACGCTTTTTCATTTATTTTACCGCTGACATTAATTTTCATTTAAGTAATGTTAGCATTACTTGCTGTGAAGTGTGTCTAGCGCTCCGTGGAGTTCTTTGCTTTTTTACTGCTTTCGATATTTTTAAAAGGATAAGGATTCAAAGTAGCGCCAGAAAAATTGTCTTTAGGCTAGAGGTAAAATAACTGTGAACGCACTGTACGTGTAGTCGGCCAGTCAAAACAAGAATGACGCGCGATTGTATGTCTTTTTCAAATTTTTATCTCTTTCAGTTCGCGAAAACGGACGCGAAGTCCATTGTATCGTATGTCAATATTATGTATGTAAAAAATGAAATGTCATATTGCACATTGTGTTCAAAAGTGTCAACCGAGTTTTTGTGCAGCAAAGAACTTGTTCTTAATAAAACTTATTAATTGCAGAGGTCGAGGCAGAGGCGGCCCTCCTCCAGGATGGATGAACGGACCTCCACATCCAAGGTTCCCAGGCAGAGGCTACGGACCTGGAGGCCCGCCTATGCGAGGCCGAGGCTTCTTCAGAGGCCGCGGTGGCCCCAGATTCAACGGGCCTAACTTTGAAGGCAACTGGGGGCCAATGGGGCCACCTCCACCGGGCATGATGGGTGGTCCTCCACCGTTTGGGCCCCCACCAGGAATGATGGGGCCAGGGGGGCCTATGGGACCACCGCCTAATATGATGGGGCAGCCACCTTTTGGGGGACCACCGGGCATGCCTCCGCCTAATATGGTAAGTGTAGATTAACTTTTCCCTTGAGTATTATAAAGATGAGAAGTCTTAAAATAAATGATGATTAGTGATGATAAGTGACAGTGAAATACGAATTGAGCTGCTGACACATTTGGTATAAATAACCTGTCAGTATCGAACTCCTCTCTGAACATATGTAACCTTCTGGCTTTCACACGCCTTATGCTACTATTTAGCAAATAAATTAATCTTCAATTCTCCCACTTCAGCCAATTCCAGAAGTCTGGAGAGAGACCAAATCGGAGGATGACAAGTCGTACTACTACCAGGCTCAGACCAGGGAGACCACCTGGACCATGAGACCATGGACAGAGCTACAGTATTAATAAATCCTCAGCCAGTTTTGGAACCATTTTGTTGAGTGAGGATAATAATGAACTTTGTGATATGTCAACCATCAAATGAAAAATGAGATGCTGACATATTTTGTTATTCACAATCTGTGAATCTTCTCACTTGACCTACCCCCTCTCACCTATCTCTTTTGCTACGATTTGCGTCTACAGCTGTGGCCGAGTGAATAGGTTCTCGTTCTACAGGTTGCGGGTTCGATCCTCGCTGAGAGGAACATTTATTTGATGAGTATAAATGATTGTTTCTTAGTCTTTAAATTGATTTTTATGTGTATAATATTAAATATATAGTATAGAGTTAGTATCCCAAAATACAAGTTCTTCTTAGTTTGGGGCTAACTTGATCTGTGTATAATGTGTCCATGTTTATTTATTATTAAGCCAGTAAATAACCTTCAATCATTCCCAATCCAGCCAGTAACAGAGATATGGGTGGAGACCAAGTCGGAGGACGGCAAGTCTTACTACTACCACGCTCAGACCAGAGAGACCACGTGGACTAGGCCGCAGGAGTCTCCTACCGTCAAGGTCGTGACCCAGGGGGAGATGGTTGCTATGGTTGCTGCAGGTGAGGTTCTTTTTATAGATGTACTGATGAGGGCTAGAGGATTCGGCTGATAAGATATTTATGGGTATTTCTCATTTTTGTTGTTAAAAAATTAAAAAAAAATAAAATCAAGATTTCTTAACAAGTAATGATGGATATCGATAGATTTTGTTTTACAATTAAATAAAAAAATACTCGTCAAGCTCCCACCATTTTCATATTTTTTTTATAAGGCTTTTAAAAAAACATACCTCCATGGAAGTGACCCCTTATCCATGGATATGACCTTTCTATAGAAAAACAAAATTTGAGCCTGGCGTATGAGAGGAAGGAATGGAGGACTATGGGAGAGGCCTTTGCTCAGGAGTAGGATCAGGACCCAACACAGTAAAGATGCTAAAAATATTATATGCCCCTTATGAACCCCTATGCATGGAAATGACCTATCTTTAGAAAAACATTATTTTGGGATGGCGTATGTAAGGGATGTAATGAAATGAAATACATAATTTGTAATCATCATAACCAAAATATATGTATTTATCGTAATCTTAAACTAACACAGTCTTATTATCAGTATTTATCGTAATCTTAATCTAACAAAGTCTTATTAAATTGAGCATGCATGCAATGGAGATGCAAAAAATGGCAACGATTTGGACAAGGAAATTAGGGAGCCATATTGTTTGTCTAATAGTTGCCATTTTAGGCTATGTCCTGAATATTTATTAATTCAGCAATAGAGAACAGTAACTCTCCCCGTCGACCTGGGGTAGGCTCTTTTAAAATGACAGTTATGTCTGTACGAGGAACAGAGGAAATGTCTTCAGGTTCTATCCAAATAAAAATACCATGTTCTCTGGTAATTAGTTTTTTTTTCGTAAACTTGACCTTAGGCTCACCTCCGTCGAATCCAATCACTTGTCCAATATAACTCTTCTTTGTTTTCTTGTATATAAATCTCGCAACAATCCACATACCATCTTTGAGTTCCATAAATCTCGTATCACTTTGCTCATTCTCAGTTGTCCCGAAAACTGTTGCAGAATCGTCAGTATTTGAATGGTCCGAAACATCTTTATTATGACGCACTGCATCATTGTGATCTAAGATACCCAATACCTCACCAGATTCAGAAGCTTTATTGGATAAGCATGGGATTTTGTCAAAATCCTTATAACCTTGAGGCAAAGAATAATGGCAACAAATCTGGTCAGCATTACAGGACGTACACGACAATTTTCTTAAATAAATCCTCTGTGGTACCGTATTGTCCCAGGTAATTTGGTGAATTTGTTGAGTACCCCTAATGCTTTTTGAGTTGTTTTGCTGAATCAAAAGCCTATCAAAAGCTTTAATTTCGGCTTCAGTTACAACAGATGTTATAACATTCGTTACATTGGACTCAATAGTTTTCCTAAACGCGTCGAAATCGGGAATGTCTTCGCCCTGAGCTACAACTCGATCAGCAGTGCGTTTTAGAACTGCACCGACACCATCCATAGGACCTTTACCATGTCCGGACTCACTATAGTTCCAAGAGGCTATTTCCATACCGTATCTTTGAGTGATGTACTGAGAAAACAAGAAAAATGATTTCTTGTTTTTATATTGCGCGCTTGGCCCATCGCTCAAAACATGTAAGATTTTCATTGGGTGTTTTTCAGCCACCAAATCGAGAATCTTTTGCATATGAGCAAAAACTGCACCAGCATCATGTCGCAAACACTCCGAAAAAGTACAAAAACTTTGACATTTTAACTTACCAGAGCTTGAGCATTTGTAGTAATATACGCCGGTATGTAAACTTATTTGCTGTCTTGCGCCGCCGAAATGTACAGCTTGTATCTCTTCGGAATATTTGCAGCAGTAATTTTCCGCAAAATCAACTTGAACAAAAATTTCACCCGCAGAAATAGATTTTTTTATTTGCGTAGTGGCATGGTATTGGTGGTGTATATTGTACTGATGTATCAAGAATCTATCTAGAGCTTTAATAAATTGTAAATACAATTGCTTTTTCGTAATTTTGGTTTCGATCTTTACTGTTCTGCGAATTTGCTTTTCTTTGCCTTTAATCATCCTGTTTTCTTTTTCTACTGTCCATAATTTGTAAGTAGTTTCAACCGAGTCATCAAAGGTATTTATTTCAGGGACTTTGTGATTGCACTTCATGCAGTTTCGTAACATGCATTCATAGGAATTGATGTCACACACAACTGATTTACAGAGCTCCCTTAAATTCTGGTGTAAAAACAAGCCAAGGTATTTCAATTTGTCGAACATAAGCTGCATGTTTTCATGGATAACGCAGAGGCACGTTTCTCTCTCACCAATCTGTCTTGTTTTAATCCAAAATGGTCGAAGCCGGCAAAAAGAAGCAAAGCTAATTTTTACATCATTTTCTGATTGAAATTTTTTATGGAGACTGAGCATAGTATCAGAAAGAGCTCTTTTCTGCTTTTTGACTTTATTTTTTGTGATGCAGTCCTTTTTTCCGGGGAAAATTTTACTATTGTCATCTCTTTCTAAAAATTTTATGACACCTTCACGAAGAGTCTTTGGTTTTGATGTTTTAGGGACTTCCTTGAGCACGCTTTTTCTTTTTTGAATGATTTTTTGATTATCTCTGTATCTTGCAGCTCTTGTTAATTTTACCTGTAGTTTATGTATTTTCCTTTGCATATCCTGTATTTTCTCTTTCTGCTTTTTTATAATCGAATTCGATAACTCGCGCCTTACTCTTGATGCCTCAACACCTAATTGCTTTTGCCGACTTAGCGGTGTTCCAGATTGAGAAGTGCTTGGACTATTGTTTGAATGTTCTTGTGTTGGTGGAGTCATTCTTGATAGCGAGCCTGCAGAGGAATTACTAACGCATCGAGTAATCGGACGAGCTTCTACCCTAGCAAAATTCTCTAAAAGTGATGGTGATTGAGGGCGGTTTGCTTCTTCATCATCGCTTGTTTCGGGAGTGTTTTCTCTCAAGTGATTCAGCAATCTTTCAGCACGTTTTTTCTTCGAACGACTTCTTGCCTTTTGTTCCTTCCACACTTTGCGTTGTTTACGCAATTCCCTGGGTGTCATTTGAGCTACAAGCTTCACTTGATTCTTCTGCTTTTTTTCTGCATATCGCTTCCTATCTTTTTCTTTAGCAGCCTCATATAATTCAGGGTTTTCTTTAATACGACTTCTTCGCCTTTGCTCACAATCTCGTTTTTGCTGACGTATCTCTTCCGCAGTTTTTGGGCGTTTTTTCGGCTTACCCATCTAAAATAAAAAAAACAGAAATATGTCATGCACCAACAAACCAACCAAAACTCAAGCTCCAAAACCATAACTTATTATATAATAGTTACATGTTTAAAATACAAAAAAAATAGTTTAAATGATAAAGTTAAGTGTTAGATAAAATAATGATTTCTTTACAATTATAATGTTATGCAACCAAAAAAAATCACACCTCAACCCATATACTGTCACTTCCATGGATGTCAGGTCATTTCCATGGACATAATTTTCTCCACGGAAACATGGAACGGACACCCATGGAAATGACATCTTCCGGTAAATTCGTGAAGAATATAACCTCAAAATCAGGAATGAACGTGCAAAGTTGGCCATGCCTTTTGGACACCAAAACGTATCAAAATCACAATATTCGAGTTTACTGTTAAAAAGTACATACCTTTTACATCACACACGGTTATGACCACCTATGCTCGACGAATTTTGAGAATTAAAATGTTTTATGTAATTTTGCAAAAAATAGTCGCCATCGGCCGAACCTGACAACTGAGAAGGAAGATGGCGACTCAATCATTGTCTATGGGCTAGGTTTCGTTCAAAAATTTTAATAAATACTTTTTACTATTTCAGTGTGACATCATTCCATGGAAGGGACAAAAAAATTCGTCACAAAGTTTTCGAAAATAAAAAAAGGTTCTTTCTAAAGCTTTGGATTATTATTTTTATATTTTTATAATCTTTATATAAATGAATATATAATGGCATTCTTTTGTTTTGATTAACTTAGACAGAAAAGACAAAATATTTTTTTCTTCTTTAAAAGTGGGTATTCTCACATCCATGGAAGGGACATTTTCGATGATTAAATATTTAAAAAAAAATAGTATATAACAATATATTTTAATGGTTTTCACTACATAATTACAAAACTATATTAGCATTGAGATTACGTAAGGCCTTTACTTTCACGCCTTACGACAAACTAGAAAATATATAGTCACAATTGTTTTTGAAAAAAATGAGAAATGCCCTTATATTTCTTTGTTTCACTTCGCATTTGTATTGAAATTGGTCTTTAAAATATATCAAATAAATGATACAAAAGTTAAATTTACTAATTATATAAAATTTAACACAATTGATCAAACCCTAAAAAACAGAATAATAATTATAAAAAAAGTTGTTGAAACTCAACTCTATTATTTATTTATTTATTTATTAAGGAGAAAAAACAGAAATAGCAAAAAGAATATAGAATAACAACATATAGAACATAAGTAAATAAATTTTGGTATCTCCTCAACTTTATCTCCTTATCTCTAATAAGAATCGATATGTATTCTTGCACTAGACCTTCAACATCAGTCTGTTTCCAGGTCAAGTACCAGGACAAATGCCAGGCCAAATGCCAGGTCAGATGCCAGGACCTGGGGTGGGGGTTGGTGGGATGCCCCACAATGGTACTGGACCACCAATGCATCCGCCATGGGGCAATAAACCACCAGGTAAATATATTAGTTGTTTATTAACTACATAGCTAGTACGCGCGATCTCCCTAACTAGATATCGCGTGGTAATGAACAGCCATCTCTTTCGCACTTACCTAGTATCGTATACTGTCATCTCATTCTAACCGATATCGTGACGACAAAATAGCGCTCGTGCTAGGCATCCGGAATCAGAAAAAATATTAGAAATTGCTGCATAAAAGTATATGTGAATTATATAAATTTAATATAAATATAGAGAAATTGTTGAGGCAAGCTGTATTCGTCAATGGTTTCATACATGCCATATTTGTCTTAAAGAATTATAATTTTCTTGAAGAAGAATAAATAGCATTAAAACTGTTGCTTGTATACACATACTTAATTCTTTTATTTAATACAATTTCACTTCCCACAGGAGCAAATGACGACCACCCATCCATGTTCAACAAAGATAATCCACCGCCATTTATGCAACCCCCGCCTTGGACCCGCCAAGAAAATGACTTCCCTGGTAAGAGTTGTCATCATACATATACTCACGGCTATAAATACCAGAAAGGGTAGCCAGTACTTTTGGAAAAGTGGGAAATAGATTGTCAAGTAAAGTTTTGTGATGGGTTTTCACACACAAAAGAATCCTATGGTGGTTTTGTATGATCTGTAGTCATTTGAATTTTTTATGCCATATTTGCATTGACTACTTGACAATAAGAAACTCTGTATGGCAAACAATAAAAGTGCAGAAAATATTAGTAAGCTCGTTAGACTAATTCATTACTGATAAAGCACCAATACCCAAATTTGCCTCTTACAACACTTACATAAAAAAACATGCATATGCCCATGGCTATAAATCCCCAGAAGGGGTAGCCAGAGCTAAGGAATTAGGAATTCCTCAGCCACTTTTGAAAAGTATGTGGGAAAAAGATGGTAAAATAAAGGATGTTGGTGATGGGTCTTCAACTGCACCGCCAAAAAATCCCTTAAAAGCCCCCAATAGCGTTAGTCGCTTTTTACGTACATCCACCGGAAGAAAATTAGTACTATTCGTAACTTAAGTGTCAACTTATATTAATATATCTATCCACCCCCAGGTAAAGAAAGCAGGGATGAAGATATGCCCAGTCCGGGCAATGATAGTCCCCCCGGAGAGACTCCGGCAGTAAATCTGCATCCACCGGTTACACAGCCTAATGGAATTGGCAATGGTAAGGATAATTTTGATATGTTACTACCCAACCTTCAAGGTATTAAGTTAAATTATAAGTTAAGGTATAAAAGGGAAATGGCAGAAATAATTTCAACTTAAATATAAACTAGGCTATGTATTCATTAAACTGGGCTTGTAACAACTATATCTGAATACATTATTTCATGTAAATTTATAATCAGAATAATTTTATACATATTGGTAAAAGTAAAAAAATAATATAAACTGGCTGAAAATTATTTTATCACAGTGAAAGTAAATTTGATAATATTCAATCGTTCAAATCGCTGAATCATTTCATTAATTCAATCTATCAGTCATTTAACTAGAAATTTATGTCATTTATAAAGTTTATACAAAATTAATTGTAAACTCATTTATAAAAAATACATAAACATAAACGTTCACGCCGAATATCCCCGAAGGGGTTGGCAGAGGTACTAATACTTCTGAACATCACGTGACTTTGTCACCTGGTGTTCAGAGTACCCACGTTTTGCATGGACAGTGTACTCACGTGATAGGGGGCAGGCCTATCGCCGCCAAAAGTACTGTCATATACAGTCTATTCACAAAAATAATTTACCATTCAACAACATGGAGCAAGAGCTTAAAATTTTGCTATTTTCCTTTATAGTTTGTAATCATGTTATATTATAAAAACACAAACTATAAAGATTTATCACTAAAGTTGTTACAGCAATAGCCAACGTTTAACCTACATATACATAGCATTAATTTATGGATCTCACCTTCCTAAGGTTGTCTGCAAGAGATCACTTTTAGTGATAAGACCGCCAATTGTACCTCACTGTAAACTGTTTGATCATATTATTATTTTTGTAAATTTGTGTTTGATGTGCAATAAAGAGTTATTCTATTCTATTCTACATAGCATGAAATTGGTTTATATTCTTTCAAAGCATTTTCTTTGTAGTCCTAAGTATTAATCTTCTATAATTTTGTCACAGCTTTCCCCGGTGCTCCACCATTTGCTTGGGGTGGTCCAGGAGGTCCGATGGGTCCCGGTGGTCCAATGGGTCCAGGACCTATGGGACCGGGTGGTCCTATGGGCCCTGGTGGTCCAATGGGACCTTTGGGACCTGGTGGTCCGATGGGTCCAGGGCCAATGGGTCCGATGGGCCCTGGGCCTATGGGACCTGGTGGTCCAATGGGTCCTATAACGAGTGGCAGCCACGCGCCGGGTACCGGTGGGCCAAACTGGACGGCCGGGTGGCCGCCACCAATATTGGCACAGCCTGGAGCTATGGGACATGCAGGTACATAGACAACTTAACTTAATGGAGAAGAAACAAAGAAAGTCAATATCTGTACATGATTAACGTCCGATTTCTGAATTGAGTATTCCAGCTGAGAACAACTTAAGTATCGTTCTGTCCCATTGAAATCTTAACAACTGAATGAGACAAAACGATACTTAAGTCGTTCTCAGCTTGATTACTCAATTCAAAAATCGGGCGTCAGTGTATTTATACTGACTTAAGCGAAGCAAATGTATGAGCAACTAAAGTCAGAACATTATTGCAAAATTTATTTTGACAATTAAATTTTGCCAGATTTCTGTATGTTATGCAGTTTAAGAATGAATAAGAATCTATGTTTTTTCTACTACCATTTATGTTTCTAGTATCTAATATTTTCTCTTTTATTTACCCAAATATTGTTTTAACAGCGCCCATGGGTATACCCCCACCGAACCAAGTACCGAACGCGCAATCCACAAGTACCCCCACGCCGGTGGTACATGAAGAAACTACACGGACTGTGAGTATATTTTATTTGATGGTTTTTTAATGTGCTGTGAAGTTAATATGTGGATTTCATATATTTTATAAATTTGCCGTGTAGTGCCGGCTTAGAATGTTGCCACCCCTTTCTACCCACGGGTGTCGTAAGAGGCGACTAAGGGTATTGGGGCTTTTTATTGGATTTTTGGGCGATGCGGTTGGAGACCCATCACCAAAAACCTTTATGTTTACCATCTTTTCCCCACTCAACTTCCAAAAGTGGCTGAGGAATTTATAATTCCTTAGCTCTGGTTACCCCTTCTAGGGAAATATAGCCGTGAGTATATGTATGTATGTTAATCAATCATCTGCTTTTGCTTGAATCCATTGCAATTGAAGCATTGAATTTAATAGTTTCTCTTTTTCTTCTTGAATTTAAGAACTAGAGTGGTCGCCATTCTTCTCTGTTCTTAGCGTTCCTCTTTACCTCTTGCTACGACTTGACGTTTGCCTTCTCTTTTATTTGCTGTTTGTAGCTTAGCTTCAAAGTTTGAATGCCTAGAAAATTTTGTTACTATCTTTCAGTACTTTCCCAAAAATCTTGAACTTTTATTTTTACATGGTACATACATACATACATATACTCACGGCTATGAATCCCTTGAAGGGGTAGCCGGAGCTGGGGAGTCAGAAATTCCTCAGCCACTTTTGGAAGTTGCGTGGGGAAAAGATGGTGGAATAAAGGTTGTTGGTGACGGGTTTCTAACCGCATCGTCCAAAAATCCCCTAAAAGCCCCAATACCGTCAGTCGCCTCTTACTTACACCCACCGGAAGAAATGCAGAAGTGTTATTCTAAGCCGACACTACACGGCTCTTTACATGGTGTTATTTTAATACTATTTCCCATATCCCAGGTGATTCCAGCTGAGTTAATGGCAGCAGCTTCAGAATGGACGGCTCATCTAGCCCCTAACGGTCGAACCTACTATTACTGCGCTAAGCGACAGGAAAGTGTGTGGATTAAACCGAAGCCACTCGCTGATCTTGAAGGTAAGCGATTTAAATGTATATAAAATAGCCTCGGCCTGGCCCAATGGAGTGTCAGCTTAGAATAGCACTACCCCATGTCTTCCGGTGGGTGTACGTAAGAGGCGACTAACGTTATTGGGGCTTTTTAGGGATTTTTGGGCGATGCGGTTGGAGACCCATCACCAACAACCTTTATTTTTACTATCTTTACCCCACTTCCAAAAGTGGCTGAGGATTTTTTAATTCCTTAGCTCTGGCTACCCGTTCTTGGAATGTATAGCCGTGAGTATATATGTATATGTTTAAAATGTTTGTTAGGGTGAGGGTGAAGATTCTGAACAATTTTTACTATGGGACCAACTTGGTTAGAGCAGTTTTATTTTTCTCTTCGCACTAATCAGCTGAGCTCTGATCATAAAAGTACTCACGGCCATAAATCCCAAAAAGGGGTAGCCAGAGCTTGGGAGCTAAAAACTCCTCAACCACATTTGGAAGTTGATAGGGGACAAGATGGTAGAAATAAAGTATCGTTGGTGATGGGTCTCCAACCACATCGCCCAAAAACTACTTAAAAAACCTCATAAGTTAAACCCTTAGTCGCCTCTTACGACACCCGTGGGTAGAAAGTGGTAGGAAATTCTGAGCCGGCTCTACACTCTTACGCTATTAGTTCCCAATGCGTAAGGATATCCATCACTACTTTTCATGGTCTTGACTTGACACTCGAGGTTCATTTAGATTCATCTATTTCTTCATATCGCACGTTTAATACAGTGACCTAAGTCAAAATTTTGATGTGTTGAGATACAATAGTTCACAGACCTTAAATTCATGCTCAACAACATATGAATACGAGATGATAAAGAACCAAGTGAAATTGAACCTTTTTGTGTTATGAATACGGGTGTTTTCTCGTGCCTATGTCGTAGAGCATGCTTTTTAAGGTCTGTAAAGTATTGTAACTCAATTCATCAATATTTTGACATATATCACTGTAGTATTAAGCGTGCGATATATATGTCATTTTATTAAAGTTGCGAAATTTCCAAAAAAGGGTACCAGCAGTATTCCTCAGCCAATATTGGAAAATGAGTGGGGAATAAATAACATTATTAAGAATAGTTACTAAGTCGCCTTTCATGACATCCGCAAGAAGAAACAGGTTAATGTTATTTTAAGCCGACATTACATATTTGCTGAATACATTTGTTTTTGTTGCAGAGCTGCAAGCCAAAATTGCGGCCGAGCAAGTCATGAACAATGATAAGCCAGAGAAAATGGACATGGATAAAGTGGTTGAAGGTAATTAAGTCAAACTTAAACATAATAAAGTATTGTTTAAATCTTTTTGTTCATGAAAACCTCATGTGGGGATTATTACTAATAATACATACATACATATACTCACGGCTATATTTCCCTAGAAGGGGTAGCCAGAGCTAAGGAATTATAAATTCCTCAGCCACTTTTGGAAGTTGAGTGGGGAAAAGATGGTAAAAATAAAGGTTTTTGGTGATGGGTCTCCAACCGCATCGCCCAAAAATCCAATAAAAAGCCCCAATACCCTTAGTCGCCTCTTACGACACCCTTGGGTAGAAAGGGGTAGCGACATTCTAAGCCGGCACTACACGGCAAACTAATAAATACTAATAATACTATACTAATAAATAAAGAATAAATAAAGGAAAGAAAAATTTCGACACAGGCGGGAATCGAACCCGCGACCTCGGGTATACGCCCCCGTCGCTCTGCCAATTGAGCTACCGTGTCAATGGCTGCCAGCGCGAAATTCTTCTATCCTTTATTTCATTTCGCCTTCCGAATTAGTGAAAATTCGGAGGTAGGAAACGCAAACACTACTTAAACGTGTAAAAGAAATAAAGGATAGAAGAATTTCGCGCTGGGAGTAATTGTTGTAAAATAGTTGCTACTCCCATTTTATTATGTCTTGTACATCTACCTATTGTTTTTATTAACGTACTGATCTCACCATTCAAATGTTGCCTGGAAGAGATTGCTTTAAGCGATAAGACCGCCAATTGTACTTCTATTTGAGAAATAATCTGTGTAAAAGAGAATATGATATGAATAGAAAAGAGTTTCTATTCTATTCTATGTATCATATTGGTTGCAACTTCAAATCACCATGCTTATATGGTTTTTTGCATCAATTCAAAAGTTTTAGGTGTACTTTTACTAATGATAAGATACGATTAATAAGAAAATTAAGGATAAAAAAAGGTGCTCGTTATATAAACTATTAAGTATATGAATAAGAATAAAAGAGCATGCATGAGAAGAATGATGAATGTGATAAAAGCAAGGGAGATTTGCCAGTATCATATAAGTGGCGATCTATTGTTGCCTACCCCAATGGGAACAACGGGCGCGATTATAAGTAAGTTTACGAATCCATTTCCAAATCACGAATGAATCCTCCAGCCTTAAAATTTCGCACATTTCTGCTCCATATATTAATAGGATAATATAATTCACAGTAATCGACTCGGATAACCCAGACGAGTCACCGAACCCGGAACCCCTGCCCGAGCCCAAGAAGGAGACAGGAGAAGTTAAACAAGAGAAAGAAGAGCCGCAGAAGTCTGAAGAAGAGAAGAAAGCGGAGAAGAATAAGATGTCTGTTAAGAGTATGCATGTACCGGGGACGCCTTGGTGAGGAAAATCTAATTTATTTATAATTATGTGTAAGATTGACCAGGGCAAAATATATATCTATAAAAATTCGTCATCAAAGTTTGTTGATGGAGGATAATTTTATTTGACATTGAATGATACATACATACATACATACATATACTCACGGCTATAAATCCCTAGATGGGGTAGCCAGAGCTAAGGAATTTGAAATTTCTCAGCCACTTTTGGAAAGTTAAGTGGGGAAAAGATGGTAAAATAAAGGTTGTTGGTGATGGGTCTCCAACCGCATCGCCCAAAAATCCCTTAAAAGCCCCAATACCGTTAGTCGCCTCTTACGTACACCCACCGGAAGAAATGGGGTAGTGCCATTCTAAGCCGACACTACACAGCAAATGGTACATAATCACAATCTTTTTAATTTTGAATTGTTGTCACTAAATTTTTTGAAAAAGATATAAATTTTAAGCATTGATTACAAAACCCATTTTTGATTTTAAATTCCGTAGATTTGTCATTTTAACTGTTTAAATGCCTCACTTGATCTCATCACCTACATTTTCTGGTACTTAATAATACAATTAAAGCAAACAGAAAGCCCTAATTTACTGAAAGAATATCTCTTGTTACAAAAAGGTGCTCTTTGTAGCTCTTTTCCTTTTGTATTCTAATATGTTTATTGTTCCAGGCGAGTGGTATGCACAGCCGAGGGTGGCACTTTCTACTTCAACCCCAACCTACCCTTATCCACGTGGGTGAGACCCACAGAGCTGAGGGATCGTCCAGATGTTGATGATATTATTAAAAAAGCTAAGGTGAGGACGAGCACTATGTTATTGATCCTTTGTCGTTTAGAATGAGATGTCAGTATACGAGACTATGTAAGTGCGAAAGAGATAGCTGTTTTATACCACGCCATATCTAGTTGAAAGGTCGCCCGTGCTAGCCATGCAGAATGAGAAGGGTGATTTTGTACTATTTTTTGTACATACATACATATACTCACGGCTATAAATCCCGAGAAGGGGTAGCCAGAGCTAAGGAATTAGAAATTTCTCTACCACTTTTGGAAACTTGAGTGAAGAAAAGATAGTAAAGTAAAGGTTGTTGGTGATGGGTCTCCAACCGCATCGCCCAAAAATCCCTTAAAAGCCCCAATACCGTTAGTCGCCTCTTACGTACACCCACCGGAAGAAATAGGGTAGTGCTATTCTAAGCCGGCACTACACAGCAATTAATTTTTTTATTTATTTTTTGTCTGTTACTTAATTTAACAAACTGAAAGGGGGTTGTTAGGGAGATCGTTTTGAACAACTTTTACTATGACATCAACTTCAATGGAGCGACCTTATTTTTCTCTTCTCCATACAAATCAGCTGAACTCTAGTCACAAAATGTACTGAGATCAGAAAAATATAATTCTTCTGCTCAACTTGGTCCCGTAGTAAAAGCTGTTCAATATGATCTGCCTTACAACTCCCTTTTGGTTTGTTACACCATGTTTATATTCAAATGAAAACAAACAATTTATAAATAACTAAGTTTATATAGCTTTGAGGTTATCCATACTAATATTATAAATCGGAAAGTGAGTTTGTTTGTTTGTTTATTTGTGCCGCTTTCACGCCGTAACTACTGAACTGATTGCTTTGAAATTTTGCAGACGTATAGTTAGAAGTCCAGATTGAATAATAGGGTACTTTTTATCCTGGAAAAAATGATATTCCCGAGGGAAAACTAAAATGTTGTTTAAATATTGCTGGATGGATTGGAGATGGCGCTGTGTGTCGTTTAAAACAAGGTCATATATTGCAAATGAACATAAACATGTAAATTTAGAAGCTAAATGATACGAAAATGTATCCTTGAAAATGAGGAATTCCCGAGGGATGACGTACAATTTGTTTTATCGTCTAAACTGTTTTTTACATCTACGACTTATCCTGAAATAACTATAAATAAACGAATTACTAATTGGTATAAGTATTGACGTAGTTCTTGAGGTATGCAATAGATGGCACTGGCTGTTTTTTAAACCGTCGTGGTATCGGTTTTTTTAAGATACGTTAGAAGTGGAATGACATCTTTGCGCTTTAACCTGTAGCTCATACAATTATTCGGTGCACTTTTCGAACCATTTGCTTACTTGCTGTTTTATCTTTATTCACTATTTTTCGTTTTTTTTGGTACTTACCATTTTACATTGGATTGTGGATTTTGGCGCTCGACATCGGTAGGGTATAAAAATGCGGGTTTATACAGCGGGAGCGGGAGTAAATTTAATTGTTTGTCAATAGTAAGACTATTAGAAAATAAAGGGTATTCAAAATTTGCCATTAAAGTTAGCGTCTCTGTGGCGTAGCGATAAATCTAAACTCTATGAACATTCGAGAGACCCGGGATCAAAACTCAAGGGACACAAGCTTTTTTGTAAAAATAAGGTTGTTGTGTTAGCTTAGAATAATAGCAAGAACTATCGCAACATGTATAAATCATTCATCTCGGACAATCCCCATATTCCCGAGCAATCTCTGCTACAAACTCACCCACCATCACCAACGGTCAGTGTAGGGGGCAGCACCCACCGGGTTTCCGCCCCGCAGTGCCAAACTACTATCCGTACTTAGTATTTTCCAATCTAAGACTTTCGCACAAAAACATTACAATTGAAACAACTATTATAAAACTAAACCTATGTTATACTTATAACACGCGATTAAAGATCCGAAAACCAATAGTTACTATCCGTACTAATACGAACATAATAACTCGAACATAGAAACTTGGTACAAAATGGTTTGTTTCATGATTCTTATCATATATTTTATGGAACTAATGGGTTGAAATAGCAAATGAAAGTTAGTATAGAGATTTTTGACATTTCTGTATTTAGAAACTTGAAACTTGGTGCGATTGACTGTTATAACCACTACAAAAAGGAATTTATCAAATTCATCCATCAATTTTATTTCTGAGTATATATATAGTGTGTAGTTTAGTATAGTATAGCCATAGCTTCGGAGATAGTAATCCTTTATCCACTTTTGGTAGTTGAATGGGGAAAAGGTAGTCAAATAAAGGATTTTAGTGATGGGTCTCCAACTGCATCGCCCTACAATCACTTAAAAAGCCTCAATGTTCTTTATATCCTTTGCATCGTCCACGGGAATATAAATATAAAAAACAAGAAGTTGAGATAGTGTTTTGGTATTTTGGATGTAAACTGGATGCAAAAATTGTAGTCCACGCGGACGTAGTCGCGGGCAAAAAGCTAGTACTTAATATATATTTAAAATGTTTCTTTGCTTATCATGCTTGTTGACGGTGAGGGAAAACACAGTGAGGAAACTCACATGGCTAAGTAATACTTAGTCATGTGTCAGTGTAATTCAATTCAATTCAATTTTTGTTTAAGTGGCTTCAATCGTGTTTGCCACAATTATTTCGCCAATGTCAAGTGAGATGCAAGAAAGTCACCCTATGTGAGTTTGGCCGGTGAATTTACTTATATATATAATCGAATGAACATACTTGAAGACTCTCGAGTTAACACGAATCTAAAACAAAAATTAGTAAATTGGACAACACAATGTAACTACAACACAAAATACATAAAATGTAACATACGTGCAATAAAATAGGACAACACAATTAATTTACAATTTTAAGTTATTACTAAATATAAAACGGCACAAAGTAGAAAAAAAGGGAGAATCAACTAAGGACAACAGATATTTCATATTAGTAGGGAGAGGAATAGACGGAGGGAGATTTTCATAAAGGGAAGGAGATAATTGACAACCAAAGAATAAATGGTCGACAGAGCCCTCAGCCAGACCACACTCGCACAGCGAATGATCTCTCACCCTGATCTTTGCAAGAAAAACTGGAGTACATGCATGACCAAGACGCAGTCTAGTAATTGTGGATAGAACCCATCTATCAATATTATGAAATCGGCGTCGAGTGAACCATGGCCGTGATGGAATTTGAGGTTGAATATCGCCGTAGTGGATTCCTTTTATCAATTTCGAGCGGTTCCATAAATTCTGCCAAGACTCTAACATACGAGGTTTCGCCAAAGCGCAAAGATCGTGAGCATATATGAATGGATGACGAACGGGAGCTGAACCGACTGCGTTTTTCGCGTAGGAATCAACAGCTTCATTATCACTAATACCTGAGTGGGAGGGTATCCACACCAAAACAACGTCCAGGCCACGTTGTAGACAGTCATATAGACAATCTCTTATGTCCAGAATAAGAGGAAATTTGGTCTTGGATCGAAAAGGATTTGACGTAATCGTTTTTAAGACAGATAAGCTGTCTGAGAATATGACAGCCTTAGAAATATTATGAGCCAAAATATATTTCGCCGCTTCCAATATAGCGAGAGCTTCTCCAGTGAACACTGATGATTGGGGAGGGGATGAAAAGCTTAGGACAATTTTGAATTTAGGGATCCATACAGCTGAACCAACGTTTTCCATATTGGAGGACTTAGATGCGTCTGTAAAAAAGTACAGCCATCCTTTCCACCTGGAAGAGCAAAATTCCAAAAAAAGAGAGTTAGCACCTGGAGAATTTTTTGTAATACCTAAATTACAAATGACGTGAGGGGAAAATGTCAGGGAAGGAAACGAGTGCCCAAAAAGCGGGTTCCCAACTGACTGATATACTGGAGGCGAAAGATCACATAAAAAATTAAAACTTTTAACTATGGGTGGAATATTATCACTATTTACTAAAATGTTAGATAGATCTCTCAACTTCGGGAGAAGTGGGTGGGAAGAATTTTGAAAAACTTTAAAAACAAAACGGTCTGAGAGAAATTGGTGTCGAAGGCTTAAAGGAGCATCACAACATTCTACTTGCATAGCATTAATAGGAGTTGTTTTCATAGCACCCAAGATTATGCGTAAACAGCTCGCCTGGAGACGAGTCCATTGTATAAGGGAAGACTTCAATACCGGCAGAAGTAGAAATGAAGCGTAATCAAATTGGCTACGAACAATAGCATTATATAAAATTTTGAGAGTTTGCGGATGAGAACCCCATCGTACACCAGAAAGAGCTTTTAGAACATTTATACCCTTTTCACATTTACCAGCTACATAGTTGAAATGCGCAACACCGTTTAACCTAGAGTCTAGGACAACCCCTAAAAACTTCACCTTATTAACAACATGGATTGGAGTATCTTTAATTAATATGTTCACGTCAGGGATAACTCGTTTTCGTGTAAAAACAACGGCGCTACTTTTAGAAGGAGACAGAGAAAGACCGCGGTCTAGTAAATATGAATTCAAGTAATTTAAAGCAGTATTCAATTTATGCGCAGCATCCTCGGTGGACTTGGACGCAGTGTAAAGACATATGTCATCCGCATACTGCAATACCTCACAAAATCCACTCACGCTTTGGTCAAGGTCGTGTGTATAAATACTGAACAGAAGAGGACTGAGCACCGATCCCTGTGGGAGACCTTTCCAGACCGTTCTTTGAGATACAATACTCCCATTATCTCGTATTAACAGAATCCTATTTACAATCAGGTTGCATATAAAGTGTGTGAGCCTCATAGGGATATTCAGATATAGCATGACCTGCCTGAGCACCTGAAGCAAAACATTGTCATATGCAGCATTAATATCGAGAAAAGAGCCCAACAGGTATTCTTTTCGACCAAAAGATGAACGGATATCTGTAGTTAGAACAGCTATGCTATCCATAGTCCCCATTCCCTTTCGAAAACCAAACTGTGAGTTGGCTAAAATACCTTGGCTTTCCAAAAACCATTCCAGCCGGTTCTTAAGAAGATGCTCAGAAATCTTCAAAAGAACAGAAGATAACGCGATTGGGCGGTAGGACGAAGACTCAACCGGACTCTTGCCATTCTTAAGTAATGGGATGACAATCTGTGACTTCCAAGAATCAGGTAGAGAACCAGTCATAAAAAAGCTGTTAATTAAGTTAAGGTACATTACTTTAGTACTATCATTAGATTTATAAATGAAGGAATACGGAATTCCATCCACTCCAGGAGCTGAGTCGGATAAGCCACTCAAAGCAGTGGATAGTTCAAGTAGAGTAAAATTTTGGTCAAAAGTACTATTGGAAGAGAAATTAAGAGGAATAGGGAGTAGGTCAAGAGATGGAACTGAAGGTGGAGCTATTTTGTCTATAAAATTATTGAGCCACAAAGATGAGTCATTTGAGGAAGGAGAGGTGGAGGATATGCCTTTTCTGAATTTTTTCAGTTGCTTCCAAACTACGGATGGGGGAGTTTTAGGTGAAAGTGACTCACAGAAAGATCTCCAACCACATCTTTTTTTCTTATTTAAAAGTCTTCTAGTAGCAGCAGCAACTTGTTGGAATTTAACATAATTTTCAAAAGACATATTACCAGCAAAAGCCAGTTCGGACTCATATCTTTTGCTCACTGCATTTGAGCATTCACCATCCCACCAGGGAGGGGAGGAATATTTTTGTCTTCCAGTTTTAATGGGGAATGATTCATCAGCAGCTGATTTAATTCCATCAACAAACCTATTGTAAACTTCAATGGCATTACTGTTGGACACGGGTGGCAGAGAGGAAATCTTGGATTCCAAAGAGGAAGCATATTCACACCAGGCTATAGGAGAAGATGGCAGTCGATATTTTAACAGGGGGTTGGGATCTGGTGGGGGAGGGGAGTTTGAAGGGAAAGAAATGATGATGGGGAAGTGATCACTACCACAGGAATCAGCGAGAGTCCTCCATGAGATAGAGGAAGCAATAGAAGGGGAAGACAAGGAGAGGTCTACAGCACTCTTCCAGTTTTGTGAGGGGTTTACTCTCCGAGTCGGAAAACCATCATTCAAAAGGCAAATATTAAGGTCATGAAGCATTTCCAAGAAAGTGAATGAGATAGGGTCGCAATAGTAGCTGCCCCACATAGTGTGATGAATATTAAAATCACCCATCACAATAACGGGGGAAGGAAGGGAAGAGAGAATGTTCTTAATTTCAATCACAATGGAGTGAGAAGGAGAGTATATATAAAGAGAAACCACAGTAAAATCTTTCAACTTTACTGCAACAAAATTGAATCCATTACTGTGAGAAGGTATTTGCATTAGTTGATAAGGACTATTATGTTTGATGAGGATGGCACAGCCACCCCATCCATCATCCCTGTCATCCCGTAGACATGAATATCCTGGCACTCGTACATGAGAACCAGGGATTAACCATGTCTCAGAGAGGGCAAAGGTGTCAGTGTATTCATTCGTACAAAACTACGATAGGCCTGCCCCCTATCACGTCAGTACACTATCCAAGAAAAACGTGGGTACTCTGAACACCAGGTGACAATGTCAGGGATGTTGAGAAATATTATTACCTCTGCCAATGTGTGAGTCAACAACACTGTCCAAACAAAACATGGGTTTTCTGATCACCAGGTGACAATGTCACGTGATGTTCAGAAGCAATAGTACCTCTGCCATCACCTTTGGGAGTATCAGGCGTGAACATTTGAGTTTAGTTGAGACTTTGCTAATGGATAAATACTTTCTCTCTTTATTTATTTCTTATATATTCTCATTTCAACCATTACGACGTGATAGCTCAATGGGTAGAACGCCGGTTAACGTGCAAGCGACTAGTGTTCAAATCCCGGGTCGGGCCTACACCAATTTGTCTTTTCTAAAGACATATGTGTGGTTAATTTATCATGGTTGTTAACGGTGAGGGAAAACATCGTGAGGAAACCCACATGGCTGAGTTGTACTTAGTCATGTGACAGTGTATTCGTACAAAACGGCGATAGGCCTGCCCCCTATCACTTGAGTACACTCTCCATGCAAAACGTGGGTACCTCTCTCTTTGCCAACCCCTTCGGGGATATTCGGCGTGAACGTTTATGTTATGTTTATGTCATTTCAACCATCATTTTTGACCCACAGAGCAAACTAGGCATGGAGGTGGCTCAGAACAACACAACCATGAATGGGGACCTCAAGAGACCAGCGGATTCCAGCGATGACACCGAACCTGAACCCGTGAAGAAAACTAAACCCGATACTAGTAAGCATACTAACTTATGTTTTTATACAAAGTAAGGTCCTCACAGAATGAAATGTGACTGGCGAATGAAGTAAGATGGTGTTGTAAAGAGAAGTAGGAACAACAATCTGAAATCCCATATGAAAATAGAAAATTATAATAACCCATATAGTTTTATATTACTAGTAGCTGACCGGCAAACCTTGTTTTGCCATATTAATTATTTCTAGTGTATTAAATAAGCTGTGTGGTGTGGGCTTAGAATAGCACTACCCCATTTCTTCCGGTGGGTGTACGTAAGAGGCGACTAACGGACTTGGGGCTTTTTAAGGGATTTTTTGGGCGATGCAGTTGGAGACCCATCACCAACAACCTTTATTCTACCATCTTTTCCCCACGCAACTTCCAAAAGTGGCTGTGGAATTTCTAATTTCTCAGCTCTGGCTACCCCTTTTAGGGATTTATAGCCGTGAGTATATGTATGTATGTATGTATATTAAATATGTACCTTAACATTGCTGCACAGGATCAATTGAATTTATTTTTTAGTTAACTGTCTCATCTTTTATTAATTTCATGTTAAGAAAGGCACAGTCTTTAATGAACCAATTTAAAATCGGATTTTGAACATACCTTGTATTAACGTACACTATGTGGCTGCAACCCCAAACCATTCCAACCCCAAAATTACCCAACAAACTAACCACCATATATTAACCCCGTAGCGAGCAACCCTAACGAGCCCCGAGCAACCGGAGAACTAGAAGCTTGGGCAGCATTGGAACGAGAACGAATGCCATTGGAACAGCGAACCACCATGTTCAACGAGATGCTGCTCGAGAAGAAAGTTTCAGCATTCAGCACTTGGGAGAAGGAGCTCCATAAGATCATATATGATCATCGTTATCTTCTGCTTTTGTCCGAGGAGAGGAAGCGGGTAAGAACATTTTGGATACTTGCCATTTATGGAAAGTGTATGTCAGGATCATACTAGGTGAACATCAATAGTCTCTGCCTACCCCAAATGGTAACTAATGGCGTTAGTATATGTATATGCACCTATACCATTATAAGAAACCACCATGTTCAACGAGATGTTGCTCGAAAAGAAAGTATCAGCGTCCAGCACTTGGGAGAAGGAGCTCCATAAGATTATCTATGATCATCGGTATCTGCTGCTTTTATCAGAGGAGAGGAAGCGGGTAAGAGATTTTTTGGTTTGTCAGGATCGTACAAGGTGGACATAAATAGTCTTTCCCTCCCCTAACGGGGACTAATGGTGAATATATATATATATATATACTGCTGGAACAGTGAACCATTGTGTTCAATTAATGGGATGGAGAAGAAAGTGTTAGAATTTTGTTATTGCTATGGTAAGCCGACACAGCACAGCTAAATTAAATGTTAATTTCTTACATACATATACTCACATCATTAGTTCCCATGGGGTAGGCAGAGACTATCGTACACCACTTTGTATGATCCTGGCAAACCTCTCTATCAGATCTAATGTGTCCTCCGAGGTCGTCCCCACTAATCCAATAATTTTAATTAGGGTCAAAAATCAACTATTGGACAAACAGTATCAATTGTTAAGGCACTGACTGACACAGTCATAAGAAAAACATCACCAATATTATTATTATTTTTACTAGCAATTGTTAATATTCGAATAATTATATAGATTTTATTGTCATAAGTAAACTTTTTAACTTTTAACTTTAATTATTCTCTCTTTAAACAGGTGTTCGAGAAGTTCGTCCGAGGCCGCATCGAGGAGGAGAGGAAAGAGAAGAAGAACAGATTGCTGCAGAAGAGAACTGCATTCAGAGAACTAATGGAGGAAGCCAAGTTGCATTCTAAGTTAGTAGTACTTATAATATATGTATGTATTACGACATGATAGCTCAGTGGGTAGATCACCACTTTTTGTGCAGACGACTAGTATTCTATTCCTGGGTCGGGCTTACACCAATTTGTTTTTTCTAAAGACATATGTGTGGTTAATTTATCATGGTTGTTAACAGTGAGGGAAAACATCGTGAGGAAACCCACATTGCTAAGTTGTACTCAGTCATGTGACAGTGTATTTGTACAAAACGGTGATAGGCCTGCCCCCTATCACGTGACTACACTGTCCAAGAAAAACATGGATACTCTAAACACCAGGTGACAATGTCAGGGATGTTGAGTAGTATTATTACCTCTGCCAATGTCTTCATGCATATATGGCGCGAACGTTTGAGTTTGAGATATTACAATAAATAATCTAGTAAAAGTACATATTTTTGTGTCCAATAGAGGGTCATTGATTACATGATGTATTGAGTAATATTTGCTATACATGTAAAAACACATGAAACGGTTATTACACCTCATGGTACAAAGATAATGGTTGCAAGTTAATATGTAGTGTGATAGATAAGCTAAGTTAGTTTATTACTAAGAGAAAGGTAACTCTTCAAAACATCATATATATTGTTTTGCTGATGTTCAGAGTCGCCACAAGTTTCTACTTAAGAAAACTAAAGTCTATATTTTTATTTTACTCCTCTGTGTCAAAATTCCGAGTAGTATATAATTTTTTATCCGCAGATCATCTTACGTGGACTTCTCGTCGAAATACTTCAAGGACGAGCGTTACAAAGCGATAGACAAGCAACGGGTGAAGCAATACTTCACAGAGTACCTTGTGGAGTTGAAAAAGAAAGAGAAAGAAGATCGAGACCGAAAAAGGGAGCAGGTAAGAGTTGTGATAGTGCGACCGGCGGCCGGTAGATGGCGCTGGGTGTTTGTTTTTGCGGGTCTTTTGGGTTGATACGGCAAATAATATTAAATATGAAGAGAAATATACTTTTACTTACAAAATCCATATGATAAATGAATATCTGAAGCCTAAAGAGAGTTTAATGCTCGATAAGTAAAATGTTTAGAATACATTATTGTATTACTGAAAGAAAATTAGTCTTTTTGATTGCGCTATGAGTTAACAGAACTTATGGAGTATCTCAAATCACTTTCTTGAAAATATCCTAAATCATGGTCACTTCTTCGTGGTATTCGTAGATTCGTGACTACCATATTAAGAAGTATAATCTAACTCCAATTATATTTTTTAACTGTAATCGCTAGATTTATATTTAAAAATATTTATATTTGAACCACCTTTATATTATTAGATATCGTGAATCACTTGCTCCGATAAAACTTAGGATGCCAATGAATTATTATTTTAAATTAATCATCTACTCAGAACGCGTACAATATAAAATTCAACCCAGGACATCCCTAAATACTTTCACCCCGCATTTTATCTTGAATTTGATGTCCAATGTCACATTGGCCTTAAATAATGTCGCGAGTATTTTTGTATGAAAATTTACATTATATGTCTCAATGAATTTTATTAATAATAATTATCCTTTGTAGTTATTGAAATATAACTTGATAGATTTGATGCAGTGAAGTATTACAATTGATTTAAGGTTTTCTATACAAATAATAATAAATAAATAAAGAATAGAGCTCCCAAATCGATCAAAGTATATTTTATAAACCACAATTGCTATTTGGTTTTACAACTTTGAGCATTTTACTATGATACATACTCCACGCCTCACGTGACTTACATATTTTGACAGCTTTCCCATCAATATTCTGCAAATATGAGAAGATCTGTAGGATTTTGTCAGTATACAACTTCTCTAACTCTGTTATTCGTACTGCTTTATACATTATTCAATCTATTTTCACAACACCAAAAATGTTATAAAAAAACCCATCTCAAATTTCCATTTAATATAGTTTTTATACAGTTATTTCTCAGCCACTTATATTTCACTGCCGTATGTTCCACAGCCACTTAAAAATGCTTTTAAAATATAACAAAAGACAGAAAAAGTACTGTCACCCAAATCAATATGTTTGTTATAATGAAAATCACCAAAAACATTTATTATTACCATCTTTTCCCGAATCAACTTCCAAAAGTGGCTGAGGAATTTTTCATTCCAAAGCTCTGGCTACCCCATTAAGGGATTTATAGCCGTGAGTATATGTATGTATGTAAATCCTTAGATCTGAGTTTTAGCTGTGAGAATATGATTGATGTATTGATTTTGGCAGCCTTACTGCCTGAACTTTACGTGACAAATGAAATACTATGTGTCTCCATTACTTCTGTTGTGTATATATTATATTGATATGGATATATTTCAGTTCCATAGTTTGGCAAATTTATTAATATTAGTTGTCAAACATTTTACAAGGCCAATTAAAGTTTTTAACCGATATGACAAATCACGTATTGTTCCAACAAAATTAAACATTCTTGTTTCTTCCTATTTTATCAAAGTGAAACTATTTTTAGTCATGTGAGATTTGGTAAATAACGTTATATAACGGTATAAATAAAATACCTTAACTTTTGGGTTATATATCGTTTTTTAATTATAAATATACAGACATATAAACACAGTAATAACTTCATTTAATTTAGTGTTAAATTATAGTTATGAGGTAAATGCATACAGATATCATTCCTAGTTCAATTTCGGCTGATGCTCAAAGATCACATTTGAGTAAGATGCAGCGAACGTGCCTTGCGGCATTGCAAGATGGCGAATTTGCGATTTCACAATAGGGTACATGCATTACTTAATATATTTTGCTGACCATATATATTTAAAGATAAACTAAAAGAAAACATACATTTAAGAAGTTTAAAACTTACTTTACTTTCGACTCAAATATTGTTCAAATAATAATATTTATTTTTACCAATACACTCTCAGTGCAAGTACCCTATTATATTCTTTTTATATATTTTGAACTTGAATATAATGCTCCCATTACTCTAAAACATTTTTAGTATGCTTAATAATATATTTCTAACAAGAACAACATTTATCAGTAACTTTTAAATATAAATAAAAAAAAGCTTTAGAAAAGATTTAACTTGACATTAATTCTGATATTCAATTTTATAATCTACCTTTCTCTTTGTATGAGCAGCATTTTTAAATAATCGATTGCTATGGCTTTTATTTTGCATACTAAGAATTGTTCTCTATAATTTTATTTGTATAATTAATTTTAATATTTCTCTATTCGTGTTGAGCGTCCGTGTTTCCTAATTTTTTTAGATTAACTTGAAAAAAAAATATTACCAATTACAAAACTTTTGTAATATATATTTCGTTCCCTATTTGTGCTCCCAGTATTGAGAAGTAAATAAAATAAAACATATGAATTCAATTTGCACCCAAATTCAATTCAACTTACCACTATTTAAATGAAATAAATTAGTATCCAAAAAACAATAAATATTGATAAACATTAAAAGTTTCTCAATACCAACTTAATTACCAATAACATTGTTTATCTTCCTCACTACAAGAATCTCTTTAAATTTAAATTACATTCTCTTAAATGATTTATTGACTACCTATACAAATATAAAAAAACGTCGAGGAATAGAAAACACGAACGCTCTCGTCAACTAGCTAACAGGTACTGTTGTTGGTGTAGCGGGCGGCGGCGGCGGCGGGCGGCGCGAGACGGAAAACGGCGCGTGCGCTCCACGGTACTGCGATAACACTCACATAGTGGGCTGTTGACGGTTTTTTTTAAAAAAAAAACTTCAAAAAAAATTGACGTACCGGTTAAGTAAAATACCGGTTAGCTGTTACCGTTTCCTAAAGTTTTGCTAACGAATAAAGTTAAAAAAAAAAACATAAAAACAGATTAAAAGTACCGGTTTAGTCAAATACCGGTAAGGAGTTTGTACCGTTATAAAAAAATGTGATAACGGTTTTTTAAAATACAGTTAAGTCAGATTATTGGTTTTGGTAGATGTTGGTTTGTCTATTGAAGTTCAGTGAGATTATAAATGAATTTTATGAAATGGCACATGATGATATTGTGTGTAATGCAGATTATGATGATATTAGCAGTACAAATTATCTTCTGCGTAAGACAAATAATACATATCACAAAATATACATATGTGTCTTTGCCATGAAACAGTTCTTTGAAAGATCTGCTCTCGTTTGCATAGAAATATTTTTACTCATCTCCCTTCGCCGATCGTAACGTGAATTAATGTTAATATTGTCAAGAAATAATATTTCTTTTACCGTCAACAGTCCACGCCTTCCAACTTTAAGGTTAGAAACATTAGCCTCCTTAAGTTTAAAACACAAGTCCTCTGCACTAGGTTCTAAATAAAAGTATAACCTCCAATCTGAAAGTCCTGGCTCGAATCTTAAAATCCATTCTATTCTAACTACTAAGATTATTTAAAACACGAGCCTTTTTATATGTCAATGAGTAAACAGGAAAATGCATGAAAATAATTTGTAAATATAAAGGTGATGGTGACATCGTATCAAGAAGTGAAGGTGCCACGCTCATTATTTTCAGGTTATTTTACGTATTTATATGTTTTTGAAACATTTACAAAAAATCACAAGTTGAGCTAGGGAAAATTAATTGTGCAACTTAAAATTAATTACTATAAATTTAAACGCATATCAGCCCCCGTAGCATGAGGCGTGTGAGAGGGATTATGTCATGTGAGAAGTGAGATACTGACAGATTTTGTATGAGCAATCTGTCACTTTCTCACTTCTCGTGTGACATACGCACTCTCACAAGCATGCTACTAGTACAGTTGTATAAACCTTTTTCTGTTTTATTCACTTGTAACTTTTTCATTATTGAAACATAACGAAATCATAAAGGACTTTTTTCTGTTGCATTAAATCAATAAACGACTAAGGGATACTAAAGCAAATATTGTCAATTACTTTCTTAGATAAATGACTACCGGTATGCTTTCTGAATGTTATAATATTCTAGCACTATTGAACATTCAAAACAGTAAATTTCGTATTAACTCTCTACCTTATTGATTAAATGCCGCAATGATAAGCCATTTCAGATTCTCTTTAAGCATTTACATACATTCACTCACGGTAGCCTTCAACTTTAGATTAATAATTCCTGTTTTGGAAGTTGAGTGGGGAAAAGATTGTGATGGGTCTCCAACCGCATCGCCCAAAAATCACTTAGAATCCCCATAACTCTTCCTCGCCTCTTACGATTGATACGAAAATAAGAACAACTCTCAGAACAAACATTAACTATCATATTTATGTAAATTTAAGGTAATGAAAAACAGCTGTGATTTTTTGTATATGTAAAATATACTTGCTTCACGTTATTTAGAAAAATTGTAAATTTATTGGTAGTTGAAATTGGCTACGTGAAGTATTTATTTGTTCGCTGTTTGGCGAACAATTTAATTCAATGTGTGAAATAAAATATCGCTATACCTGTAAAGAAGCGAAATATAATAATAGTCAAAATTATGTTTAATACAAAAAATAAGGTGCGATAGCCAACAGTATTTTTTCAATTTATTTATTTATTCTATTTGATAGTATCAGATAATCTTATTATAAAGGAATTATATCCACTTTTTGTAAATTCCCATTGAATTAATATGTTATTTAACTATAGCTGATGAGATATTTGAGTATTCCTAAATATCTCATTTAAATCATTATTACTAAGTACCGTTTATATAGAAATGAATTCTCTTATCTCATTGTTTCCAACCGATGATATTTTTTTAAATTTAATTTCTGATTTTTACAAAAATAATGCATGGTATCATATTATTGGTTTTTGCAAATTATGGCGCCCTTTAAAATAGAGGTTTGGTTACACATAATGACTTATATTACGCTTAGTGAATGTTCAGCAGTAGGACGTTACCCTAATAATTGAAGAATATGAATTAATTTTCTAGTATATTCGACTAAAAATAGGCATTGGGACTGTAAATGGCGACTAAGGGCATAAAAACCTCCCACCTGAATCACTATTATTGACAGCATAACAGGATGCCAAAAACTGTTTAAATTTTTTTAGGGCAGTCGTGGTTTTATGTATGTATTCATGATGCATTTAAGAAAATTATTAGTCCTATTTATAGACTAAAGCGCATCATAATATAACTTACTGTACTTACTTCATAATTAGTGATCCCTCAGCCCCTACAGCTAGGCTAAAAAGTAAACAAATATATGTCACTAAATAATTCCGGAGGTCCGTTTCTGTCCCCAAAACTAAAACTGGAGTTAATTGAACTAAACGCTAAGTTCAAATTATAATGAAAATACTCAATAAGTTTAATATTGAAATATAAATGTAAAGCAGAAGACTGTTTTATCGGCATTTGATATTTTAATTAGTTGTGGAATTCCGGTATCCGGATACCGAAATATAACGGTATTACCTTATTTACTCCGCTAAGAAATTAGACCTTTTGTGTTATTTAGTGTATTCTTGAAAGTTGGTTAATAGTTTAAAATAAAAACTAAAATACTGTTAGCGTTTATTGCATTGTAACATAAAGTCAAACGATAATTTTCACCTTATTTTTTGTATTTCCTCTAATCAAGTCTTTCTTTCAGCCTCTAATTTTTTATTTTCAGATTGCTAATCCTATTAATATATTTCTTTCAGTATTTAATGTATTTTTTCCAGGAATGTTTGCGAAATCTTATTATGTTAGGCATTAATACTGGCTAGATGTTTTTGTAGAGCTTAAAGTTTGTTATTTATTAAAACCAAAAGTAATATTAATATTTGCGTACAATTAAAAATTACAAAAAACAGCGTCATTTTGAATAAAAAATTACTGAAAATATATTTTTTTAATTAGTATTTCAAAACATACATACAAAATATTCCAAAGTCAATTGAACCCAAAACCAAAGTTTTAAACTACAAAAACGTCTAGTCAGCTTACCCTTTACTCAGCCTGCTTAGCAAGTAAATCTCTTTCTCCACTCAACTCATTTCTCTTTCTCTTACTCAGGTAAAGACCGAATTCATAGCCCTGCTACGGGAGAAGAATATAGACAGGCACGCTCGATGGGTTGATGTGAAAAAAAAGATTGACACTGATCCTAGATACAAGGCGGTTGACAGCAGTTCTTCCAAAGAGGACTATTTCGAAGAGTATTGTCGCATTATCAAAGAGGAGAGGAAGAGGGAGAAAGATAATAAGGAGAGAGGTAAGGATTTGGGAGCCTAAATTGTGTAATTGGTATAGAAAATTTATTTCGGTAATTATGATTAAAAAAAAGTAGTGTAGAATAAAACTGGACGAAAAATGTAATGCTTAACAGTTGATTTCTTGTTGATTTTCGCTGACTATACCATTAAGTTAATTTAGTTTGTTTAATGTTGATAGATTACATTCTCTTGTTTTTGAAATTTGTAGTAAAATTGACAATATAGTATAATTTTTTGCATAATTAATAGGTTGATTAATGTAAATGAAAGTCGAGAGGTTTGCCAGAATCATACAAAGTGGCAATTGATCGGCGTATGTTTGCAGTTTTGAAAGTAATAATAAAATAATTAAGTATATCAAAATAAATATTTGTTTTTTGAATGTCAAATTGTAGCTTTATATTAAGTTAAAAAATACTTCTACTTCGGAATCAGAAGGTGTATTGTTGTGAGAATAAACACACAATAACTCCAGTATATGTATGTTTGTTTTTGTATATAGATAAACTGAAATTATCAATGGTATTATGGTCAAACTTCAGTAGTACAGAAGAGACAAAAACTAAATTATTAATGAGCAGACCCCAAGACGCAACAACCTTCGCTGCAAAACATATTTGTATTATATTATAGACGACATCCGTGGCTGAGTAGATAGCTGACTAGCTTCTCGGTTCGGAGGTTGCGGGATCGATCCCCGCTAAGAACAACATTTATGTGATTGGCATAAATTATTGTTTCTATGTCTGGGATGTTGTTTAGTTAAAGCAACCGTGATAGCCCAGTGCGTAGAACACTCGGTTATCGTGCAAACGACTAGTGTTCGAATCCTGGGTCGGGCCTACACCAATTTGTCTTTTCTAAAGACATATGTGTGGTTAATTTATCATGGTTGTTAACGGTGAGGGATAAACATCGTGAGGAAACCCACACCGCTGAGTTGTACTTAGTCATGTGACAGTGTATTCGTACAAAACGGCGATAGGCCTGCCCCCTATCACGTGAGTACACTGTCCATGCAAAACGTGGGTACTCTGAACACCAGGTGACAAAGTCACGTGATGTTCAGAAGTATTAGTACCTCTGTCAACCCCTTCGGGGATATTCGGCGTGAACGTTTATGTTTATGTTATTTAGTTATATTGAGTTAGTATCCCATAAAACAAGTTCTTCTTAGTTTGGGGCTAACTTGATCTGTGTATAATATTTCCGTTTATTTATTTTAGTTATTATTCTATCTTTTTGTTCCAGAACGAGCCAGTGGCAGCGGCACTGGCAGTGGCAGTAAAAAGGAGAAGAAAGACAAGGACAGAGATAAGGAGAAAGAGAAGAAGAAATCCAAAAAAGACAAAGTGAACGACGTAAGTTTACTATTTTTTATTTTGTGATGCTTTCAGCGATTGTTGTATTTCAGTTTGCGAGTTAAAAAGGTGTTTTTTTACCAAAATATATAGGTTTCGTCGGTGGAGTCGGATTATTGGTCTTAAAAGGAATAGGGCCTAGTTTGCACAAGTTTTTAATTATGCAAATCATGCCTTTCTCAGGCAAAAAATGTTTTAAATTCTTATATAACAACAAATTTACTTTTTGTTTTTTATGTTTTTTTTTATTTGGTTAAATATAATAGCAAGCAAATGCTCAGAGCTTAAAAAACCGCTACGAAAATCGTACTTTAATCGTACTTTAAATCATAAATTTGAATAAATCATGAAATGATCGATCATTTTATGAAACGATCGATCAACAGTTTATGGCCACATCGTGATGTGGTTTGGGCAGATCGATGATGAGAAATCGTTTCTCGATATGGCCAACTAAACGCGCGGCCTCTTCATGAAATGGTTAAGATTATTTGGTCATATTAAAAGTAGTTACATTAATTACCGCTGAAAACGCTTTGTTTATGACTTTATGAGTGAAGATGGCGGCCGCTGTCAAAAGTGTTATTTCTCGCAGTAAAAAATTTAATAATTCGTTATTAAGCGAGGAAGAAAGTAATAACAAAAGAGTTTTCGACGAAAAGTTTCTCGAATACTTAGCTAATTACGAAAAAACTGAGCAATATGCTAAAAAACGGTAGAGTTTGGGTCGCATTTTTCTACGATCTGGCCAAGCGTAGATGACAAAATCGTGAATCGTTGACGATTTTATGATCTGGTCAAATTAAGTTGGCCACATCATGAAATGTGACCATTTCATGAAATGATCGATCTTTTCACGATGTATTCAAATCAACGATATGGCCACGACATAGACATGGTTTTGTTCTTAAATACAACTTTTTTTAACGATGTTTTCGTGCGAATCAGGCCTTTTTTTCTTTTTACTAGGCTTAAATATCGATTGGTCGGTAAAGTTTATATATTTCGATTCTTCTTAATGTACATCGTAATGGTAATGTCTAACTAAATTGGCCAAGTGCGAGTCGGACACGCCCGTGGAGGGTTTCGTAGTAGCAAGTGTAGGTAAGCAAAGCGATATATCAATATTAAAATTTGAATAATGTTTTTCATAGTGTTTGTATAAAATACAAAGTTATATATATTATAACTGCAGAATTTATTTTGTTCAAACCAATTTTTGTTGAGATCTACACTAAATATATTATATTTATATTTGTCACTTTCTTATTTCAAAAGGGGGTGGGGACATATAATTTCCTACTTTCTCGGCGTTTCTTTTTATATATTTGAAAATATGGTTTGAGAAACATCCATATAATTGCTAAATACGTATTAAAATGTACGGGTACAATCTATTTTTTTTATTTTTATTTTATATGAAATTGGTTTAGTGTCCCCCCCCCATTATATATATATTTTTAATTCGGGAATAAATTGTTGTGACACACGAACAGACAGACATGACGAAACTAACAGGGTTTCGTTGTTTCCCAGTCGGTTACGAAACCCTAAAAAGAACCTCATTTTCCGCATAATTAGACCAGTAACAAGTGTCGATTAAAAGTGGGTAATATTTCTTTGAATAATAAACAAACATAGTCTCTTTTATATTTATTTTTTACTTCGTTTCAATAATAACCAATATTAAGAAATAAAAGGAATCAAATATTTTTTTTAATTATTTTTGAGTGATAAGTAGACCAAAGAAGAGAAATAACCATACAATGTATACCAGAAAACGTCAACGAGGAAGATCTAAGGTAAGTACGCATAATGTATTTAGCTAGTTATATGGTATGTTTATGTTATTAAAAATATCTTATATGCAATAAATATACGGACACATTATACACAGATCAAGTTAGCCCGAAACAAAGTAAGACTTTTATTATGGGATACTTAATTATATATTCAATATTATATAATACACATATAAATAACATCCAAGACATTATCAAGATCATGTCTTAGACAATCTGACATCTGAATCCAAGAATGATCATTACATTAATGTTGCTATCAGCGGCGATCAAACCCGTCGTCAGAAAATTGCGCACAAGAACCAAATCAACAAATTTTTAGTAAAAAATAAACTTACTACTAAATACCTTTATATGAAATTAAAAAAAAAACTAACCGTCGATATATTTAGCTAACAAAATAATAATAATACTACTTATAATATACTGTAATTATACACCTTAGCCCTAAATACATTAATTTGAGCTCAGGTCTATAAGGCTCAGATTAATTTGGGCTCAGCACAGTTAAATTTAAAATGAGTTGGGTACTACTACTAACTTATTGTATTTGTGTAATCAAACTAACTTTAATCAGGACAGCCGGGCTTTACTGTATGGAAAGCAAATATACATTTTAAAAGTATTATATGATGGTAAATAATTTAATTATGAATCACAAAAAAAGAACTTGAACTTACGCAGAGCATGAAAATTTATATTGTCCCACCATCTTAAAAAAATAGTTGTGAAAATTTGCTTATGACTTCGCCAGAATCTTTAGGAATTTACTAACTTATAAATAAAATGCTTGACTCTGTATCTGACCTATAAAATATTATTGGTAAAACCTTACCAAGGATTTTAGGTGAACTGCCAATTTTGAATCTATATTCTAAAACCTGAAATTGACGATCAATTCCGTGATGTCACTCAGAATTTGCTTACATTATTTTAGAGCGTTTAGTTTTCACCATTTCTCATCTCTTCTTTGTCTTTTTCTATTAAATAATACCTACGCCACCATATTTGGCAAATAAAACAGCCTTTTTGGGAATTAAATGAATAGTTCTAACTGCTGTTTTGCCGTGTACTGCCGGCTTAGAATGTCACTACCCCTTTCTACCCACGGGTGTCGTAAGAGGCGACTAATGCGAGGAGTTTCTAGCTCTGAAGCTCTGGCTACCCCTTTTTGAGATTTATGGCCGTGAGTACATGTATGTTCTAACTGCAAATGAACTGTGTTCAATTTATTTTCTCGTATCTTGTCTTTTGCAAGGCTCAAAAAGCTTAGAAGTAGGCTCAAACAACTTATTTATAAATATTTTTTTTATTCTTTTGTGTGTATGTGAAATAATGTTGCATGATGATAAATGTTATTTATAAGGCGATGCGTATTGTTTATTTATGTAATGTGTTATAAATACTATAGAAACTCAAACTTTCACGCCGTACATATGGAGGTACGAATGCTTCTGAAAATCATGTTACATTGTCACTTGGTGCTCAGAGTACCCACGTTTTGCTTGGATAGTGTACTGACGTGATAGGGGGCAGGCTATCGCCGATCTGTACGAATACACTGTCACATGACCAAGTTCTACTTAGCCATGTGGGTTTAGTCACGATGTTTTTCCTCACCTTTAACAACCATGATAAATTAACCACAACATAAGTCTTTAGAAAAGACAAATTGGTGTAGGCACGACCCGGGATTTGGACCCTCATCGCCTGCACGATAACTTACTTTTTTTTAGAACTACCCTCTGTAGAATTTTTTCACATATTGAGATTAGTTAGTTTTAATGCTGACTACAACTGAATTAAATCTTGCCATTTCTAAGAGTAGCATAAAAGAGAAGCATAGCTAAATTCGCTATTAACACCTTTCTTACTTATGTCTATATATTATAATTATTGATGTGTAGTGTCGACTTAAATGTCCCCATGGGGGTGATCGTAAGAGGTGACTAAGAGTATCGGGGCTTTTAACAGATTTTTGGGCGATGCAGTCGAAGGCCCATTACCAAACCATTTATTTTACAATGTTTCCCTGCTTAACTTCCTGAAGTGGCTGAAGAATTTTCTGATTATGAAGCTCTGGCTACCCCTTCTAGGGATTTATAGCCGTGAGTATATGTGTGTATGACTTTTTTTTCTAATCACTGCATTGTCTTCAGGTCAATTCAACTATTGTCCAAATATCTAAATGGGTAAACAAACTATCAGAAACACCTCATTCTATATCTTTGCAACCTTTGATTCTTTAATACTTAGGTATTCCAGCTCACTAAACTGTAACAATATTAAGTATATGATCATATTCTATTACCATTATCTTAAGGAATAATGATAGAAGCGTAAATTACCGCCATATGTATTGAAAGTTGCTCGATCTGGCTTCAAGACTTTGGTCTATAGGCTATATAGCAAGACTATAGGGTTTTTTGTCGTGTAGTGTCGGCTTAGAATAACACTACCCTATTTCTACCCGTGGGTGATCGTAAGCGGCGACTAAGGGTATAGGGGCTTTTTAAGTGATTTTTGGGCGATGTGGTTGGAGACCCGTCACCAAAAACATTTTATTTATTAATACCATCTTTTCCCCAATCAACTTCCAAGAGTGGCTGAGGAATTTCTCATTCCAAAGCTCTGGCTACCCCGTAGGGTATATGGCTACCATGTATAGGGTTTTTGAGAGTGTTAGACCTCTGTTAGCCGTGAATATATGTATGTCGCTCTGCGTAGCTAGTTATAAATAAGATTTTATTAAGATGAATATATTGCTTTTCATACATTTTTATTGCCAATGTCATTAACTGCGCATATCATAAGCAAAAATACTTTATTTCATAATTTAAAAAAAAAAATTAAATTATCACTTTAACGGAAATTTAAAACTATTAGTAAATTCTCTATTTAACGGAAGTCATTTTTAAACTCTTCGGACCTCGTGATTCTCCTGTTTCTTGCCGTTTTGTTATCTTAAATGATTTTTAAACGCTTTCGCATATCCGCAGTAATGACAGGCGGCCTTTTAATGAATAATTGGTTTATTAAAATTCAAGATGCAGATTTTATCCAGAGAGGGACCATCAGAAAATATACTGGAATCACAAATACATGTTGTGCATTCATTTTATTTGTAAATTTCTTTGGTTTATTGAGAGAATAAAGTTTTGTTAATGAAAATTAAAGTTTAATTAAATAACCTCAGCTCCTGCGTTGCGATTGTATTAAGGCTGTGTTGTCACTGCGTTGGTTACGATGTCCGAAGTAGTTTTTATTAAGCTAGCTAGAGAGCTTAAAACTAAATAGAGCGGAAACCAAACTACAAAAAATGGTAAAAAACACCGCTATAAACTAATTGTCAAAATAAGTTATCCCTGTATCTTTGTATATCTTTGTTGTTCATATATTTGCTTCGCTAAATCAGTGCCAAAAAACTGAATCCCTTACAGAAAATGACATTCATTGTTTCTTCTCTATTTAGATAAGTTCTCTGTGTCTACACCATCTATTTAATGATAAATCTGGGTGCAAGATGAGCTAAATACTATTATTACCGAAAATCTACGAATATTTTATGTAATGATTAATAATGAAACCTTTACGTACGAGAGGCGGCTGATAATTTTATAGAAATGTATGATATCCTTGCAGGATAAATATTTCTCTTTGTCATTATTTTAATCATATCAGAATTTTTAGGATTAAGTAAGTGTATACAAATATACATTTTTTCACATTGACAACTGTATGTTTTTTTTTCAACAAGTGCTTGGCTGAATACTGCCATTGTGTCTCACAATGCCACTGTAAATAAAACTACATACATACACACTACATACGTATGCTCACGGCTATAAATCCCTAGAAGTGGTAGCCAGAGCTAAGGAATTGGAAATTCCTCAGCCACGTAAATAAAATAAAACTAGCTTTTTGGAAAGCAATATAAAATCGCTAAACTTCCCTCAATTGCGAATTTATCAGCCGCCCCTCTTAAACAGCTTGACAACCCAGAATATACGGGTTCGAATCCCGTCTAAACATTTATGTGTCAAATCTATTCACAGTGAGGGAAAATACTGTGAGTAAAATTATTGAAAAAGTCATTTTTGTAACTCGAGCAATATCATGCGTTCTTTAAATTTGATCCTAATGTTATGTTATAATGATGATGTTATATGAGTTCCCAACTTTTTGCTATATCTATTCGCATTTAATATGCTTAATTGAACTATTGCATAGTGCAACGAAACATTTATTATGCTAACAAAAAGGATGATAGAACACTGATTTATTTTCAATCTTTCCAACTGCATTTAGAAAGACATTTTTATAAAAAAAATATGGATAATGATATTTCTTAACGCTCAAAACTTATACGCAAGTGCGGCATATTACATTTTTCAAATCTACATTATAAAATTAGAAAAATCCGTATTGCTGCTCATCACAAAATCATTCTTAGTGTCAAAATTTTCTATATGTGTTAAACGATCTTTCATTAATTCCAATCATTATACATGGAATTCTCATCAACATCCTTCTTTTACTTACTTACATCCTTTAATAAATGATGCCTCAATTATAGAAAAAAGAAAGAAATCTTTATATTCTTACTACAATATCTCACAGAAAGTCGTTTCTGATGGCCAAAACATTGTAACGTAGTAACGATCTAGACTATGCTGAAAAAAATCTTGACGATTTTTTAACACAAAATATTGAAATACAAAAAATAAAAGTATATATCCTTTTAGTAAAAGTAAATTTAAAAAAACATTTAATATTATACATTAACTATCAATGAATTATAATATAGCTACATTTATTTTATAACCCTGGCATAAAATTGCACCTTTAACAGTGTTATATCTTCGCAGAAATCTGATCAGTCTCCGGACCGAGAGCCGACGCCGCCACCTGAGGAATGGGCCTCCATCATCGGTATTCCGGAAAGAGAGGCCAAGCGCAAAGCCGAAGCCAAAGCGAAAGAAGAAAAGGAAAAGAAAGCCAAAAAGGCCAAAGAGGACAAAGCCCTCAAGAAAAAACCAAAGTCTCCAGCTGAAGAAGAACCATCTGCATCCCAAATAATGTCACCAAAACAAACCTCAAAGAAGGAGAAACCTAAGCCTAATGAAACATTATCGTCACCAGAAACGGTGGTACTAAAAAAGACGACTAAAAAGATCATATCGCCGGTAGAAAGCGATTCGTCGCCAGAAAGTATTCCTCTAAACCGAATGATGCAGCAAGAACAAGCCAAGGCAATTGCCAGTTCTTCTTCATCACCCGAAACGGTCCCATTGAAAAGGTTACAGAAACGGCAGAAATTGCTCGCTAGAGACGAATCTTCTTCCCCCGAAGTGGTTTCCCCGAAGCGGCTCAGATCCTCAACCAAAGAACTTCAGTCACCCGACAAGAAGAGTCCTCTAAAAACGGCGGATAAGAAATCTCCCAACAAGAAGAAGAAAGCGGGAGACACCGAAGAGAAGACCACCGAAAAGAAAGGCAGAAAGAGAAAGAAATCGGAAAAAGAATAGTGTTTGCTTTATGTTTTTTGCAAAAGATGACCTGTGGCCTCATAGACAGTGTAGTGGGACAATTATTTTTTGCCACACCGGGAACTTTTGTTGAAAACTAAGTTGGTCGACAGTTGCGTTGCCTGTCAGAGACTTTGCCCTATTCGTTTGGGACTTAATGTTTTGGTGTTAGACTATTATGTGTTTTGTGTTGTATCCGAATAATGTGTAACGTAAGACCCTATGTTAACGGTTACAAAGGTCAATTTTCAATGGTTTTTGTGTTGTGCGTGTTCTTAATATACAGTAAATGTAAACATTTCAATGTTTCTTTTGAAGTCCGATTGCTCGTGTACTATTGCAAATTTTTGATTTTTATGCCACTTTTACTTAAAACAATTTAATTCAGTACAGTTTCTCGGTCTGTCATAAAATGTTATGTATAGTTGATTAAGAAAGTTTACTTGGTTTCTAAAATATCGGAATTTATACATTTAAGAATATTTATTGGTCTTGAAATTAGGTATACTTGGATTATAACTTAAAGAGTGGTTCCTTAAGTTTTTTAAATAATATTTTTTTCTTTAAAAAAAACTTAACTTCTGTAAAAATATTTGAACACCCATATTTTATTACGGACATAGAATCACACTGTTGATTTATTAAACCATCTCTTATGAAATAATGTATATAAATTAAACGTGATGTAATTATTTTGTACAATTGTGTATAAAAGTGTTTTTGGATGTATTTTATGATCTGATTTGTACATACTGAAGCGTACATATTAAAGTAAGATATCTACGCACATTAGTCTTAACTTAAGGCAAAATACTATAGAACATGTAAATTGATTCTACATTGTGTGTACATAAAGATATTCTTGTGGGTTGGAAGGATTTAATTCTAACTTACGAATTCTTAGCAACATCTGTGGTTGATTCGTACTATACGGTTGCAGTGTTAGGGTAATAATAATTGTAAGTAAAACTATATAACAATTATTTATAGTGCCACGAGGCAAGGTTATGCAATTAATTAAAGTTTTTCATCTTAAAAGTAATATGTAGTTTTTTTTGTATGTTTTAACTTGCAGATATGAATTAAAAATTAATTATAAAGTCATAAAGCGACTTTCAAATTATAACTCCTTGTAAAAATATTGCGATATTCAGAGTCATATATCAATCAACTGTTACGTTTAAATTCAGCAATCAAAACTCGCCTTAATTCATTCATCAATCATAATGGATTATTAAAATAGATGCATGTTAAAATTATTTGTTTACAGCTCTATAATTTGTGTAAGCATTTAAATAAATGCATAAAAAATTAAATCAATTAAGCCGTTCAGGCTGTAGCAGGGAATATAATTACATAAGCTTTTATCATAACGTATTTTAACAGATAGATTATTTATGTGAATTTATTCAATGGTTTCACCATCATATTGACTATTATATATGGAACCAGTTCTCCGTCAAATATATTTATGCATTTTACCACTGAACCCTGAAGTTATTTTTTTCTATTTGATTTTAAAAATAAGTTGGTCATTTATTGTATAAAGTATTTCTAAGTAAATTTTCTTAGTATTATAGAACATTAAATAATTAAGCGTGTTTGCATATAGAAGTATTGTTGTTTATTGTGATGACCAAAGGGTCGGCTCTTGAGGGTAAATTCTCGGATGCGAAATACAAAATATTACCCTATAGGTTAAATTTTATCGCCAAGAATACTTACATTTAGTCATAGATCTTGGGGAAGATCTAAAACCCACCTAAGAAGGTCACAAGATTATGTGCGATGAGTATTTAGCCAAAAAATGCTAAAAATAACATTAAAATTAATGCAATTAAATTTAATCTAGTTTTAATTAACGTGCTATCGAGTTATTTATCTCGTTTACGATAAGTCTACGGTTTACTAATAAAATAATGAAAGAAATAAAGATACATTTACTTGTATTGACAAAGATACAGTTCACATATAAGAGAAATAAAATAAATCAGCTCGGTTGAATATAAAAACTATTTGATTACTGCTAACTTGCCGTTATAGCTTATATTATGGTACCGCCTTTACTTTAGAAAACTTTAAGAATACTCCGATATATTTAAATTCATGTACCCTCGCTGCGCATGAACACAAAAAATTTAATGTGTCTATGACCAATTACTGATTCAAAAACGATTCGTGTACTAGTAAGATATTTACCTTTTGTTGCTTTCAATATAATTATACTTAATATCTGATTTCTCATGTCACTGCAGGTGATTTTTTTCTAGTGAGTAGGCTGTACTTCCACTTGTGTATAATATTATAGTAAAATATATGTGTATGGCTGTATTAATATTAGTATTTTATTTGCATTTGTATGCGTAGTTGAGTGTGAATTAACATTAGTATAGACTTTTTAGAAAAGTATGGGCACCCTACTTTGGATCTTCATTTGTAGGCTAAATTAAATGTATATGTAAGTGTTAGTTAAGAAGATTCCCTGACCAGAAGTGCTCAACTATTTTCAATTATATTAGCAGAAGTATTTTAAACCTAATGTTATATCCGGAGATCTAGCACGAGTGTTATTTTATCGGTTAGAACGAGATAAAAGTATTCGATACTTTGTAAGTGCGAAAGAGATAGCTGTTTCATACCGCGCTATATCTAGTTGAACGGTCGTTCGTGCTAGTTATGCTGAGATATAAAAGGTTCATTATAGCTATACATGGTTGTGTATTAAGGCAAACATTATTTAACACTACTTCAACTTGTTTTTTTTTTCTTGTTTTTACTCCTAAAAGTGTTAGCGGCCTTGTTGAGTGTAAATTGTCTTTATTCAATTAAAACTTGCTCGAGCATTGAAAGAACTTCACATAGATACTGAGCTATAAGTTGTTACATAAACGTAAACATAAACGTTCACGCCGTTTATCCCCGAAGGGGTTGGCAGAGGTACCAATACTTCTGAACTCACATGGCAGCGCCATCTATGTTCAGAGAAGGTACCCACGTTTTGCTTAGACAGTGTACTCACGTGATAGGGGGCAGGCCTTTCGCCGTTTTGTACGAATACACTGTCACATGACTAAGTACAACTCAGCCATGTGGGTTTCCTCACGATGTTTTCCCTCACCGTTAACAACCATGATAAATTAACCACACATATGACTTTAGAAAAGACAAATTGGTGTAGGCCCGACCCAGGATTGGAACTCACGCCCTTCTGTTTTCGGGCGGGTGTTCTACCCACTGGACTATCATGTCGCTATAAGTTGTTAGTAGACTGTAAAATAAAAATATACTCGGTTCATTCAGTTTCATATACTCTTTACTGAAGTTGACTACAAGGTTAGTTAAGCGCTTTAATAAGCCAAGTCTTAATGTGTTTAAACTGTTTTTGTAGCATGTAATTAAATGATAATCGATGTTTGTAAAGAAAATTTATATGTAAGGTGACCATGAATTGAAAGATTTTCGAAATTATTTTGTAGGTTACCTATACTTCATTGAGCGAGGAAAAAAGCTTTTTTACAGTAAATGCAAGAAGTTATTGAAATAACACTTTAACATGCTGTATATTTATTTAGTCTGATAGACCGATCTTTACTACTATATTATTATACTAAAAATAACTGAATTAGTGTACACCTTAAAAATATATTACCTTCTTCAAGGGTTTTTTTAAGAAATAGACTATTTGTATCTTTTTTTGAAAATATATGGTCTCAATATCAACCATAAAAAGGTGTTACACAATAGCTGCCATCAGTATGGATGGTATGATGTTACCATAAAAAGTATTTATGGTAGTTAAAATGTAGGATCCTGTATCTTATGATTGGTATATATTATTACTGAAATATCTTTTTTTTATCATAGTTTGTTTATATTTTATTCGTTCCTTCGCTGAATGAAGTATAGTTCGACTAGAAAGTGTTGTATTTTGACAGTGACATTTGTTATAATCCCAAACTATTTAGAATTAAGTTATATAAATATGAAGTGTTTCAATAATGTACCTTTTGTTGATAGATGTTACGTTGTATGTATGATTTGAGTAGTTAAGATTTTGATTATACATAAGTATTCATTGGCTATTGATATATTGTTTTATTTCCTCCTCTTTGTAAGTAGGTATTCATCAAAGTACCTCCGTGGCCGCTTAGCTCAAGTTTTTGTATTTTTGGCATTTTTACCCACATACATATAGTCACGCCATTATTTCCCGTTGGAGTAAGCAGAGACTATTGATTGCCACTTACAATCCTGGCAAACCTCTCTAGCTTTATTTACATCCATCATTCATTTTCATACATGCTCTATTCTTCGTCATACTTCGGACGCCTGCCTTTTTGAGGTCCAGGTGTGTCCTCTGTGGCCGTCCTCTACCATTTTTAGTCACACTCAATCATTGACTACCTTGAGGTGAATTTACGTGTTTTGGAAGCTACTGTAGTCCCTGTGTCTACCAGAAAGCCGTTTCTGACATAAGCACGTTTTGCTAGCTCCAATTGTTCTTATTTTCAAAATTGTCTATGTTTAAGAAAGGCAATGCGTGAGAAAATCTAACTAGTAATGCATGAGGGCATTGAGAAAACAAATATTGTTTTAGTATGTTAGTGAAGTTAGAAAAAATGAATCACAAATATAATGATATCTATACGCACTCTCTTAGTTTGCATTGGGGTAGGCAGTCTATCGATACCCACTTTGTACTATAAAATTATCCTAAAAGTAAGAACAAAGCTATAGTACGGGACGGTTAAAGCCAAGTTTACATCTATCCAAATAGACTTTAGGAGGCCTAGCACGAACGCTATTTTATCGATACTACTTATACGATACTATGTAAGTGCGAAAGGAATGGCTGTTTTATTCTACGCGACATCTATTACAAAGGTCGTTAATGCTAGCTATGCTGAAACACTTGGTTTAAATAAGTCTATTTGAATGCACCGAAGTCCTAAAGTAACTTATGATTGCAACTCATAATATTTGATATTTGGCTTTAGATAGTTATCAGTTTCATGCTGTAGAGCGAATATAATTTATCAGATGTACATATATATATATATATATATATATATACTCACGGCCATAAATCTCATAAAGGCCAGAGCTTCAGAACTAGAAACTCAACCACATTTGGAAGTTGATAGGGGAAAAGATGGTAGAAATAAAGTATCGTTCGTGATGGGTCTATATTGCCGAAATGAAGGTCATTCTTAGTCGTTTAGGTTATTCACACATACGTCAAGGCGTCCTTAAACCAGTTAATTGAAAAAGTAAAAGGGGTCGCCAGAGCTGCGTATTAGAAAATTCTTCAGCCACTGTTTTTAGTGATGGGTCTCTTACGAAACCAGTGGGTAGGTAATCATATGAGTGCAATGTAAATACGGAGGATCTTATTTAAGCTGGAATTGTAGACGTAAGAACGTCTTCTAAATCGATGAAGGCTCGTCGGCTGTATACAAGAAAAAGTGAAACGTTCTGCGAGCGAGAGCCCAAAACATGCGAGAGAGAGATACCACTAACCAATGCGAAAATCGTAAATGCATGACAACTTCCGTAGCCCAGCGGATAGGTGACTAGCTTTTCTGTCTGGAGGTTGCGGGCTCGATGAGATGATATCAACATTTATCTGATGAGCATAAATGATTGTTTCTTAGAATTGGATGTTATCGTTGAGTTAGTATCCCATAATACAAGTAGAACTTATTTTGGGGCTGACTTGATCTGCGCATAGTGTGTCCGTATGTTTATTAATTATTATTCCAGCCAACATTATATTAAATAGATGAGTAGTGAAATTCCGATTGTTAAAAGGTCTTTAATTGCGTTGCGAGACTAGTAAATAATGAAGTACCATCCACTATTTTTTTGCAGGATATGTTCTAATTTCGGGTACACAAATTTTGTTTTACTATTTGAAAATATATATTAGTTATCAAAATATTGTAAACGTAAATAATACACATAAAAACAAAACGTCGAAGAATAAAAGAGCATGTATGAAAAGATTAATGCATGTGTCTCTAACTACACCAATCGAAACTAATGGCGTGAATATATGTGTATATATGTATATAATACGAAAGTAATTATCCCGAATTTCTCCCACGAAGTCCTGGATTACAAAAAAAAAGTGATATAAACCCAAGTGTTTTTGGAAAAACTAAAATCACCGCATTTTTACTATAAAATGTTGTTGATCCTGTTTGTGTACTCCTGCTATAGTTGTGTGATGTTATGTTAACATTCATAAATGCGTTATCTATCGATCTATTTTGTAAACGCTGTATGCCTTTATTTTAGGCGGAAGAAGCACCTGAGGCGACTGAGGAAGAAGACCCGGAGAGTGCGCAGGCGCGAGAGAAGGCCGCGAGGGAGCAGGCCTCTATCAAGGAGAGGGAGAAGGAGGTACAGAGGGCGTTGGCCACCAGCCTTCGAGATCGGGACAAGGAGAGGGAGTATCATAAAAGGGATGAGGCGATACAGGTAATTTTGGAGGGAAAGAGAGAAAAACACACATACATGCATATAAAGTGACAGCCATCAATTCTCAAAAAGGGTTGCCAGAGCTTCAGAATTCGATATTTCTTAGCCAATTTGGAAGTATGTGGTCGCTAGCCTTAAAATATTTGTTACACAGCTAATATTGAAACAACCGTGATAGGTCAGTGACGATGACCACCGCCTTTCATTTGTGTGTTCGAATCCTGATTTGATCATATGTTTCATTTTACTGGTCTGGAGTTTTAACTTAGTATAAAGTTTAATGTAGGTAGGTATCGAAAATTACGGTACAATTTATTTATTTATTCAGCTATGAATTCCAAACAGAGGGAAATTAAAGCATCAGAAATAAAATCGACCTTTTAGAACGTGAGTAAGGCAAAGATAGTAAAATAAAGGAATTATATTGGTAGGTCTGAACTCAAGCTACACTGCCCAACCATCGCTTAAAACTCTCACAAACCTACTGCTATTATTAACCGACACTACACAGCATATCTAAACCATTTCTTCATTATTCTCAGCATTTCAACGCACTATTAGCGGATCTGGTTCGCAATCCCGACCTGCAATGGCGAGAGGCGAAGAAACAACTAAAGAAAGATCACAGATACACTCTGTCTGAGACGCTTTCTAAGGACGATAAGGTAAGAATAGTTTCGTGATTTGATTTTAATGGTACTTAGTACATAACGTAACATAAACATAAACGTTCACGCCGAATATCCCCGAAGGGGTTGGCAGAGGTACTAATACTTCTGAACATCACGTGACTTTGTCACTTGGTGTTCAGAGTACCCACGTTTTGCATGGACAGTGTACTCACGTAATAGGGGGCAGACCTATCGCCGTTTTGTACGAATACACTGTCACATGACTAAGTACAACTCAGCCATGTGGGTTTCCTCACGATGTTTTCCCTCACCGTTCACAACCATGATAAATTAACCACACATATGTCTTTAGAAAAGACAAATTGGTGTAGGCCCGACCCAGGATTTGAACACTAGTCGTTTGCACGATAACCGAGTGTTCTACCCACTGGGCTATCACGGTTGCTTAGTAATATATTATTTTTGTGGAGTTAATAGAATATACAGAAAACTCTTTATTGCACATCTGAAAAACATAATATTTACAAACAATAAATTTTTACGAATATAAATGTTTTGGGTAAATGTTTTTCCTCTTTCATATTATCCCCTGGAAAATTTATTTATTTGCTTATTTTCAAACTAAGTTTGTTTGAATGTTGTTGATATGATTCTTATATATAAAAATGATTTCTTGAAGCTTTTTGTTAAAATTTTATCTATAGCATATATACAAACACAAAGTGTATGTTAATGCGCAATGCCACGAACTATAATTTAAATGTTTTTTTAATTGTATTTTAAACCTAATTTATTTCCAGGAGCGTCTATTCAACGTGCACATAGAGACACTGTCTACCCGTAGACGAGACAAGCTGCGAGCGTTGTTGACCGAGATTGGCGTGTCCATGGACGCGTCGTGGAGAGAGGTCAAGAAAACTATCAAAGATGACCCTAGGACGCCCAAATATGCTAATATTGATCTGGTAAGGACCTATCTGTCTATACTCAAGACGAAAGTAAGGCTTAGAATAACACTACCTCATTTCTACCAGTGGGTGATCGTAAGACGTGTAACTTTATGTCTCCGCCGTTACAATCAGACAAAGAACAATCCATCCCTACCACTACCACCCCGGTTCGCAAAACTATAATATTTTCCGATGGTATGGGGTTACGTTTCGGAGAAATATTAAATGATTACATACATCAGACAGTAACAAACTATTGTTATACTGGTGCTCCCTTTAATTATATTATTGATAAAGTTACTTTGGGTGAATATGACGAGTATACTACAATTGTTATATTATTCGGTAGTAGTATAGGATTAAATAAAAAAATATTGAAGAAAGGCATTAGCCAGCTTTTAGAGATACAAAAGAAATATAAATGTAAGTTTATATTTTGTACCTTACCATATATATATAATTATATGAGTAAGCATAATAATGATATTCATATGTTTTGTACCTTACCATATATATATAATTATATGAGTAAGCATAATAATGATATTCATATGTTGAATAATTTTATATTTAATATGACCAGCCGTCAAAGCGACGTTTTTTTTACTCTGGACGTGAATAAGTTCATACCTTATTCAAGACAACGATCGGGTACTATATACATACCCTTAAATAAAAAACGTACCATTGCTAAATTATTAGCATATCATATATCGAACCCTCCCTTATTTAATATAAGGGAAAACTTACTTACAATATGTGATGGTGGAAACCATAATTTAAACTTTTAAGTGAGACAATAGAAGAGCCTCCTGTCATCCTTAAGCCGTCACCTTCAATTAATATTAACATTGTAAACAAGGAAGGAGGTTCTTCTGGCAAAATATTTAAAAACCGTGCTTTACAAGGAGACCCACAATTTAAATTAGTATTTCAAAATACTCAGGGGTTTTCTTGTAAAGAATTAGAAATTGAATTGTTTTTAGAAAGATATCAAATTGATTGTTTCTGTGTCTCAGAACACTGGCTTAAGAATTGCGAGCTCATATTTGGTTTTCAAAATTACAACTTAGCTAGTAGCTACTGCCGCAATTCTAAAGCCTGTGGTGGCTCCGCTATATTTATAAAAAATAGTATTAAATGTAAAAATCGTGAGGATATTGTAAAACTGAGCGTTGAGCAAGTCGTGGAGATATCCTGCATAGAGTTACTAAACTACTTTATAGTAAGCGTATATCGAGCCCCCTATAGTCAAAATTATGAAAGATTTGAAAGTGTAATGGAAGATGTATTAACTAAAATTTTCAAGAGTAAAAAACAATTAATTATTTGTGGAGACTTCAAAATAGATCTCTTAAAAGATAGTACTCAGAAAACACGGTTGATGAGTTTATTCCAATCGTTTAATTTAGAAAATTTATTCTTGGAACCTACTAGAACCAAAACATGTTTAGATAATGTATTTACAAATGCTGAATTCATAAGTAAATCTGTAATAAATAAACTAAAATCTGATCACAGTGGTCTTTTTGTAAACTTTCCACATAAGGCACCAGACCGAAAAATTATAGTTAAAAAAAGGAGTGTCACTGCTTTCAAAGTTGAAAAATATATAAACTTAATCAGTTATAAGCTGCCCACTTCTTCAATAAATAAAAATCCAAATAATAGTTATAATACTTTCTTTAAAGTACTGATAGACGAATTTAATAAAATATTTACTATTAAAGATGTAACTATATGTAATAAATTTAAATTTAGTGAGTGGGCAACACCAGGCATATATAAATCTAGAGAAATACTATTTGATTTATACGATCAAAAAGCGTTCTCACATAATGATGAATTTATAGAATATGTAAAAAAATACTCAAAAATGTTTAATAAAGTTTGTAAGGAGGCTAAAGCAAGATACTTGAGCCAACGTATTAAAACATCTGATAATAAAGTAAAAACCGTTTGGAACATTATCAACACTCAAACTGGCAAAAGCAAATCATGTGATCAGGACTTTTGTATTCGGTCTGATCGAGGTTTGACTACTTCAAATGATGTAATTGCTTGTATTTTTGAAAAATATTTTGCTGATATACCTTTTAAGACCACTGAACACTTAAATTCATCTGCTACGTTAGCTCAAGAGCTGTTGCAACAAAACGTTGCAATTTGTAAATCTATATTTAATTTTAAAGTTGTCAGTCCCGAAGATATCATTAAAGTGTTTAAATCACTGAAATTGAAAAATTCTGAGGATATCTGGGGTATGTCAGTAAAAGTATGCCATAATTTTATTGTAATAATAGCTCCTTATTTAGCGAAAATATTTAATGAATGTATAAGTAATGGTATCTTCCCAGATCTCATGAAACATAGTAAAATTGTACCTTTACTAAAATCTGGAGGTGATAAAAATAATCCTGAAGGTTATAGGCCTATATCTATACTACCAGTTATGAGTAAAATATTTGAAAAACTTATGCTTAATCAACTGCTCTTGCATTTTAGTTCCAACAATTTGTTTCACCCTAAACAATTTGGTTTCACGAAAGGCCGCTCTACCACTGACGCAGGCGTTGCCCTAATTAAACATATTTTTGGTTCGTGGGAACTTAAGAATGATGCAATCGGTTTGTTCTGCGATCTTACAAAAGCTTTTGATTGTGCAGATCATAATATTTTATTCATAAAATTGGGACATTATGGCATCGAAGGTGACGCACTTAAATTAATAAAGTCCTACTTCTCAGATCGAATACAAAAAGTGCAAATCGATAAAATAAAATCATCTGGAACTCATGTAAAAATGGGTGTTCCACAGGGATCTATATTAGGCCCATTTTTGTTTCTAGTATATATTAATGATTTGCCGTTCATGGTCGAGAAAAGGTCTGAAATAGTATTATTTGCTGATGATACTTCTTTAATTTTTGACGTTAAAAGGAATTCGGAAAATATTGACGATGTAAATAATGCAGTTTCCCAAATTCAAACATGGTTTGCTTCAAATAATCTTGTACTAAATGCCAAAAAAACCAAATGTATTAAATTTGCATTACCAAATGTTAAAAGTGTTGATAATGAAATTACATTAAATAATGAAAAATTACCATTTACGGATAGCGCAGTTTTCTTAGGGATACATCTGGACTCAAAGCTCCAATGGGGACCCCACATTAGCGCGCTAGCTGGCAGGCTAAGCAGTGCTGCCTATGCCGTTAGAAAGATAAGACATTTAACTGATGTACAGACCGCTCGTTTAGTTTACTATAGTTATTTTCATAGCATCATGTCTTATGGCATTTTACTCTGGGGCAGAGCTGCTGATGTTGGGTCAATATTCATTTTACAGAAAAGAGCAATAAGAGCTATTTATAATTTAGGTTCACGAGATTCCCTTAGAGAATTGTTTAAAACCATAAATATAATGACACTGCCATGTCAATATATTTATGAAAACATCATGTATGTGAGAAAAAATTTGAAAGCATTTTCCAAAAACTGTGACAGACATACTAGAAGTCTTAGAGATAATAATAAAATTTCAATTCAAAAGTACAGATTGTCAAAAATAAATACATCTTTTATGGGGTTATGTGTAAAATTTTATAATAAAATACCTGATGACATTTTGAATCTAACAGAAAAGAAATTCAAAGTAATTATAAAACGCAGTCTTCATTTAAAAGCTTATTACAGTTTAAATGATTATATGATAGATGAAACTGCTTGGTGTCACCAGGGCTCTATTCAGGATATTTCCAGACATACACCAATATTGTAATTTGACTAAGAAAAGATGTGTGTTGCTGAGTTTCTTACGGGTTCTTCTCGCAACAATACACCTTCCGAATCCGAAGTAGAGTCAGTAGAGTAAGATTTAACTTATACGTAAGTTTGTGACGTTCAAAAAATAGAGAACAATTCTTTTTATTTTGAAATAAATATTTTTTATCTTTTTATCTTTTTTAAGAGGCGACTAAGGTTATAGGGGCTTTTTAAGTGATTTTTGGGCGATGTGGTTGGAGACCCGTCACCAAAAACGTTTATTATTATCATCTTTTCCCCAATCAACTTCCAAAAGTGGCTAAGGAATTTCTCATTCCAAAGCTCTGGCTACCCCGTTGAGGGATTTATAGCCGTGAGTATATGTATGTATGAAAGTTTTAAAATAGGGGTAGCCAGAGCTTTAGGAATAGAAAATGCTCAATCGTTACTCATAAATAAAAGATGTTATTAAAGGAAAGAAAAATTTCGACACTAGCGGGGTTCGAACCCGCGACCTTTTATTTATGGGTAATAATCCCCACATGAGGAATTCATGTCAAAAAACATTAAATTATGCTCAATCGTTTCCGGCAATTAAGTGGGGAAAAGACTACAAAAAAAAGGGTGGTTAGTGATAAAGATCTAGCCACAACGCCCCGCAGTAATTAAGTCTCAAATCCTGTTTAACTGTCCTTTTTCGGTTTAGTAAAACGACTTAATAAAAGTTCGAAAGGCTCTTGTCTACTTCCACCGTTATCAACGCCTTCTAATGCCAAATACTGCCTACTATCTTACATAAGATAAGAAAGATAGAAAAAGGAATGTTGAGATGGTTTGGGCACATAGAGAGGATGGATGACAGTAAATTGGTGAAAGTGATATATAGAGCCAACGTGGAAGGTCCTCGGAGGACACATTTGGATCAAATAGAAAATGTGATCAAAAAGGCAGGTGTCCGCAGTATGAACAATAAAAGAGCATGTATGAAAAGATTAATGGATGTAAACGAAGCCAGAGAGGTTTGCCAGGATCGTACAAAGTGGCGATCGATAGTCTCTGCCTACCCCAATGGGAACTAACGGCGTGAGAAATGTATGTATGTATGTATCTTACATAACTTCTCATGTGTGTGCAATCAACAAATTGGCGTGATTTGTAAACCCACGTGACATTAATGTCATCTGGTATTAACGCCCGATTTCTGAATTGAGTATTCCAGCTGAGAACAACTTAAGTATCGTTCTGTCGCATTGAAATCTTAACAACTGAATGAGACAAAACGATACTTAAGTCGTTGTCGGCTTGAATACTCAATTCAGAAATCGGGCGTCAGACTACCGTTTTTCTTGGACAGTGTTCTCATGTGATAGGAGGCAGACCAATAAAAAAAACAACATTTATTGGCTCATCAGAACATATAACAATATATTATGAACCTGTCTCTCAAAAGGGTTGCCCGTAGTGTGAAAGACAGTATTCCCATATGGTATAGTTATTAATTAACTTGTTCCAATTTAACCAAGATCTTCACCTTATACATGTACATATTTACTAAGTTAAGAATACAAAGAAACAAACATTAAGGTAATTAGAACTTAATCTATTATATTATATTTTTACATTATTAGCTTATGGATGTGTGTGTGTGTGTGTGTGTGTGTGTGTGTGTGTGTGTGTGTGTGTAGGTGTATTGATATATAATAATACTATCGCCATATGTTTAGTCACACCCATTGCCATCCAACCAAACTATCAATATAATTACAAATCCTACATAATTTGTAATCCATATCTAGATGGAACGCGAATTCCGCGAGTTTCAGCGCGATGCGATATCGTCAAGCAAAGCGGCGCTGCGACAGCTCCTGACTGAAACCCGCTCCATCACACATCGCAGCCACAACGCAGTTACTGACAACGCGGACGCCATGACGCATCTACATAACACTCTCAAACACGATGCCAGGTGAGATGTACATAACATACATACATACATGTACTGAATATCGTCAAGAAGCGCCGCGCAAAGTCAATGGTGGCAAGGTCGCAAAAAACCTTAAGAGTATGATATTAAATTACAATTATATTATGAATATCATTCATGTTTCTCACATAGACGCACGTACCTAAACACTATACTTCTTTTTTTTTTCTATAAATTATTTTCTTAGTTCTGCGTATTTTGTATACTTTTTTAGTGTTAGGTTTTTCTTTAATAATTATGTTTGTGTATAATTTTAATTTGGAAATCAACGTTAATATCGAGAAAGGCCACCCGCAATACAGGTTAAAACCTAGTGCAGGGGCCATTGGAAAAATCACTATGTAATTCAAAATGCGCAATAAACTTTTTTTTTATGTTTAAATGAACAATTATAAGCCTATAATAGGGTAGCTAGAGCTTCAGAATTAGAAATTCCTTAACCAATTTTGGAAGTTGAGTGGAGTGAGTGGAAGAGTGGGGTTGCAAAATAAAAAATGGTCGGTTATGGGTCTCCAACCACGTCCCTAAGAATCACTTAAAACGTTAATTTTGTACGTATTTTTTATTTACTCATTTGGCACACATACACTACAATTTCATATCGAATATATATTACAATTATTTTTTTTTATTAAATGTTTAGATTACAAATCAATCCTATAATATTTTATTCATAAAATTGGGACATTATGGCATCGAAGGTGACGCACTTAAATTAATAAAGTCCTACTTCTCAGATCGAATACAAAAAGTGCAAATCGATAAAATAAAATCATCTGGAACTCATGTAAAAATGGGTGTTCCACAGGGATCTATATTAGGCCCATTTTTGTTTCTAGTATATATTAATGATTTGCCGTTCATGGTCGAGAAAAGGTCTGAAATAGTATTATTTGCTGATGATACTTCTTTAATTTTTAACGTTAAAAGGAATTCGGAAAATATTGACGATGTAAATAATGCAGTTTCCCAAATTCAAACATGGTTTGCTTCAAATAATCTTGTACTAAATGCCAAAAAAACCAAATGTATTAAATTTGCATTACCAAATGTTAAAAGTGTTGATAATGAAATTTCATTAAATAATGAAAAATTACCATTTACGGATAGCGCAGTTTTCTTAGGGATACATCTGGACTCAAAGCTCCAATGGGGACCCCACATTAGCGCGCTAGCTGGCAGGCTAAGCAGTGCTGCCTATGCCGTTAGAAAGATAAGACATTTAACTGATGTACAGACCGCTCGTTTAGTTTACTATAGTTATTTTCATAGCATCATGTCTTATGGCATTTTACTCTGGGGCAGAGCTGCTGATGTTGGGTCAATATTCATTTTACAGAAAAGAGCAATAAGAGCTATTTATAATTTAGGTTCACGAGATTCCCTTAGAGAATTGTTTAAAACCATAAATATAATGACACTGCCATGTCAATATATTTATGAAAACATCATGTATGTGAGAAAAAATTTGAAAGCATTTTCCAAAAACTGTGACAGACATACTAGAAGTCTTAGAGATAATAATAAAATTTCAATTCAAAAGTACAGATTGTCAAAAATAAATACATCTTTTATGGGGTTATGTGTAAAATTTTATAATAAAATACCTGATGACATTTTGAATCTAACAGAAAAGAAATTCAAAGTAATTATAAAACGCAGTCTTCATTTAAAAGCTTATTACAGTTTAAATGATTATATGATAGATGAAACTGCTTGGTGTCACCAGGGCTCTATTCAGGATATTTCCAGACATACACCAATATTGTAATTTGACTAAGAAAAGATGTGTGTTGCTGAGTTTCTTACGGGTTCTTCTCGCAACAATACACCTTCCGAATCCGAAGTAGAGTCAGTAGAGTAAGATTTAACTTATACGTAAGTTTGTGACGTTCAAAAAATAGAGAACAATTCTTTTTATTTTGAAATAAATATTTTTTTATCTTTTATCTTTATCTTTATCCCAATTAATTAAAAATATACGTATTCGCAAATTATAAAGGATAAATTCTCATAATGAAATTTAAAAAAAAACGAAATAAAAAAACCAAATTAATACATAAAAATTACAAAAAATATAAATTAAATCAGAAATTAAAGTTTAAGCATAGAAAATAAATAAATATAATTAAAAATTACACCAACCATTTATGATGTATTTTCTATTTATTAGTATTTCTTTTAAGTTTTTACCCATAATAATACTAATTCTAATACTTACAACTAATTTCAGATACCTAGCCCTAGACCACATGCCAGAGGAGCGCGAACAAATAATCCTAGCGTATCTTCTAGAATTGCACAAGAAAGGACCCCCACCACCCCCCACCGCTACGGAACCCACTAGGAGGTCCAAAAATTGACGCAGGTAATATTTGTCATCATAGAGAACGATAATAAGCATACTTATCTCTTCTTCATACATACATACATATACTCACGGCTATAAATCCCGAGAAGGGGTAGCCAGAGCTAAGGAATTAGAAATTCCTCAACCACGTTTGGAAAGTTGAGTGTGGAAAAGATGATAAAGTAAAGGTTGTTGGGGATGGGTCTCAAACCGCATCGCCCAAAAATTCCTTAAAAGCCCCAATACCGTTAGTCGCCTTTTACGTACACCGACCGGAAGAAATGGGGTAGTGTTATTCTAAGCCGGCACTACACAGCAATCTTATTAAAAATATATTATTATTATTAATATCGAAAATATGTAACGGCAATAAATCCAAAGCATTTTTTTTAAATAAGGATGTATGTATGATATTATTTATACGTGAAATTCTCAACTCAGCTCAAACGTTCACGCCGTATCATTTCCGAAGGGATTTTTTCAGAGGTACTAATACTTCTGAACATCGTGTGACGTCGTTATTTAGTGTGTAAAGGACATTGTCACATGAAGTTGGGTTCCCTCACGATGTTTTCCCTCACCGTAAACAACCTGACAAATTAACTAGAAAAGACACATTGGTGTAGGTCCGACCCGAGATTTGAACCCTAATCGTCTGCAAGATAAGCGTTGTTATACCCACCGAGCTATCACGGTTTTAATTAGTGTTTCTTTTGTTGCAGTGACGTCGCTTTACACCAAATAGGAAAACAATAGTTGACATAGTTTTCAATTCTGTATTTGTAAGTCATGAAGTTGGATAATAAAGTAATGAATATTCACTCTTTGTTTTATTTTCATCTATTATCACCAAATGGAGAGTGTGCTCAAAAGGCAGGCGTCCGAAGTATGAAGAATAAAAGAGCATGTATGAAAAGATTGATGGATGTAAACGAAGCTAAAGGTTTGTCAGGATCGTACATAGTGGCGATCGGTAATCTCTGCCTACCCTAATAGGAACTAATGAAACACTTTTGAAAGTAGAGAAGGGAAAAGATTGCAAAGTAAAGGTTTTTGGTGATGGGTCTCCAACCACATCGCCCAAAAATTCTTTAAAATGCCCCAATACCCTAAGTCGCCTGGGGAAGAAATGGGGTAGTAATATTCTAAGTCGACACTACACAGCAATATCCCTTTTATTCTGAACAATATAATATTTTTAAGTATGTTCTCTTTTGGATAAAAATGTTCCCCATGTAAGTGGAAGGAGCACAAATAATTAACCATGTTTAATTCATAATTTTATTTTATAAAACATCAGCAACAAGTATAAATAATAACACCACTCTTCATGACACCTCGCGTTTTACAAATTTTGGGCGTAAATTAAAGTATAAGATTTAAATACACAAATTTAAGTTACCATTCAATAAATCTAATGTTAAGGTGCTCCCTCACCTCACCAGATTTGAGCATTCAATCAGTGAAGTAGGAGAACCGAGCATTGCAATGCGCACCTTGTAATGATTGTATGAATCACACGCGGATTCTTGTCAGTCTAGGAGGTATTATTGTAATGTAATGTTCAAAGACGAATGTATAATGTTACAGTATATGTGAATGTTTCCGGTGAGGGAACACCCTTATACTAATATAATGGTAACACATATCATAGAGTTATTGGAAACCCCTTACAGTTTAAATACTTTTAACATGTCAGCCATTGCTCTAAAAAAATTACGCCATCTTTAGAGATGTATTTGCAATGTATTTAAACTAAATTATGGTTGTGTGCTATGGTATGTCAAAATTAGGTCAATATTTTTTCCTAATTATTGAATAAAGTAGCTGACACTTTATACATGACTCGGCTTATTCCGTTTATCCACCCTAAAACAGCCTCCCTTAGTCGAATATTCGGAAACGCATGTCCTTCTATCCACCCTGAACGGGGTGGATATCCGGAATGCATATAATATGGTTCTTCCGATTTTTCACCCCAATTACAGTAATTTACAGAAACATGGGTCAATCAACTTTTAAACCAACATTTTTATGTCCCCCCAGAAAAAAAATTAATCCTGAGGTAACTATTTTGAATTTATACAAAATGAGTATACCGTAGTACTAACAGAACACAAATCTATGATGTCACATTTAAAGTTTTAATGAATACACTTAAATTTTATTCAAAAGTGTGGTAACTCAGTACACGATTTGGATATAATGCAAACACCTAGTAATAATACGTGTGTCCCCGTGATCGCTTCGGCGCAGTTCAATGAAAGTTAATATTAATTTTACTTCTAAAACAGGTTAATGAATGATCTGATGTTAGTTATTTATTTTTCAAAGTGTAAGTTAAACCATTCGAAACAAAATATGATTTCTCTAATTCTCACAAAAAAATTAAAACTGTCTGTCCATTGGTAATATTTGTTTTCGATGTATACTGAGTTACTGACCGTTACGAGATCAAAATGTGTGGCTTGAAGTTAGCGCGGGTTACTAGCCGAAGTATGTTCCTATCTCATTCTCTCCTGACCAATCTCGGGCCTGTGCTCCGCCTGTGTGTTACGTCAGTTACCAACGGGCAGCGCGGGAGTGCGCGTACCTTTATTCGCCGTCCGCGGAGTGACCGACTTTTTACCAGTAAGTACGCTCTTTCCTTACATCTCTTATTAATTGGGTGATAGGTAATGGGTCAGCCACTTGAATTATAAAGAGCAGTTTTGTGGTAATTACTTTTAAAGTGTTTTATTTAGGGATACCTCTTCTTTTGTATCCTGAGTTACGAGTATACTGAGTTACTTTGGTGGTAACTCCAAAGACAGTACGGTACCGCCAGAGACATGTCCACATATAGATTCTTTATGTAAGAAAGTAGGCGCTTTAATTAATGCCCTGAGCTGTATTTTGACTACATAATAGTCAATAGTGTTGTCACTAGTGTTCATTTGTACATTTTGAAATTGCAAAAATTAATTTTCTCCATGTTATTGCAAAACTGAAAGGAAATACCTATTCTATTGTTCCAGACTTTTCAGTGCGAAAATGCCGCTTACTGCCAGAAGAAAATCGTCAGAAGAAAAACTTTTTGTTGATTTTGTTGACCTTGATTTTTTTTGAGGCAGGGCATGGGAAAGGTCCTGCAGATGGCATTGGAGGTTTCCTAAAGCGCACTGCTGATAAAATTGTTACTGCTGGTAAGGACATACCCGATGCTGTCGAGTTTTTAAGCAGCTAAAGGATGCCAGCAAAATAGTTATGTTCTTTATTACTGAAGAAGCTATTGAACAAATGCTGAAAATCATACCTGATTCTATCCCACGTTTGGTTGGCACGCTTCAAGTCCATCAAATTTTTACAAATGAACGTAACATTTTAAAATATAGATCACTATCCTGCTTTTGTGAATGTACGAAAAAAGGATTCTGCAACTGCTTCAACCCAAAAACCTATCATGGTTATGACACTATAAGTCTTCCTGAAACCATTACAGTACCAGACCCTGGTTCGCTTGGTGACCCCGACCCGGAATCTTCAGATAGCGACATTCTTTTTTTGGTCCTTAAGGAAATGCAAAATGTGCCTTCACGTGCTAGCATATACCGCAAGGTATATGGCTCCTCTGATGATGATGAGGATTGCCAGAGACTGGGCGAAGAAAATATGCCTCCATCCAGAGATTTTACTAGCGAGATATCTGAACCGCAACCATCGACTAGTGGTGTTTCTTGGAATCCTATGGCTTGTGGAGATTTCTTGCATGTTCGAGTTCACGGAGGTGACAAAACTAAGAAGATGTATTCTTACGTCTGCAAAGTTTTGGCTCATGATGATGATTTGGATGAACTTTGGGTAATGTTTGCAAAGATTGTGGGTAAAGATGCGCAAAAATTTAGATTAGAAAAGGCCGATGTATATTCAGTACCCTATGAAGACATTATCAAAATTCTTGCAGCTCCTGTTGAAGAAAGGAGGGGAAACAGAATGCTGTAAAAGTTTGAATCTCCAGTCGATGTTTTTGAAAAATAAATATGATTTATTTCTTAACTATACTTAACGAGAAACCTGAAATGGATCTCACTATCTTAATTTTGATCTCAATGTGTGAAATGTTTGTTGTTCAATGTTTAAGTCTGTTGATTGTTTATACGTTACCTACTATTCTTGTTGTATTGTGGTAAGTGTTGTATTTGGAGTTACCAAAATGTCTTTGGAGTTACTTTTTGTCCCCAGTTTTTATCTTTTGTTTTCCTTAATATATCAACAAAATAATATATATTGTTATAACTTTTACTATGAAAAGAATAAGCACTTTTAAATGTTGTGGAAACCACTGCTCACCGCCACTTTAAATAGACATCTTCATAGTTTTTGCAAAAAAATGTTATTCATTTTGACCTGCGGTAACTCAAGTGACATCTACCTTTCTTTTTAAAATTATTACTAAAAGAAACTGAAAAGACTTATTACAAAAGTTAATTGTTTAATTAGTCATAAGTAGTTTATTTATTAAATAATATTCAAAAACTTTTCAATCACGTTTTATTATGAAGAAGACAGTTGGTAACGCAAGAGACTCAAATTGTGACCTAAGGTAAAATTTTATCAAATTAATCGATAGTCCATAATCCTAGGTCGCGCCCCTTTTGCAATTCAATAGTTTAATAGTTTTTATACAAAAATCTTTAACAGTTTAGGGAAAAAGTTAATATTATTTATTTCATGAAAAATGTTAACCCACCCATGAAATTGTCTGCTTAAAAGTTGATTGACCCACATACACAACACAAAATGGGTCCAAGGAACATCGTGAACATTAAAATACTTAAGAAAAACAAACCTACTTTCTTACTTACAGTTTGAATAAAAATATTTATACATGACTCGGCTTATTCCGTTTATCCACCCTAAAACCTCCTCCCTAAGTCGGATATTCGGAAACGCATGCCTTTCTATCCACCCTGAACGGAATGGATATCCGGAATGCATATAATATGGTCCTTCCGATTTTTTACCCCAATTACAGTAATTTACAGAAACATACACAACACAAAATGGGTCCAAGGAACATCGTGAACATTAAAATACTTAAGATAAACAAACCTACTTTCTTACTTACAGTTTGAATAAAAATATTTTACAAACTTAGGGTCTTTTTTCTGTAAATGACTGTACGTAGGCAGGGTAGAAAATCGGAAGAACCATATTATATGCATTCCGGATATCCACCCCGTTCAGGGTGGCTAGAAGGACATGCGTTTCCGAATATCCGACTTAGGGAGGCTGTTTTAGGGTGGATAAACGGAATAAGCCCATGACTCCATGCTTCAAGGTGTAAACGCTCACATCATTTCGTATATCTCAACAAATTATTCTCCAAGTTTCATTGAAAACCAAAACTGTTCGTAAAAAGTAACTTAAGATCTTCTTAAAAGAATCTAAAACTCCAAGAAATTGCTTCCATACTTAATTCTCATGGTTGGCATATCCCAGATGTACACTTTGCTATGTGTGTCGCCTACAGCAATACGACAGGTTCTGTAGAAGTAAATAAACAGTAAATATACGAACGGATCAAGTTAGCCCCAAACTAAGTAGTTCTTGTATTATGGGATACTAACTCAACTATATATTTACGCCCGATTTCTGAATTGAGTATTCCAGCTGAGAAAAACTTAAGTATCGTTCTGTCTCATTAAAATCTTAACAACTGAATGAGACAAAACGATAATTAACGCCCGATTTCTGAATTGAGTATTCCTGCTGAGAACAACTTAAGTATCGTTCTGTCGCATTGAAATCTTAGCAACTGAATGAGACAAAACGATAATTAAGTCGTTCTCAGCTTGAATACTCAATTCAGATATCGGGCGTTAATATGATACATAAATAACATCCAAGACTAAGAAACAAATATTTATGCTCATCACATAAATGTTGCTCTCAGCGGGGATCGAACTCGCAGCCCTGGGTGCTGAGACAAAATTCCTCATTCAAATTTAAAAGGACATCTGCTATCTCCATGGTGAATATACGGCGTGGACCATATGCCTACAAATAATACCTAAAGACACAAGCTTCCATACTAAGAACGGATGGATTAATAATTACAGCCCGGCTAGTACGAGCCGTGTTTAAACTAGTTATCGCGTGGGATAAAGCAACCATCTCTTACGCACTTACTTAGTATCGTATACTGCCATCTCATTCTAACCGTTATCGTGTCAATAAAATAGCGCTCGTGCTTGCCCTTAATGGACAGATTAATACGGATTTACCATTCTCCACCACTATCATTATCAGCCAATTGACGTCCACTGCTGCATATAGGTCTCCCCAAAGATCTTCAAAACAACCGAACCTGTGCTCCCATACAAACCACGTAGGATCACCAACAATGGTCGATATGTGGACGCCATTGTAACCTTTGAGCCCCACCTGCTCTCTTAAACTTTGCAATTCTTTGGTGCAACCATGAACAATATTAACATACATATCACAGACCACCCCATAGTAAATCGGCTGTAAATCCCAAAAAAGGTACCCCTAACCGCTACCGCCAGCGCTTTAGAGCTAAAAACTCCTCCGCCACATTTGGAAGTTAATAGGGGACAAGATGGTAGAAATAAAATATCGTTGGTGATGGGTCTCCAACCGCATCGCCCAAAATTCACGCCCCGATACCCTAAAGTCGCCTCTTACGACACCCGTGTGTAGAAAGGGATAGTGACATTCTAAGCCGGCACGTACACGGTATAAAAAATAAAATTACATAACATAACATAAACGTTCACGCCGAATATCCCCGAAGGGGTTGGCAGAGGTACTAATACTTCTGAACATCACGTGACTTTGTCACCTGGTGTTCAGAGTACCCACGTTTTGCATGGACAGTGTACTCACGTGATAGGGGGCAGGCCTATCGCCGTTTTGTACGAATAAACTGTCACATGACTAAGTACAACTCAGCCATGTGGGTTTCCTCACGATGTTTTCCCTCACCGTTAACAACCATGATAAATTAACCACACATATGTCTTTAGAAAAGACAAATTGGTGTAGGCCCGACCCAGGATTTGAACACTAGTCGTTTGCACGATAACCGAGTGTTCTACCCACTGGGCTATCACGGTTACATTAATAAAATTATTAAATAGAAATTGATGAAACAGCTTACCCTTTATAGTTAACAGCAATAGTAGTAACAGAAACCGTAGTATCATCCCCCACCCTCATAATATCCATCGGAAGAGGTTTCCTGTTGGACAGATCATAGACCTTGATGAGGTCCCCGCGTTTGCCCACCTTGGCCAGGCCCAGGAGAACCAGGCAGGGGTTGTTTGGAAGCCACGAAATGCACGAGAGAGGCTCGTCGATGCAAATCACCTGCAATTACATATACAACAATTACTCTAAACTATTATTATTATAAAATACATACATACATATACTCACGGCTATAAATCCCTAGAAGGGGTAGCCAGAGCTAAGGAATTAGAAATTCCTCAGCCACTTTTGGAAAGTTGAGTGGGGAAAAGATGGTAAAACAAAGGTTTTTGGTGATGGGTCTCCAACCGCATCGCCCAAAAATCTTTTAAAAGCCCCAATACCGTTAGTCGCCTCTTACGTACACCCACCGGAAGAAATAGGGTAGTGCTATTCTAAGCCGGCACTACACGGCGAATTATATTATAAAATACTAAAAATAAATGCCGTGTAGTGTCGGCTTAGAATAACACTACCCCATTTCTACCCGTGGGTGATCGTAAGAGGCGACTAAGGGTATAGGGGCTTCTTAAGTGATTTTTGGGCGATGTGGTTGGAGACCCGTCACCAAAAACATTTATTTGTTATTACCACCTTTTCCCCAATCAACTTCCAAAAGTGGCTGAGGAATTTCTATTTCCAAAGCTCTGGCTACCCCGTTAAGGGATTTATAGCCGTGAGAATATGTATGTATGTATGTATGAGTGAATGTAAATTTAGCTCGAGATGTTTGCCAGGATCGTACAAAGTACCGATTGATAGTCTCTGCTTACCCCAATGAGAACTAATGACATACGAGATAAGTATGTATGTAAAAGTAAAAGTATACAAAATTGTAATAATATTATGTTTCTATTTGATTTTTTTGGTTTAGTGTGAACTAGCTTCTTGCCCGCGACTACGCCCGCGTGGACTACATTTTTTGCATCCGGTTTACACCCAAAACACCAAAACACTATCTTAACTTCTGTTTTTCTTTATATTTATATACCGCGGGCGGGCGTTGTAATAGATATAAAGAACATTGATGCTTTTTAAGTGATTATTGGGCGATGCAGTTGGAGACTCATTTGAGTACCTTTTACTCCATTTAACTTCCAAAAGTGGATAATCTCTGAAGCTGTGGCTATCCTTATTGGGATTAATAGCCGTTAGTATATACTCATGAATGATTATAGATGAATTTTAAATCACAAAAAGATTGTGGTCCCCGAGATTCGAACCTGGGACTTCCGTTCGATTAATATTAACCAAACGGTATACCGCTACGCCACGGAGGCGTTAGTATTAATTTGGCTTCAGTATCGAAAATCAAACATATTCCACCGGTTTTTAATTTTTTTCTTCAACGTACAGTTTTGACCTCGGTACAGTCTTATTATAGTATAAAAGAAGAAGGTAAGTTTAATTCCTGAAATTTTAATTGAAATGGGCACATTTGGATAGATGAAAGTAAGGCGGCAAAAAGGATATGTATACAGCACATATGGATAGTATCGTTACAGGGGACATTTGAAATGACAAGATAACGTAATAGAGCATGTACTAGATAATATATAAACTCACCTTCAAAGGCGCCATCTGTCCAACTTCATAAATCCGCAGCTCAGAGTCAATAGACATCGAAAGTAAGATCCCAGGTTTTGAACCACTAAAAACTGCATCAACCACGCTTACGTCATGACCTTCTAAAACTTGAAACACAGGATCCACAGCCCCACAGTCAGGCAAGGCGGCAAACTCATGAATGTGGCATAGAAACAATTGGCCTGAGTTAGTGCCCACAACGAAAATGTTTTCGGGCACCTTTTCGTCGACCGGTTTCAGTGGAAACGTCTTTATAAAGTCGAAGCATGTTATTGCGGGCTCATTCTTTTTGGTTCCGTTGATTTTGTAGCTTATTATGCTTTGGAATATCTGTAATATAAAATATAGAGTTTTGGTTCCATTTAAATGTCTTTTTTACAAAGTCAATGAGATCTTATTTTTATAGGATGGAGTGAACCATTTCTTGTCGACATTGTGACTGCTTAGTTTGCTTATAAACTACGATCATCAAATCTGGCGAAGACATTAGCAAACCCCCTTGCTAGTATACATATTCAAAATAACTCAGATAGTGAGATCATGCATGGCTGCGTTTCAGCTTTTAATTTCCTAAGCATTTAATAAAATTCTAGGATCAAAATGGAGTGTGCTGGCTTGTAAATCTTTGCTGACCCGAACCCTCACCTGAGTATTAACATTGACGAGCCAAACATTGATAGTCCCATCGCACCCTGCCGTGATGAGGACCTGGTCGGCAGCCCCGCGGCGCTTGCCAGTGTCTAGGATATGCATCACCAGAAATGTGTTGGCGAGATGCGCGTCTGCCCATTGCATGGCTGGAAGAAAGGATTTATTTTGACGATTGATTTATGTGGAGTAAAAGGGAATCTTCCACCAGGCGGTGGTATGCCTGGGGACCACGGTCCAACTGCATTAAGTTGGAACTTCTATATATGCTAAGTATTATAGAAACTGCGATACCGCGATGTACGAATTGTCTGGCGAGTATTGATAACGAGTGTGACGTATATTGCGATTATTATATTATCATTTTTTGTACGAATACATTATCACTTGGCTTAGCGTAGCTAACATACACATTCTCACGCGGTTAGTGCAATAGTATATGTATATGAGACTATCGATTGCCACTTTGTAAGATCCTGGCAAACTTCGTTCACATCCATCAATCTTTTCATACATGCTTTCTTTATACTTCGGACACCTGCCCTTTTGAGCTCCCTTTCTATTTGATCCAAATGTGTCTTCCGAGGTCGTCCTCTACTAACATTAACATTAGCGTAGCAAAGTTATGTTTAAAACCTTGATGAGCAAGTCTCACAGACCATTATGATACTATCGAGCCGGGTTGAGCCTACCTTGTATAGGGGGATTTAGACATAGTCCATCACGATGGCCGAGTGCGGGTTGACAACTAACAACTACTACCGGATAGTACCCCGGAATGACGGCTCAACGTGACCTCCGAAACACGGAAAGAAGTTACTCCGGCGTATAATAAATCCTTCTCAACTGGGTTAAATATTAAACTAGTCAGTTTAATTTCGTGAAAATAAACCAGAAACCCGAGATTTAACCCAGTTTGGAATAATACTGCAGAACCGAAAATTAAGATGATTCGTAGTTGTCCTTAGTTTCGTAATCTGCCAGTGCACTTGTCCAGCCTGATAAATTAAACTTAGAATGTTTTGTTCATTAAAACCTCATATGGGGATAATGACTAATCAATTAAGGAAATATTGTTTTTTTATTTTTCGAAATTAGCAGGATTCGAACCTGCGACCTCCAGGAAACAAGTGACTACTGATGCGAAATTCTTCTTTCCCGTGGTGCCAGCGCTCCCTATTTCAGCAGAACGACCGAGGCGTCGAAAAAAAGTAATTCTTTCCTTAATTGATTAATAATAGAATATGATAAAAAAATACCTATACTCACAGCAACAATTTCCTAAAAGGGCAGCTAGAACTTGGGAATTATTTCATCCTTAGCCTCTTTTAGAAGTTCATTAGTTCAAAAGATACTAAAAATACAGTATATTGGTCTCCAGCCATATACCCTTAGTCGCATTGTTTGATCCTCAAAGAAATTGATGGGGGAGTGAAATTTTACATGGCATTATGTGGTGAAACTCAATAACATTATTATGAAAAGGTGGCTTTACCAGTAACATTGATAGAGCTATGAGTTCCTTGTGGTGACGTCAGTTGCGTTCCCGGCTCATGACAGCCAGACGTCAACTTTGACAGATTGCAAATGACAACTTCACCGGATGTCGTTCCATAAGCCAATAAAGCCGCCAACGAAGGGTGATATTTCACAACCGTAATGCAGTTATTCTCATTTATATCGAAACTGTGAACATATTTATCGTCCTCCGAATGTTTCGAGGTATAAACACGTATAAGGCCCTCGTGTTCACACCAGTTTTCGTGGTATAATTTTCCGGTAGATATAGCTATGGAATTTCCAGCGCTGCTCCAAGACATAGATAATATAGAAACGTCATTATCACCGGAACCTGACGTTTGAGTGACGTTTAACTCTTGAAACATTTTGGCGGGTAAAACCTCTTCATCCTCTGAATCAGACGATTCATTTGCATTATCTCTCGAGTTTTCGTCTAATTGTTCAAGCATTCCTGGAATTACTTTGCGTAAAAACTCATTTAACCCTTCCGGATAATCTTTGAGGATATTTGATTCCGAGTTCAAATCTTGCGGAGTGACATTGCAACCGGAACTCTTCGTCATATTGGTTTGGCATCCAGTACCGGATTCATTAAATTCGGTAGTTTGAGTAGAACTGCATTTGGATTCATTTTTATTTGTAGCTATAGAATCAAATCCTGTAACTTCACTATCATAGCCGCTTAAATTAGACATTTTATTTTAAAACAATAATTCAACGAAGCAAACCGAAAGTATTTGTTTTGTTTTTTTTTGTCGTTGCTATGGCGACTTGGTTTTTCGGCACAGAGTAGCAGATTAATCGTTTATGGAGGTTTAATAGAAAGGAACCTTTTACAATATTCGTTTCGATGGGTAGAGTAGACCCACTAACCATTTCTTCCCGTGGGTGTTCGTAAGAGGCGACTAAGAGTATTGAGGCTTTTTAAGTGAGATTCGGGCGATGAGGTTGAAGATCCTTCAACAAAAACCTTTGTTTTGCGATCTTATCCCCACACGTCTTCCAGAAGTGGCTGAGGTATTTCTTATTCTGAAGCTGTGGCTAGGTCAAATAAGAGCCGTATAGATATCACCCATGCCTTACCTCCCCTTTTTTCGTGACTTCACGTAACTTTTTACTTACGTTTTCCTTGAGTTACAACTCCGTAACTTTTACATAGGTTGAAAAGAATCACAATTGTTTACCATTTTTTTCGGTCAATATCTCCAGACAGGCACATATGATTATAGCCTTGAGTAAAGGAGTATGTGAAATAAATAATATATTTAGCACACATATATTCATATTTTCACGGATATTTATCCCAAAAAAGGGTAGCCAGAGCTTCAAAGTTATAAATTCTTTAGCCACTTTTGGAAGTTGAATTGGGAAAAGATTGTAAAATAAACGTTAAGTTTTTTTTTTTAATGAAACACAAAAGATATTTACAGTTGTTTAATATAAAGCTAAAAATAAATAATAGGAACGGTTAATAAACAAATAATCTAGCTCGTTTATATTGTACAATGTAGGTCTTATAATTAATTCTTATACAGTTTTGTTACCTTAAGCGTATAAAAAACTTATATTGCCATCTTCAGAACGACAGGCAATAACTTAAAAGCACGAATGAAGGCTGAATGAAGAATGTCATAATAGCAAGTATAAATGAGAGTATAGGTTTCTCGAAAATCCCTAAATTTTTACAGGTGCAATATATTTCATACATTTTTAACTGCATATTCTTGTTTTAAAAAGATAATATTTTTATGGGTGAAAAGGGTTCCTTCACAGTTTTCTTAAATTCAATTGTGCTCTGTTTGGCATTTTTTGGACAAGGGAGAAGAACCCTCCTATTTTAGTCCCCAAAAAGCACTATGTATCACTGTATGGTAAGAATACTTCTTTCACTTTTCCCACAGACCAATACAGACAACAGATGTGCCGAGGGTACAAGCGAAACTCAATTAAAAACAAAGGCTATACTTGAAAGTATTATGATTACTAACACTTTTGTTTTATGTTATAAATAAGACTAGAACAATTTTTTGTGATCAATGTACAATAAAATCACCATGTTGGAAATCACTATTAAATTTACATTGACCTTACAATTGAATCAACTTTACTCAATAATTTCTACTTTTAGTACTAAATCAATTTAGGAAAGAACAAAGTTCGTCACCAGCAAGACTCGAACCCACGACCTCCCCGTCAACGCCACGATAGAGGCCAATTGACGATTGGTGTCGATCTTTCTTCTTTCTATAATTGATTAGTAATAATCCCCACATGAGGTTTTCCTGGACAACACATTCTAATTATGTATGTATGTTAAATACTTTGTATGAGGAATACAGAAACAAATGCATTCGTTTTCAGCATTTTAAATTAATCAATAAAATAAAAAATCACAGGTAGAAATAATTTTCTCAAAAGTCAGCGAATTTATTTATATTGGAATGTTTTAGAATTTCTTAAACAAATGATGATTTGCCAATAATAGCTATTTTGATATTTAATTAATATACAGTAGCATCTTTGCTTATTCAATGTCTAAAAGTGATGTTCAAGTTAAAGACATAAGGATCACCACTGACCTTCCTAGTTTAGAAGATAAAAAGTTATACACAAATAAATTTATGGCTCAACATTAGGCTCTAGGTAAATTACTGTTGGGAATCCTATGAACATTTCCCTGATTTTCCCTCAGTATACCATGTGCTCTAGTCAGATGTTTTCTGGCAGAATCTGTCGAGGTGAAGTGACTGTGACATATATGGCAGACGTACGTGTATTTCCGACCTTGATGGATTTTGAATTTGTGACTCTGAAGGAACTTTTTCGAATGGAACTTCTTTTGGCATTGTTCGCACTGAAAGAGAAGATAACGGTACAATTTATTCATAGATTTTTGTTAATAGTTCTTCAATCAAAGAAGAAAATATAAAACTTTTTACGAATCAAAACAGGCGGTTGGCACAAGTCAACCCCTGTCGTGTAAATGAAATATCTAAGCAAAATGTGGATATTCTGAACACCAGCCACACCAACACTGAGAGCAAGTATGTCACATGAGAAATGAGCAACTTGAAAGATTATTCATTATTATATTCATAATCTTGATACACGACATGAAAGTCCAATGGGTAGAACACCCGCCCGAAAACAGAACGGCGTGAGTTCCAATCCTGGGTCGGGCCTACACCAATTTGTCTTTTCTAAAGTCATATGTGTGGTTAATTTATCATGGTTGTTAACGGTGAGGGAAAACATCGTAAGGAAACCCACATAGCTAAGTTGTACTTAGTCATGTGACAGTGTATTCGTACAAAACGGCGATAGGCCTGCCCCCTATCACGTGAGTACACTGTCCAAGCAAAACGTGGGTACCTTCTCTGAACACTAGATGGCGCTGCCATGTGAGTTCAGAAATATTAGTACCTCTGCCAACCCCTTCAGGGATAAACGGCGTGAACGTTTATGATCATTCATACAATATCTCATGTGACATAATCGCTCTCACAAACCTCATGCAACTAGTGCAGGTGACCAAAATGTCACGCGATTTTAATAAATGTCAGAAGGAGAAGAATAAGTGAAAGTGGTCTGTCTGTCCGTTAAGACCCCCTATCAGTTATATTACCTAATTATTCATTACAAAAATAGTTGTTTTAGTATGATATATTAATTTTATTAATATGCAATATGAATTTAGTTTCATAGTTGTTTGAATATAATTCTCCTTTGGGTTTTTTTTAGGTTAATTCATAAAGTAATATTTTAAAAAATCTTGCTGTTAGCTGAGGAGGGGCCTTTAGTCTTTCACAAATATAACATTTTGTTTGTTTATCCGAGTAACTCTAGTTTAAACTCACAAATAGTAGTAAAAGGATTTTACTCATTTCAAGAGTGTAATATATTAAGATATAGTAATTTAGACCAAAAATTAGGTAGAATGAAATTACTTGGATCATAAAACAAACAAACAGCACTAGCGATTGACATCTACAATTTTTTTTTCAAAATACGATATTCACTCTTTTTTCTATTTGGCAAATAATATTTGTTTTAATGTATAAAATGATAAAAAAATAATGTCAATCACTAGTGTACAGCTTTTAATAAAAGTAATTTTAATTTGTCAATCACTAATGCCATTACCTTAAAATCCAACAAAAAGAAGCCGAAAAAGGTAGATATCCAGAAACAAAAGTAAACACAGAACCAGACTGGTTCAAAATGTTTAAACGCCCGTGAATGAATATAAAACTGTCAATAATTGACACTGACACTTTTTTAATTGTCAACATGACAATGACAGTTTTTTTTAAATTTAGGATACGAGTCTATTGTGCCACAGTATATCCACATTTTCCGACTTCGATTCGAGCGATATCCACAAGTGGGTCGACTATTCCGTGAGCGGCGCGCAAATGAGTCCGGACTTTGTTTGGTTTATCGAATCTCCTCGGTCGGACGCATACAGGACATAGATATGCATACTTTTTGCCCGTGTGTACGTTGTGCATGTGAATTTGTAGGAACTTTTTCGATTTCACTCGTTTTGAACAAAGCTCACACTGAAATATATTGTTTTGATTTAATAAACCACCAAGAAAGGGTTTTTCTACGGTTGATGCAGTTGTCAAACAGATTTTGGAATAGCGTGTAATTACAATACTTCACTAATCCACCGGAAAAGGTAGCATATATCCTATGTCAGGACATTCAAATTAAATATAAACTAGTTAGAACATTATGGATATTCAACTCCATAAGAATAACAAGTTTTACCATCGGTACACAAAATCACAGTTGTTTAATTTGATCCGCTAAATCAGATACATTTTTCAAAAGCAATTAAAAAACATAACATTTAATTTTTGAAATTATCATTACCCAACAGACTGTTGTAATTTATGTAATTTTGTATTATAACTAATATTATTATATAAAAAGTATAATTTTAATAGGCTATTTGACTGTAATAAAAATATACATTTCTTTTATTTCCTTAGTCTTCATATTTCTTTTTTGGAGCAATATGTAATAATGCGAGATAAACATATTGCATTATTTCACTAATATCCGTCTTCTAAAATAAGTATTTTTGATGCAACTGTCACGTGACTAAAAACGACCGTGATTGGCTATCTCTATAATGACGTAGATTGCACATAAACAGACTGTGTATCGCTTCGCTCATTGGTGTTTAATGCGGAATTGACGTCATTTGTGCTACAGCCGCCACATTTGAATATTGCATTTTCTTTTTCAATTTTTTAATAAAATAGCTAAAATGAAGGCAGAAAAATATTTTTTTAGGGCTCCTTATAAACAAATTAACACCGTAAGATAGTTTTCAAAACTTAGTCAAATAGCCTATTGACACATCCTAATTTATATATAAACTATGGCCATCTTAGTTTTACTGTAACCATGATTTAAGTTATTACCTGAAAGTTTTTCTCTGGCAAGTGTATGGCTATATGTTGAACCAGGTTAGATCTCCTATGGAACGAGGCACCGCAGTGATCACAGATGTATGGCTTTTCTCCTGTGTGACGGCGTTCGTGGATCTACAAATTAAATTAAAGAAATTTTAAAGGAAAGAAATATAAAAGAATACAATCTTGACTTCACACCACACATCATTATTTTACAATGCATATGAGTGCATATGATCTTGACATGTACATAGTCCATAAATTACGTGAGGTGTTTTGTTTAATTTTTTGTCCCTCCCTCCCTTCTTGGTGAGATGTCGTGAGGTTTTATTCAAACCCCTCCCCCATCCCCCAATCTCACGTGAGATTTTTGAGAATGTAGGTTTCTTACGTGTGTGTGTGTACCGTAAATTTGGCCAACATTGAGCTATTAAACGATGAAAAGAGCATATATGAAAAGATACTTGATGTAAACGAAGAGAGGTTTGCAGGGTCGTACATAGTGGCAATCGATAGTCTCTGCCTACGCCAATGGGAAATAATGGCGTGAGTATATGTATGTATGTATCGAGCTATTTGGTATAAAATAACTATGGTGGCTTGACATTCAGTGGATGTATAACGTCGAAGTATGAAAAAAAATGTTTTCTTTTGAATTAGAGAATAATATTAATTGAATTACGATGACGCTTAAGTTAAATCTTGAGTGTGTACAATTTCGATTGAATGGATTTAAAAAGTATATAAATTTTTGTATCAATCAGAATAAAATTTGCGTGATATTTGTAGAGACCCCCCCCCCAACGTGACATTAGATGAGATTTGACTCGACCCCCTCCCCCCCTAAATCACTTCACCTTATTTATGGATGCCCCTTATGTGTAAGACATAGGAAAATAAATAGAAAAAAATAGTCAACAATTTTCTAGGGCTAAGCTGGCCCACTACAGTGTTTAAAAAAAAATGTTAGCATAAAAATAATTATAACCAGATTAGTCGGTGGACTTTAAGTATGAATTTAAATATAAAAAATAATTTACAAAGAATAAATTATAATAAAAACAACTAGGTATTGATTTTCGGATATTTAATCGCGTGTTATTACTTGGTTTTTAAAATCCGACGTTTCGAAAACTTTCCAGTTATTATGTAATGTAGTTAAAAACCATATAATAACAATCAATAGTTGTTTTAATTGTAATGTGCAATCGTGAAAGTCTTAGGAAATACTGTATAAATTATATTTATATAACGCTAGCTGACGACCCGACAGACTTCGTACTGTAAATTTACTTATGCCAAACCTAAGGCGTTTTTTCCGATTCCCTGAGTTCAGTCGATTTTTTCCGGGATAAAAATGATTCTTTGTTATAATTTGTGTCATTATCTACCATTCTGCTAAATTTCATTTATATACATTATGTACTTGAGGAGTCTTTTTGCCTCAAACACACAAACATCTAAACTTTCACATTTATAATATTAATAGGACTTGACTATACATACCACAAGACCTTCCTTATTGGCCGAGCTGTACTCACAATACGCACATTTATGTATTCTGTCCATACCGTGGCGCCCTCTTTTGTGTAGCAATAGCAAATTGTTATTTCTACACTTCTTACCACATAACTGAAACATTAGGACAAAATTTTACATACATAACATAACATAAACGTTCACGCCGTTTATCCCCGAAGAGGTTGGCAGAGGTACCAATACTTCTGAACTTACATGGCAGCGCCATCTAGTGTCCAGAGAAGGTACCCACGTTTTGCTTAGACAGTGTACTCACGTGATAGGGGTCAGGCCTACCGCCGTTTTGTACGAATACACTGTCACATGACTAAGTACAACTCAGCCATGTGGGTTTCGGTTTTCCCTCACCGTTAACAACCATGATAAATTAACCACACATATGACTTTAGAAAAGACAAATTGGTGTAGGCCCGACCTAGGATTGGAACTCACGCCCTTCTGTTTTTCGGGCGGGTGTTCTACCCACTGGACTATAATGTCGCTTACATCACATTACATACATGTACTCACGGCTATAAAGCCCTAGGAGAGGAAGCCAGAGCTTTAGAGCTAAAAACACTTCAGCCACATTTGGAAGTTGATAGGCGAGAAGATGGTAGAAATAAAGTATCGTTGGTGATCAGTCTCGAAACGCATCGCCTAAAAATTATTTAAAAAAGCCCCAAACCCACAGTCGCCTCTTACGACACCCAACCCGTGGGTAGAAAGGGGTAGTGATACTCTAAGCCGGCAATACACAGCTTATATTATTACTATTAATATAATGTTATTAAATACTTTCAATTACCAAAGTATTTACTAAAAACCAAGGTTCAAAATGGTGTGTACGAGGGCTGCTATTTATGTATCCGGAATAAAAAAAAGAAACAAACATATATCAATTAATATGGTTTTATTGCTTCTCAAAATATTCGCCGCTCAGATCTATACACTTTTGCATGCGTTGAAACCAATTTTCATAGCACTTTTTCCACTCAGACTGAGGTATCTCCAAAACGTGCATTTTGAACGCATCGACTGCCTCTTCGCGGCTCGAAAAACGTTGACCACGTAATTTTTTCTTCACATTTGGAAATAAATAAAAATCATTGGGTGCCAAATCAGGGCTGTACGGCGGATGACCTGTCAATTCGATCTTTTGAGCTTCTAAAAACTGAGTTGTGACGGCCGACCTGTGACAGCTAGCATTGTCGTGATGCAGAATGATTCTACGTTGTCGGTTAGTCTTTCTTATTTGTTCAAAGACTTCCGGCAAACAAATGGTCGTATACCACTCCGAATTAACAGTTTTACGATTCTCTAAAGGCACTGTAGCTACATGGCCATTTATACCAAAAAAACAAGCGACCATTTGCTTCAATGTGCTTTTTGCACGAATAACTTTTGTTGGGTTCGGCTCATCTTGGAACACCCACACCGTGGACTGCTGCTTAGTTTCGGGGTCGTAAGCGTAGATCCAAGATTCGTCACCTGTGTAGATATTATAAACAGCTTTTGACGCACCACGGTTGTATTTTTTTAACATTTCTTTGCACCAATCGACACGAGCCTGTTTTTGATCAATACTCAAGTTGTGCGGAATCCAACGGGAGCAAATTTTTTTTACAGCTAAATGTTCATGAAGTATCTTATGTATGCTCGTCATACTAATGCCCAGAGATGCCTCTATCTCACGATATGTAACATGACGATCTTGAGTTATTAGTTCCCGGACAGCATCGATGTTTTGAGGTACAACGACCGTTTTAGGGCGACCTTCTTTAATTTCATCAGTAAGCTTAGATCGTCCACGATTAAACTCGCTAAACCAGTGATACACAGTGGTCTTTGAGGGTGCTTCATCCCCAAAAGTTGAAGTAAGCTGATCGATGCACTGTTTTTGAGTTAGACCACGCCGAAAATCGTAAAAAATCATGGCACGAAAATGTTCACGAGTTAAATCCATGGTGGTGAAGACACGCAATTTTCAAAATGACGCTACGATGTGAAAACAATTGACAGTCACATAAAAATAAATGTATTCTAAAGCTAAAGAGTTCTATTTTTAAATGATGTAATTACTTTTTAAATTATTGTTCTGTAAGTGGCCAGTTCCGGATACATAAATAGCAGCCCTCGTACTGGCCAGTAAATCTTATATAGTACTAGAGAATATGTAAATTTAATTGTACCTTTTGTTTTAAAAGTTGATGCATGCTTTAAAATTGGTATGAATGAAAATAATACTTACTTCACAAACACAATAATTAGTATGAGACCTCATGTGAGCATTATAAGTATTCTTCATACGAAATTCTTTATTACAAGGCTCACATTTATAAGGTAATCCGTCTTTTTTACTTGTTTTCTGTTCCGCATATTCACTTGGTCCATAATCATCATAGTCAACGTAATCATCTTCCAATTTCATATTGTAATCATAATTTGGTTCGCTCTGTATTAGATCTTCATTGGATATTTTTTTGGTCTTTAGTTTTCTTCTTTTTGGTCTTATGTTAAGTAAGGTTGTATGAGCTTTTTCTGATGAGAGTCTAAATTGGAGAACTTCGTCGGTAAAGCTCCTGCATTTTGTGCACATTTTTTGTGGTAACCCATCATTTTGTTTGATCTGTAAATTCAATGTGTGTTTTAAACATATTTTTCTAATGATACCCATACTTCACTACAGCTTCACCTCAGCAACATTTGGAAGTTGACTAGGAACAAGATTGTAGAAATAAAGAATCTTCAGTGATGGGTCTCCAACCGCATCACCCAAAACCACTTAAAAAACCCCATACCCTTAGTGGAATCTTAAGACAAAATGTGTAAAAAGAACCCTTTTTCAAACCACTTTCAGAATTTTCATGGAGCAACCCACAGCTGATATCACAATAAGAAGTAGCTACACTTACAGAATCTCAACCACTCAAGCTCTTCTGAAAATGGATCTGATTTAAATGAAAAGTGTATAAATTGTTGATTATGGGTTTGGAACCCCACAAATTACTGAAATATGCATGGCCGCTCATTTTGTGACCATTTCCCAACCTAATATCAAACTCATTAAATTGGTATCCACTAATAGTACTGATTGTAGTGTCAGCTTAGAATGAACCTACCCTGTTCAACCCACGGGTCTCATAAGAGGTGGGGGATGGGGCTTTGTAAGTAGTTTTTGGGTGATGTGGTTTGAGATCCATCGTCAACAATAATTTGTTTCTACCAAACTTCTCCCCTATCAACTTCTAATTGTGGCTGAGGTGTTCCTAGCTCTAAGTTCTGGCTTGGCTTTTAATTATGTTCCAGAGTTTAAGCCAGGAAAGCCTGATCTCATTTAATTAGCAAAATACTAATCATTTATTGCATTAAATTGTAAAGCGCAATACACACTGAACCCACCGTGTGGCCAACATTGCCCGGCGACCTGTATTGTATGAAGTATATTTATACTATATATGAAAGTTAGACCTTCAACATAAAGTTGCCAACATATGTCAGCGGCCTGGTGGGCTCAGTGGGTATTGCTCTTTACACTAATGCAACTGGTAATAAAATATTTACAGATTTAAAACAGTTGCAACACTTTTATCAATATTTAAATTTTAAGTAATTTATATTAATACATTAGATTGCTGTGTAGTGTTGGCTTAGAAAACCATTACCCTTTATAACATTATTCCTGCAGACCTCATAAGAGGCAAGTCAGGGTTTTAGGACTTCTTAAGTAATATTTAGATATTAAGGCTGGTAACCTATCACCAAACCACTTTTATTCTACAATCTCTTCCCTACTTAACTTCCTGAAGCTGCTGAATAATTTCGGCAACAAAAGAGAGAAGTCCCATCAATAAGCCCTTATTTCTAAATGATGTTTACATGACAATGCAAACATAAGTAAATAAGTAACCTTTCCAAGTAAAAAAATATACTGTTTTGATCATTATCTACTACTAGTGTCTTCAGGCAAGAAAGAGTTAAGAATAAAAGATCATTTATGTAATTTTCATGAATGAAAATGAAGCTTGACATCAATAGTCTCTGCGTCTCTCTCCTGATGGGAATAAATGGAGGGAGCATAATAATATCTCGAAAACTTTCCAATTATCAAATACCTCTAAGCCGGTGACTAAAAACAACTCCTCAGCCCGTTTCGAATCCGAACCATCATTCAAGAAAATAGGTTGTAAATCGGCGGTACTAAGACATGTCCGACAGCACAGGGTCACTTCTTCTTTCTTTTCAAGTTTAGCTCTCTGTTTCCTTCTTCGTCGCATAGAATTCATTAATAAAGCCAGCATATTTACAATATGTTTATTGCTTTATGTTGTACTTAGTCTGTTATTATTGACAATAGTTCGCGGATTTTCTAGTATTGCGGTCAAAGTATAACATATTTGTATTTACAGTAGTGGATGTATATAGTTCTAAATCTTATTATATTATATAATACAAAATAAACAACATTCAAACTCTTTGCGTTTCTATTTGACTTGACTTGACAGTTTTTTTTAATTATGTTTATTTATGTTATTGATTTTAGTGTTGTAGCTCTTATTAGTTCGCAATAGCTTACATTTGAACTTTTTCAAATCGAATCGAGTCGTGTATACTAAAGTTATTTCAGTTATTGGGAAAAATATCTATACTTATAGTAAATCTGTAGAGAGGTCAATTCTGTACATGGAATATATTTTCAAAATAACTATCTGGGGGTGATTAGTGATCGATAATAATGCCAAAAATGCAATCAGTAAAATTTTCGTCTGTCTGTCGGGTTGTATGTTCCTTATGGAAACAAAAAGTGCTCGACGGATTTTAACGAAACTTGGCACAATTATTCTTCATACTCCTATAGATTATTTCACATTCCCCTTCACTACTGTGAAGGAGAATTATGAGAAAACGGAAGAAGTCCATTTTTTAAGCTTCCATCGCGTGAGCAGCTTTAATGGTTAAAGTTACATAGAAATCATGTATGACGGAAATATTCTTCATAAATTTGTCTAAAAAATATTTGGCAACAGCATATGTCTATCTTTTATGGTTGACTCACAATAACACATGTAACTCCTGATAGCTTAACAGTTCGGAGCATTCTGATTATATTTGTTTACACTTACGTTTATAATACTCTCATTCATCCCTAATTTAAAAATGTTAACATTATTACCTATTCAATAAAAAAAGAATCATAGAAATCGGTAGAGAAACGCCGAAATTATACATGAAATAAGCCATCGCGCCCGTGACCAAAACCAAAACCTTACAAATTTACATATTACATACTAGATGGCGCCAGTAGTTGCATCCTACATCGACGTATGGTTTCTTTTTTAGATTGTTATGAATACTTTATAGCGTTATACTTAATTTCAACTCAACCCGAAATTTCGCTTAATAACGGAGATATCAATCGCTCATCAAAGCGCATTAAAAATCACAAAGATAAGCGGTCAGGAGTGCTATAAATTGCGATAATTGAGCTAAATTTCACAAAGCTTGAGCAGTGATTGAAGAAACCTCAGATATTTAAAAAACAACGCTATCCGTGCGAAGCTGGGCCGATCCACTAGTTTTAATATAATTTAGATCCTCGTTTAACTACAGGTAAGAATTGTTTTTTTTTAGAAATCGAAACTATTTCGTTTGACGAGAGCACGTCGAGTGTAGTGCATGCATGTACCAAAAGACTATTTTTAAAAAGGCGACCCAATGATAATTGTAGTATGGTAAGCTACCAGCACCCCCGAAATAAACGTGTCAATGTCATGTTTCCCGATCTTAGCCAGAATCAAAATATTATGGCGCTGTACTTTTCTCACGTAACTTATTCGTAATTACATACATACATACATACATATTCTCACGCCGTTAGTTCCCATTGGGGTAGGCGGAGACTATCGATCGCCACTTTGTACGATCCTGGCAAACCTCTCTGGCTTCGTTTACATCCATCAATCTTTTCATACATGCTCTTTTATTCTTCATACTGCGGACACCTGCCTTTTTGAGCACATTTTCTATTTGATCCAAATGTGTCCTCCGAGGTCGTCCTCTACTAACATTACCTTCCACATTGGCTCTATATATCTCTTTCACCAATTTACTGTCATCCATCCTCTCTATGTGCCCAAACCATCTCAACATTCCTTTTTCTATCTTTCTTACAATATCATCTTTTACACCAGACCTTTCACGAATCACATCATTCCTCACACGATCACATAACCTTACATTACACACTTTTCTGAGGGATCTCATTTCTACTGCATTCACTCTACTTTCATGCTTCTTCTGCCACACCCAACATTCACTGCCATACATAAGCGTAGGAATCTATCAGATCACGCTTTTTCTTTTCTATTTTCTTCTTGACCTCATTCTTAACTCTCTTATATTCATCTTCAATGTTCTTCACTGCATCATCTGTTACTCTCGCATCCATTCGTTTACTAGCTTTAATCGCTAGTAAATCTAACCAAGCTTTCTTCTTATCTTCAACTGCCTCTTTCACATCTTTATCCCACCAACTTGTTGGTGGTCTATTTGTTCTTTTACTCAATCCACATACTTCCGTCACACATTGAACCATTGACGATTTGAGCACATCCCATACTTCTTCTATTTCCAATTCATCCTTCATCTCCACGCAACTTAGCCTGTCGTCCAATTTCTTCATATATTCATCTCTAATATTTTCATCCTCTTCCAATTTCTCCACTTTTACTCTCGCAAATTCAGTTGTCGACACTTTGGCCCTGTGACGCCAACGCGTGCACAGTCCCCTTAATCGTGATATCACGAGAAAGTGGTCTGTGCCAACGTTAATACCCCTATGGACTCTGGTGTCAACAACCTTTGCTCTTAGCCTTTCATCCACTATCACAAAATCTATCATACTTCTCTCGCTTCCTCTCTGTCTAGTATACATATGGATATCTTTGTGTTCAAACAACGTGTTCGTAACACAAAGATTCCTCTCCAAACATACATCAATCACTTTCTCACCATTCTCGTTCACTCTTTTATCACCAAACTTTCCTAAAACTCTTTCACAACCGTTGCGTGACACACCAACCCAACCATTAAAATCTCCTAACATAACAATTTTCTCATTTTCATCACACCCATTCGCAACATCGTCTAACAGATTCCAAAACTCCTCCCTCTCGGATAGTGATCTGGACATGTCCGGAGCATACACGCAAATTATGCGCATCCGGACAAGCCCTACCTTCACCTTTATCCATAGGAGCCTTGGACTCACACACGCATAATCTTTCATGCACTTAGCCATCCTTTCAGATATCAGAAGTCCCACGCCTTGGCAAGCTCTATCACTCTCGGCAACTCCCGACCAGATAGCTGTAAATGGGCCAAGTTGTGAAACCTCTTTTCCCTTGCGCTTCGTTTCATTCACACACAGAAAATCTAGTTTTCTTTCTTCCATAATCAAACATACTTCATCTAATTTTTCATGCATCCCTCCACACACATTCATCGTACTAAAGCGGGTCTCTTTAGCCCACTTTTCGCCCCGTGAGGAACCACGGCGTGATGAGTGGCGAGCCACATCGCCGATTATTCGTAATTAGATACGTTTTATGCCTGGCTTGACGATTTCCTGACTTTACACCAAACTTTGTAAAGAATGTTTGTGTGACTTACTTATACTCACGCCTATTGTTCCCATTGGGGTAGGCAGAGACTATAGATCGCCACTTTGTACGATCCAGGCAAATCTCTCTTGCTTTTGTTACATTCATCTCCTACATGCTCTTTTATTCTTTTCACTACGGACTCTGGCCTTCGTAATAACGTTTTCAATTTGGTTTTCAAACGTCTTACGCGGCCGTCCTCTACTAACAACACCATCCGCATTAGCTCTATATATCTCTTTTGCAACTTTACTTTCACCCATCCTCTCTATGTGGCCCAAACCGCCTTAGCATTCCTTTCTCTATCTCGCAAACTACTTCTTCTTAGTCTTTTTTTTTCAATAGTAATAACTCCACAAAAACTTAAGGAATTCATCGATTGTAATGATACTTTCGTGAACGAAGAGAACAACTGTCTAAACAGAAGCAATTATTTTTTGTCATGTAAAACATGTGAATGAAAACCAAGACAATGGTTTTCGAGAGAGAGGAAAGTATGACAGAATGTGAGATTACAATAGGTAGCAAGAAAGTGGAACAAGTGAAAGAGTTCTCTTTTACCAAGCCCAACATTCACTACCATACCAGACAGGGACTGGCTCGACATTAAACTGTTTATGGCTCCATTTACCGCATTTCCCTTTTTAACTCTCCTTTCAATATCTTCCTCGCATTTTCTCAAACAAACTCTTTCACTTGTTCCACTTTCTTGCTACCTATTGTAATCTCACATTCTGTCATACTTTCCTCTCTCTCGAAAATCTTGGTTTTCATTCACATGTTTTACATGACGACAAAAAATAATTGCTTCTGTTTAGACAGTTGTTCTCTTCGTTCACGAAAGTATCATTGCAATCGATGAATTCCTTAAGTTTTTGTGGAGTTATTACTATTGAAAAAAAAAGACTAAGAAATTTATTCACATAAATACTGGCAAACATGGGTAACCAAAGAATTAGCTGTGGTTACGGCCTGTATCAAACGATTGTATTAAAGCTTTATGTTGTTTTGTCATTGTTATCTATCTCAGTTCTCGTCATCTACTGAAATTACGATGTCGGTTTTACAAGAAATACATTTAAGCTTTAACGTCCCGCCGGCTCCCAGAGTAACCAGAAGTAAAAGTACCGTCAAACCCCGACGGCTCCCCGTGGAGCCGCCGATGGCCAGCTTACCGTGTTCGAATTAACCCCTTATTTCTTTTATTTTAAGAGTTAAATTACGTTTTTATTGATATCAACGGCTTGTGTATGAATGAGCTTTTAACTTGTCCTTCGCTAGTGCTCGGGAAGTCACAAATTAAGGAACAGTGTCAGTGTCACATTTTTCTCCCACGGGGCATTATCACTTAAAATAGATTCAGTAAAACAAGTTTATTTTATTCGTAAAACAATATAATAATAATTTTAATATTAGTAACAACATGATAATATAATATTTAAATTATTGTAATTTTATTGGTTGACTCTTTTGACACAGTTATATTATTATATATTTTAAAATAATGTAACGCAAACTCAGATCTGGTGATGACTGAGTTAAAAACTAGGTAATTACTTAACTTTGAAAAATTTACAGTAGATTATTAGTAATATCGCTTTTAGCTCAATTTTATTAGTAAATGAAATATAATTACTAAATATTTTTGTTAATTTTTATAACTTTTTAATAAAAGTAATATTATATGTGTACTAATTCCAAATAATAAGTTAAAGCATATTTTTATTTTAACTAAAAGAGTCATATTTCTGTAAAATATTCATGTTTTGTGACCTTCGCACTAAGTAATATCAAGTGAACTTAACAAAATTTCAAATTTCATTGTGTTGTTAATTACAACAAATTAAATTATCACTAATTTGTGCACTGAATACTAAATTACTTTTCTCGAATCATTACTTTAACTTGCGGTTTGTTCCACTATTTGTTTAAAGATAAATAAAAATACTAAGGCGATATTTACGCCAATTAAAAAGAACACAAACATATACACAATACTGTATGTATCTATTCGCACGCTTAACACTACAGTGACCTATGTCAAAATTTTGATGTGTTGGGTTACAATACTACACAGACCTTAAAATCATGCTCAACAACATATGAATACGAGACGATAATGACCTAAATGAAATTGAACCTTTTTGTGTTAACATTACGGGTGTTTTCTCGTGCCTATGTTGTAGAGCATGCCTTTTAAGGTCTGTGAAGTATTGTAACTCAATTCATCAAAATTTTGACATAGGTCACTGTAGTATTAAGCGTGCTATGTATCTATCGGTGTAGCTAGCCGTGGGCATCCGTAGGCCCAGGGTGGGGCCGCAGTAATATATAATGTGTATTTTTTTTACTGAATATATACCTTATTAGGTCAGAGCCAGGGTGCGACAAGAACCCCACCCTGCCCCACTGTAACTAAAAGAAAGAAAGAAAGAAATATTTAATATATCTCTATCTATAAAAAAAATTAAGACGAGTAAACTAGGAACCTCGCAAATTAACAATTTAATTAGCTCGTTAATACGCGTGCCAATTTAGTCAACCATTTAGTTATTTGCTGTATTTAAGTTAAAGAATTAATGTATTGTTTTCTATAAGGTATACAGCGAAATTATTTTGTTTGTTTAATCTTTGCTAATAACCTTGAAATAGCTTTACATATATGAACATTATTATTTAGCACAACACTCTTAAAAATCTACTCCATAAACTGTGATTTACATAAATATTTTTGACATATATAATGTTGAATAAATACATTAATAACTCTTTACGATTAAGGCAACGCGAATCTATAACTTTTATTATTTACATGATTGCAATTGCAAACACACGAACAGACAATATTTTTATTCAGGGTTAACAATTGCTATTTAGCCTAGGCCTTTTAAAGTGTGGTTTAATAATTAATATTCGTTTATGCTATTTAGCTAGTACATATTATTTGGTGTCGTATAATGCTAATGAAATACTGGATTAATCAAATACTCTAATCTAGGTATGATCATGCCATAGAGGTATACATTTAATGCCATAGAAGACTTAGCTAGATAGAGTAGAAACGAAGAATGCCCATACCCTTAAGTGGATCAGTGTATTTCCACTGACATAGCGACGCAAATTTGTGACCAAAAAATGACATAACAGTCAATCAATCAATCACAGTGAAGGGAACGTATTTTGACAATTTGTTGTTAACGAAATTTATTCAGTAATTTTTGTACTGAACTACGTTTGGTTTCTGCAAGGATACTCTACACTATGGATCGGCCCTAAACACTCTCGGAGCGTAGCAGGGGGCGTGGCCTATTGGCACTTAAAATGGCCGACCTAGGGTTGTATATGCAAGAATCAGAATAGAAAAATATCGATAAATTTGCCAACATGTTTATGTAGAAATAATTTATTTCAACAGTGGGCAAATATTTTTAAATTAGATCTAGATATTTTAAGACCAGTTTTAAACCTTCGTTTCACCACCATGGATCACACATCACCATGGATTTAACTCATGAGCATTTTCGAGCGATAATTTATTACGATTTTTGGCGTGGGGTAAGTTAAAAGCAGTGCATCGATCAGTGGTTCAGTGATAGTAATCATGGGTGTCATCATCACTTTAAATCGGTTGTTGAACACATTACATATACTTACCTACGGCTATAAATCCCTAGATGGGGTAGCCAGAGCTAAGGAATGACAAATTTCTCAGCCACCTTTGGGAAGTTGAGTGGGGAGAAGTTGGTAAAATAAAGGTTGTTGGTGATGGGTGTCCAACCGCATCGCCCAAAATTCCCTTAAAACGCCGTTAAAAGTCAGTTAGTCGCCTCTTACGTACACCCACCGGAAGAAATGAGGTAGTGCTATTCTAAGCCGACACTACACAGTTGTCGTACACGTACAACAAAATATTGATGCTGTGCTTGACTTATATTGCAAGATCGTACATATAAATACTAAAAAAACAACGTATTTAAATTAAAAATGTCACATTTATTCATTTTTAAATAACATCAATTTGTTATAACACGTTCTGAATGAAACCTTTTCATTCGTGATTTTTTTATGATAAACCATACCATTTTTTTAAAATGCAATGCCAATTTTTATGCCGATGGTTGATGTTTTCAAAGCCAATACCATTAAGCCAGTTTCTTCTCCGTGCTTCACTTGTAGGAAACCTGAAATTATTTAATTTTAGTAATCAATAACCACCTCAAAGTAACAAATGTGAAGAAAAGTGTAAACTATAAAAATAATGTTACCTACATTTTGGGAGGCATTTAGATTTTTAATAGGTTAACCTATTAACCAACTTAAACCGAATCTGATAGTACTTAAACATCGATAATACTAAATGATCAGTGTTTCACATCACTAGGTAAACAATGAGAGGAAATAATTTTGGAAGAAATCATGAAAACTAAGCCTTTTATGGCCTTTTATCATGAAGTTTCCTCTGATCACATCGAGGAAGCATGAAATGCACCAAAAACTACACTTGACCGAAGTGAAAAGAAAGAAAATAATTACTTACGTGTGCAAAGTTAATTGAGGCTGATTTTCGCTATTACGGGCTCCACAATCTTTAATAGAGCAACAAGGCATTGTGCACTTATATTGCCTGTGCAATTTTTTGGTCTAAAATTTGATAAATCAATGTCCAAAACACAATAAACGCAATCAACACTTTTGTTTACAAAGCAACTTGACAGATCAAATGGCAATTAAGTTGGCCGATCTAGGTACGCGCTATCATAATCGAAACGTCTTACCGAAATTTTGCCATAAACAACAAGAAGGAAACATGTATTGCTCTCTTTTTCAAAAGGTTAAGCGCAGAAGGTTAGAAAGAGAAAACGGCATATGGAATATTTCTGTTGCGATATGATTATTATTTGCATAACGTTATAAAGATATAGTACCACAGGGCCGATCCCTAGTGTAGAGTATCCTTGGGTTTCTGCTCTATTTACGTAGGTCCTCTATGTTTAATGCATATTGAATTAAGTGTCGATTTTTTTCCTAATGTGACCATTGTACGTCTAGAATTTAATCCCCCTATCTGTTGACGTCTTGTTTGACATTAGATGAATGTGTCACATAATAAATCGAATTGGCGTGACATTGTTTAAAGCGACTTTAAAATCGATTCTGAAATTGATAATAAATTTAACAATTTCTACCACCACAGTTTAATACATTTTCTTTTTTTATAATGGCGAGTCGATCTCAACCTTAATATAAGCTACATTGTACATATTTATACTTTCACACAACACACGAAAGTTTAAAAGTAGTTGACATATTTAAATGTTTTACATGATTAATTTGCGCGCAAACAAAATGGGGTTTGGGGGGGAGTCAAATTGAAGAGTAAACCTCAAGCGTGGTGGATTATGAGACGATACTCTGTTTATGGTAGATTTGAGCCCTTCTGTAGTGACTTATACTGTTATGACAATCCGTCGTGTGACTTTAATCGATTAAATTACTTACTTTCATGCTGCGTTTAGATTCAATACCATCGAGGTAACTTGCCAATTTTGTTTGCGCGTAAATTATTAGGCCGTATCCGCCCAAAAATGTTATTTAATGATTTGTTCACTTGTCTCACTGACGTTTACAATCATTTACTTTACGCCGTAGTAAAGAAATGCTATCCTCAGCATCAGGAGTAAAAGAGACACAGACATGTATTGTTTTCACTCTGATGTAAGAAACTCGATCATGCTGACCGAAATCTAAATTTCGATTAAAACTCTAAATCCGCCAACTGTATGCCGTAAGCTATTTGCTACATTATGTGACATTTGGTTTAAGAGTCTAAGGGAGACAACCGATCAGAGAACCATAGAAGGGTTGGTATTAACCTAATACAACTTTGGTCGAATAAGGCCTATCCAAAAATGAAAAATTACATATTTGAAACTTAATCCATAAAATCGTCTCCGCCGAAATCACCTCCTGCATCCATTGATCCGATGTCCACCTGTAAGCAGAAAATATGGGATTATGTACCGTGATGCCGGCTTAGAATGTTCACTACCCCTTTCTTTCCACGGGTGTTGTGTAAAGCAACTAAGGGTGTGGCTTTTCTACGTGAAACGGCGGCAGTCCAGAGTGAAACGTTTCGTTTCACTCTGGGACTGCCGCCATTGCCAAATTAAGGCAAGTTAATTCAGTTGTACCAAATTCGTAATATAGCATCAATAACAATCGATTATTGCAAAAAATACTTTTTCAGCGGGGAAAAGAACATATTTCGCCCTAATGTCCGGGTTTTCCGCTTGTTTCGGAAATTTAGGTGATGGCCCATCCCCCGTAGCATGAGGCGAGTGAGAGCGCGTATGTCATATGAGAAGTGAGATACTGTCAGATGTTGTATGAGCAATCTGTCAATTTCTCACTTCTCAAGTGACGTGCGCGCACTCACAAGCCTCATGCTACTAGTGCAGATAGGATAATAGTAATCATATTTAGCGGAATTAAGCGAAGAAACTTATTAATATTAGTATTAATAGTAATCAGGTAAATATATAGGGAACATATTGGATTACTCGGTGGTCAGCTGCCGAACTGTCTACTGCTCGACAATGACTCGTGTTGAGTCGAAACGCGTCGCATGTTTGTGGTTGCCTGTGGGTTTCGCTTGCGGGTGTGTGTGTGGTGCATTGTCTGCTTTTCGATTTCTTGTAAGTGGGAGGGCGGGCGATGCATGTTGTGCATGTTGCATGAAGACTGCAGGTATTTAGCGGAATTAAGCGAAGATATTTATTAATATTAGTATATAGGTAACAGTAAAAATATACCCACCTCCTCCGTAGGGCTGTCACTACTGAACCCTCCGCCCAAAGCATACCCGGCAAGTCCGCCCGCCGCCAACGCGCCCACGCCCAAACCTACCGCCGCGCCGGTCCCCATACCGGTCCTTTGTTGGGGCACGCTTGCGTAGCCTGTGGTATAGCCCTGGGAAACAGTCTCAATACATGTTAAGAAAGGGATTTAATTAAAGAAATGGACTTATTTGAGAGATAGCCGGTTCCAATACCACTCCGTTTTTGGGACATTCTGACGTGGTATAGCCCTGGGAAACAGTCTCATTATGTATTAGGTCAGGGACTTGTTAAAGCAAATAATACTGAAAATACTCTGTGTAGTGTCGGCCTAGAATAGCACTACCCCATTTCTTCCGGTGGGTGTACGTAAGAGGCGACTAACGGTATTGGGGCTTTTAAGGGATTTTTAGGCGATGCGGTTGGAGACCCATCACCGACAACCTTTATTTTACCATCTTTTCCCCACTTAACTTTCCAAAAGTGACTGAGGAATTTCTAATTCCTTAGCTTTAGCTACCCCATCTAGGGATTTATGGCCGTGAGTATATGTATGTATTTGTTTAAAAAGATGGGCTTATTTGAGAGATAGTCGTGTAGTGCCGGCTTGGAATGTCACTGGAGGATAAAACATCGTTGGAGACTCACCAACGATAGTTTATTACTACCATCTTGTTCCCTAGCAACTTCCAAGTGTGGCTGAGTTGTTTCCTCTGGCTATCCCTTTTTGGGATTAACGGCCTAGAGTATATATATGTATGTATTTGAGAGATATTGGCAATATTTATATCTCAAATAAAAATACAAACTCCACGCCGTATATTCGTACAATTTGAAAATCTCGAGAACACCGAGACCCACCGTCGCTACGGTGCTCATACCACTCCTCTGTTGGGGCATGTTGGCGTAGCAATGGTATTGCCCTGTGGGAGTCATGTTAGAGCGGACACTACTGCGGACTCACTCGCACATAGCAGCGTCTCACTCATATTCCTACATCGCGGAGTGTAAATGTTTTTCGAGTTAAGCATAGATACAAATTATAAGTTGGTACACAGCAGGGTGTACTGGCCAGTATATCTTTGCTGTTTCCACAGCCCTACTAAACGGTTCGAAATGTGTTAGGTCAAGTTTTCTAGATTATAAAATAGACTCATTTCAGAGTCATTCAGACTATCTTCGGAGACTACTTGCCGAGCCAGCTCATTTAAATGATAGGTCACGTGATTCAGTTGTATGGGTTTCCTCGCATTGTTTCGCTTGAATTTGAAAAATAATGATAAAAACCAAAACGACCTTAAATATTACTCAAAGGTTGGAAACGAGAACTAGACACTCCCATTTGAGTTAATAGGTCGCTCTGAAATACGACTTATAGTAATGAATTAGTAAAATATATTTACCTGCGGTTGGCCAAAACCTGTAACAAAAAAATACATTTGTTAATTTAAACTGAATAGCGATTAACTCTCTGAGTTATTTTATTAGGGACATCAACAGCACATAAACATATAAGTTACAATTAGATTAATACAAAGAAAAAGCCAATAACAGACATCCACAGAAGATACAAAAAACAGTAGTACATACAGATATGTAAGAAAAATTGTAACATAAAATGCGTGGAATTATGGATTTGTGTTAATATATATATATGTGTGTCTGTGTGTATAAGCATGATTCACTTATTCCCTCTATTTATTATCTAACGTCTTAATAGGGTCGAAACGGAATTTGGCCTTTGAAGAAGCAAAAGGATCAGTTTCACCAAAGGGGTTATTAAATTGATTGGCAAGCCGAACCATTGTAGAGGTCCTTGCATAATTAGTATGATTAGAGGCTATAGAAAAGAGCCTTTCAAAAGTGTGCCGAGTACGGCGCTGTGGAGTACAGAATGACAGTTGGGATAACAAAAATGGTAAATCGAGGCGACCAGAGAGAATATCGTGTAATAGCATCATGTCCAGTAAAACTCTGCGATCCTTAAGACGCGACACGAATCCTCATATGAGCAACCGAAAAAATGAGTCCTGTAGTTTAGATTGAATACGTTCAATACGTTGAATGTACGTTATAAAGTTTGGGGCCAGACACTGGACGCACATTCGAGAATACTCCAAACGTAATCATTTTAAATCTGATTTATACATATCAGATCGTTAAAGGGCTTGGAAATGCGCATTTCAAATCCAAGGTTGCGAAATGCACGCCCCGTAGTATGCTAAATGTGCTTTTCAAAAGTAAGTTTACTGTCGAGGATGACACCCAGGTCACGGTTGGGGTCAACGCGTACGAGAGGTTGGTTGTTGATGGAGTAATTATAAACAACGGGGTTTAGACTTCTAGTGAATGATATTTGGACGCATTTAATAGCATTTACCGAGATCCTGTTCTGGTCATAATACTGAGCAAGACGATCGAGATCCGACTGTAGCTTTTTGCAATCAGTATTATTTGCTACAGCAAGGAAGACCTTTTTATCATCCGCATACAACAGGAACCTGCATTCATGAAATACTGTATAAATACTATACACATAGGCATTGTAAAAAAGAGGACCTAAATGTGAGCCCTGAGGTACAACCAAAGGGATATAATAAAAGTCTGAATTATACCCACCGACGACTACAGCCTGACATCTGTTAGATACGTAATACGTTATCCAGCGATGGAGGTCACCATGTATTCCAAGATGGAATAGTTTGCGCAGCAGTATGATGTGGTCTACGCGATCGAAAGCCTTCTCAAAATCAGTATAGACCACATCAACCTGCTAACGTTTGTCCATATTAGGAAGAACAAAGTTCAGGAATTCAGTCAGTTTACTTACAGTTGATCGGCCTTAGAGAAATCCGTGCTGCTGTGGCGGTATACCACGAGAATTAATTGGATAAATGCAGTTACAAATAGCCTTTTCGAACACCTTACCAAATACATTAAGGATAGATATCAGTCTGTAATTATCGATCTTATTTTTTGTACGTTTTTTCTGTATCGGAAAGATGTGCGCTTTATTCCAAATCGTAGGAAAAAAGCCTTCTTTAAGGGATCTATTGAATAAGATACATAATGGGTGGCATAATTGTTTAGCACAGCGCACTACAAAATAAGGGGGTAGACCACCACCACAATTAGTGTCGAGTGAGCTTAATAATTTTAGGATAGAGTCCGGAAGGAACTGACAAGAGCTAGTAACATCACCATCATCACAGAATGGTGGAGCAAGCGATGGAAAGGAATAGGATAATGCTGGTTTACTAAACACTGAGTGGAAGAAATCTTTAAACCCTTTACAAATGCTTGGTCCATCAGAGTAATAACTCCATTGTATTCTAGAGATTGTGGATATCTTGAGTTTTTTCTATGAGCTTTAACAAAAGACCAGAGCTGCTTAGGGTTTACTTTAATATGAGATTGCATGTTTCTACGTTACGTTGAAAGCGCACATACTGCATAATCTTCTGTCTCTTCCGCAGAAGGGGGAATTCTGCATAATCAAGTGGTTTCCAAGTTTCCATTTTTTGTGAGTATTGGCTATTTTCCTTGCGATTTTTATGAGTGTCTTGCTAAACCATATAGGATACTGAGAGTTTTTTCTCCTAGTATCCAGTGGGATGTGCCTACTAATGGTTACGTGAATAATGTAATAAAATATTTTAATTGCATCATCGACCGAACCAGCAGACAGAATCGTAGACCAGTTAGATTCATTAAGCACACTGCAAATAGCATCATAGTCACCTCTACGAAAACGATACCTAGTACAATTAGCTTCTGGAAGAGGGAACGCTATGAGATCATTGGCAAGGATTTCCAAAGATGGATGTGCAATATCTTCTTTATACAGGACAGGGGACAGGAAAGCGAGTCAGTTCCAAAGCAAAAATGCTAGAGATCAAGTCAAGAGTATGTCCACTGCCATTAGTGTCATTATATTGATGACGTTCGAGAGCTTAGAATTCATCAATGAGATCAGTGGCTGCTTCTAGAACAGATAACAGTTCTCTACGGAGATGCTCAACCTCAGAGGGTGACCAGCGTAAACAGCGCAGATTTAAATCTCCAGCTATTATGAAGTTAGCATTCGAATGTAACATTTTAGTAGCGGCGACGGACAAAATTATGTTGTTTATGTGAAGATGGAGAATAGGAGTACGACCCATTTTTTCAGGTATGTATGCAGCACATACATGTAGGTCATTAGTACTACCACGAAGAACCTTGGCTGGTATAGTGACCCATAGATATTCCGTACTGGACGTTGTCCACTCTGGACGTGGAACTGCATTCAATGACCATGACACCGCCACCATCTTTTCTACTTGCGGTGGCGCGGTCGTGGTCCAGTGGGAAGACGTCCTACCTATCTTCACGAGCCAAGTTTCAGTAATTATAATAATATTTTCAAAATTATTACATAAAATGCTTTTATATAAATCTAATGTTTTGGTTCTCAGTCCACGGACGTTTTGGTAATACGTACTCGTACTAAAATTGCGAATGTAGCAAAAGATATATTTTATAGAGATTGTAGGTACTGCGTCATAGGTAAAAGTGGTAGCCAGAGCTGAGAAATTAGTATTTCCTTAGCCACTTTTGGAAGTTGAGTGGGGAAAAGATGATAGAAATAAGGTTGTTGGTGATGGGTCTCCAATCGCATCGCCCAAAAATCCCTTAAAAGCCCCAATACCGTTAATTGCCTCTTACGTACACCCACCGGAAGAAATAGGGTAGTGCTATTCTAAGCCGACATTACACAGCTAAAATGAAAGCTGAGCCAATTTAAAGTTTTGACGGGGGAAATATAGTGTATATGTGTGTGAAGAGTATGAATGTGAGTAAGAGAACAATATATATATTTATACAAAGATACGGTGAAAGATACTAACGCGGTTGCGTTTTGAATACAAATCATACATTTTTTTTAAATCCGCGGGAGTACGAATATGCAACATAGGACAGTTCTCAGCCTTACGGACATATATATTGCAATGTTTCGTCCAAACGTAGTAATAATTGAATTTATTGCAGACCTCCTTTAAACACGTAAAATCTATGCTCACTTCCCTGCATTCCGATGTCAGTTGACTTTATGCCTTTATGCTTTATCAAGCCAGCCCAGTATAATACTGTCCTTCTGAGCACGTTACGAAGTTTCGCAATAGTAACTTTCGGGCGACCTGGCCTTTCTTTCATCGGCCGAACGCGGTTTGCGATCTCTATGTCATCGGAATTCAACTCAACACCTGCGTACGCTGCTATCTTGATCGTAATATCGCGAGGCAATTCGTTCTTTAGCTCTGGGACTCCAGATATTTCGAGGTTATTCATTCGCAGCCACTGTTGGTGGGTACCGAACGGGTACTCAAGTTCGGAGATGTCGGAGAGATCAATGGGAAATAATGGCGTGAGTATAAGTATACATGCGAAGTATTTTAGAAACTTTGATACCGCGATGTAAGATTTGCATTGCGAGTCTTGATGACGCGTGTGACGTATATTGCCTGGTTATGTGTTGCTGTGGAATGTAATACGTCTTGCACTGTCAGCGTTTCTATGTAGTGCGCGTCATTGTGTACTGATAGCGCGTCGCTACAAATATCATTACAAATTTTACTTAGGATTGTTCACCTACACTACTAATTACAGGGAGGTAGGCTACTAACTGCTAATTAAACACCATTAAATGAAATTATTCCAAACAAAACCAAGCACATAATGTGGTTTATACATTTACAATCCTTACATGACAATTATTCTAGAGAATATCTATGTTTTAAAGGTCAGTGTCATAACAATTGCCTAAACAATCAAAACATCTTTAAATATGTATGATATCATCATACTAGCTGACTTGATGAATGTCATCCAATTCGGTATGCAAAGTTTTATAAAGGTGAAGCTGATTGCAAAACTATTTCGAGATTATGTTTTTAAACAATATTTTCTTGAAAAAAAATGAAATAAAGCTAAAATGACTGTTATTTTATCAAAAAACCGTAACAGTGTTTGACCTTCAATGTTATTTCAAAGACATTCGTTTTTGCAGTTTATTAATAAAATATCGAGAATCAAAGGTTGGTTGTTTAGAACAATATCGTAATAATTTCATTTGAGATCACAAATTCGTGAAAAGTTTTGCAATCAGCAACATTTTTATTAAACATTTCACTTCATTTGCATGTCGCTACATGATTCTGTCAATCGATGACGTCATTAAGTACAAAATCGAACAATCTTAAAAAAATCATAACTTTCAAATTAGTGATTTTAAATGAAAAATATTCAAATTAGTCTTTTATTTTCGGGTTTGCTATCGAATATAAATATCTAATAAATACAATAAAAAAACTTTGCATACCGAATTGCCACTGATGGTCTCTGCCATGCGATGAGGAAAAAGTTGATTTTAATATTATCCTCATAACTTTTACACTTTTTCCCTTCCCCAAATTTTAATTAACACTTTACAAACATAATCAGTCGAATCGGTCTAGCCGTTTTCGAGTTTTGCGCTTAACTTAATTTAGCGATCGCTTTTAAAATATAAAACTAAGGAGTACAAAAAATTGTCATAAACCTATTCTTAGACCAACCGAATGTGTGTGCAGAATTTGATTGAAATCAGTTCACCCGTTTCGTAGGAGTTGGGTGATAAACACTGTGACACTGAAGATATTTGTGTTAAGAAGCTGATTGCGAATAGTGTTGCCCAAATTCAGTCTTGGTCTTGTTCTTGCGTTTTTGCAAGACCAAGACCAAGAACAAGACCGCGTATTTTTAGCAAGACCAAGACCAAGACTGACCGTGCAAGACTTGAGCAAGAACAAGGCATAGCCTGCAAGACTCTTGCGTCTTGCAGCTAGGACTTAGCGCTATTTCACTGAGTAGTTAGGTGTAACAGTTCGGTGGATAGGTAGGTACGCTTAGGAATTCTATGAGACGCAAAAAACTGTATCAAAGAATATGAAAAACTGGACCTATGCGCATTACGACTAATACCATAAACATAGCGAATAAAAATATTATTAAAATCAAACTGAGTGCATGCATAGTTAGGTTTTAACCATCGGCACTTTGATGATGCGGCATCAAAGGTTTTGTACTTACTTCTCAAAGAAATTTGCCGCTTTTCGGAAGTACATGGTTATGATACACGCGCCGGCGGCTTCTTTTGAAATCTAAAACAATCGTTGCCGCCACGCCGAAATCATAAGATTTGACACTATTTGATTGCCGCCATAGGGCGTAGCGTAGGTATACTCATGCAAAATAATTTCGAATTCTTTTACACGCTTTATATTATTGTTTGATTTGCGGCGGCATCCTTAGAGATGCATAGAGCCGGCACATGGCGAGGCGGCGCGGTAGAAAGCAAGGAAACGTACTATAAATAAAGGAATTATTTTAATTCCAGTTACTTCCATGGGAAACGACATATAGATCAGTTGATTTTTCGAATTTCTTATCAAACCTTCAGTTATTTATTATTCTGCTTGATCTTTACTATGGCTATATTCATTCAAGCTCACAATGTTCCAATTCTAATACGTTTTTCTAGGATTTAAAGTAAACTTTAATAAATAGTAATAGACTAATAGGTAATTGTAAGACTTGCAAGACTCTTGCTGCAAGACCAAGACCAAGACTGGCTAAGTCTCGTCTTGTTCTTGCGTTTGGGCAACACTAATTGCGAATTTCAATCGAAATTTCGTTTCATCAGAATGTTAGAGTTCCATAAATCAGGGAGAAAACAATACATATCTGTGTCTCTTTCACTCCTTATGCTAAGGATAGGATAATTTTACTACGGCGTAAACTATTCAATAAAACTCGTAATCCACCTACTGCAAATGGCTGACGACTATTTTATATTCGGCTTCACGACATTATACATTAAAATAAACTTTTTGAGGTTCAATAAAAAAAACATAAACGATAATCAATATTCATTTAATAATATTAACAGTAACATTTTATTATACTTTAATTGTGCGAACAATTATTGTGATCAAAGGAATAAATGCTAAAAGTTGAAATAATAATACCAATTATGTTTAAAACACTTAAGTTATATAAAAATAGGAGAAGGTTTGCAGGAAAATTATTATACTCTTGTTTACAAGAGATCTGTAACAAAAGAAAACAATAAATTAATATAATTTAAATCTTTTTGTTCATGAAAACCTCAAGTGGGGATTATTGCTAATAAATAAAGGAAAGATAAATTTCGACACAGGCGGTGACTACTTAAACGTGTAAAAGAAATAAAGGATAGAAGAATTTCGCGCTGGCAGCCATTGACAGGGTGGCTCAAATGGCAGAGTGTCGGGGCGTATATCCAAGGTCGCGGGTTCGATTTCCGCCTGTGTCGAAAATTTTCTTTTCTTTATTTATTAGTAATAAATTAGTAATTATATTCGTAGCATAATCTTTACAACCATGATAAAACCACAGTTACCGCTCATATGTCTTCAGAAAATACAAATTAGTGTTGGCCCGACCCCGGATTTAAACCCTCATCGAATGCACGATAAGCGGTGAGTCTACCCACTGAGCTATCTTGGTCGTGGGCTCATATTCATATAAATACGTACACACGTATAAATCACAAATCGTAGGGAGAAAATTATTTTAGAACGGGGAAAGATGAATGGGTTTCCAGCGACATCACCGAAAATTGCTTAAAATACCAAAAACCCTCAGTCGCCTTGAACGACACCTATGGGAAGAATTAGATTGGTATTAATATAAATTCCTGAAAGGGGTAGCCAGAGCTTCAGAATCACAAAATTCTTCAGCCACTTTTAGAAGTTAAGTGGGGAAAATATTGTAATATAAATTTTCATGGTGATGGGTCTCCCACTATAATAAATCACTTAAAAACCCTGATGCCTTTAGTCGCCTTTTACAAATGATAATCTATTTACGTAGTAAAAGATGCAAGATAACTTACCATACAGCCATAATTTTCTCAAATAAAAGGCACCAAATCAGTAGAAACCTGAAACAAATAATACAATGTAAACATCATTCTTAAAATTTCCTAACTAACACACATTCTAAAGTATTCCTTCACCTCGATAAAACTAAAAATAAATTTAATAAAAAGTGACGATGTGAAATGATTTTAACACGCTTATATTAGCTTCACCTGTGTGTATGTATGCATGCATGTATGTATGTATGTATGTCTGCATGTATGTGTGTATGTATGTCTGCATGTATGTATGTATGTAACCGACTCCTTTGATCACGATCTTTACCTACTTTAAACGGACCGATTGTACACTTATCAACAATCAGGGACGATACAATAATTTCATAGGTTCATCCCATTATCCTGATGAGGGTCGCCAGGATGAACAAATTCCAGGTGATTTAGTACTAGAAAGTTTAAAATAAATAGTTTTCCTACTGGTACCTAATCATGATATGTGATTAACATGTGATTTGTAAAGGTACGTTGAGATATCAATTAAATTAAAGCACAAATTAATGCCTCAAATAAACAGATTTTATTTAAAGTGGTTGTATCTTCAATTAGCCATGAAAGTTTGGGATCAAAACAATATCTTTTATTAAGAAAGTTTCATTCATTTCATTCATCATTATTCAGTTTTCTAACGTTTTAGTTATGAAACAAAAGTTGTTTTGAGTTTTGTAATTTTTGTTAAGTGATGTGTGATGCTGTGTAGTGTCGGCTTCGAATAGCACTACCCCATTCTTCCGGTGGGAGTACGTAAGAGGCGACTAACGGTATTGGGGGCTTTTAAGCGATTTTCGGGCGATGCGGTTGGAGACCCATCACCAACAACCTTTAATTTGCTATCTTTTCCCCACGCGATTTCCAAAAGTGGCTGAGGAATTTCTAATTCCTTAGCTCTGGCTACCCCTTTTAGGGATTTATAGCCGTGCGTATATGTATGTATGTATGTTAAGTGATATGTTGACACATTTTTTATTCTTACAATCTCCTTTTATATTGAGTGTTCCCAAATTGGTACAGTGGTGATGAATTGGTTAATACATATGGTAGTTTTTAAGTGCTTTACATATAAGTGACATGTGTTGAGATAGAAATAAAATAAGTGACATGATCAAAGATAGTTAGACAAGCAGTGAACATTTTTGGAGTGCCCGAAGTACCCTTCCTAGGACCCATAAAGCTGATATCACACAATATGTTAACCTGTTAGTATGTTAGATAAGCTTAAGGCAAACTGCACTCAATATATAAAATATAAATAAACTTACCCGGATATATTTGAAGGTAATTTTAAGCACGATTGTAAAGAGGGTGCACAAAATGTGTTTATTCACATTTAATTGTAATATATTATTTTGATTTAAAACATAAAGGACAGTATTAAAGTGACTAAAAGTGAAGGAACAAGAACACAAAGATTATTTAATATAAAAAGACATCTTGTTACTTTGCAATAAAGTGCATATTTCAGGTTTAATAGAATATCAAGTTTTACTTAAAAGCATAGAAAAGAATCAACCATTTTGTACACATCTCAATCAACGTAAGAAGCCAATTCATTTCACACATGCGAATACACTGTCTCCACCAAAACACTATTTACACTTAAATTTCCAATACACGTAATAAAATCCGTTCCAAATAAATAGCTAAATCAGTCAATAAAGCATTAAGAAGTGTAATGGTATTACGACACACACAATACTAAACATTATGTGTTAATCTTCAACGATTTTAGAAAAACCTCACCCGAAGTTTGTATTGACTCGTCAGTTAATTATATTTAAAAAAATATACTTTTTAATAGCAACTACGTGATTATAAAAATACTCCGTTAGAATAACCCAAGTAAGTTATTGTAAACTCAGACTAACGCCCGATTTCTAAATTGAGTATTCAAGCTGAGAACGACTTAAGTATCGTTTGGTCTCATTCAGTTGTTAAGATTTCAATGCGACAGAACGATACTTAAGTTGTTCTCAGCTGGAATACTCAATTCAGAAATCGGGCGTAAGTAAGAAGTCCAGAATAGTGTTATATTGATAGGGGAATTGTGATATGACGCCAATTTTAAAATTGTTCACATGTATGTTAGCATAGCTGCAAGTTTATCATTTTGAATTCGTCAATCGAAGGTGAACCTTGTTTGAAATTAGTATATGTTTTTTTGAATGTTTTTGTTCATGAAAACCTCATGTGGGGATTATTACTAATAAATAAAGGATAAATAAAGGAGAGGAAGATTTTCGACACAGGCGGGAATCGAACCCGCGATCTCGGGTATACGCCCCCGTCGCTCTGCCAATTGAGCTACCGTGTCAATGGCTCCCAGTGCGAAATTCATGCGAGGTCGCGGGTTCGATTCCCGCCTGTGTCGAAATTTTTCTTTCCTTTATTTATTAGTGTATGTTACATAATGTACGTATAGGTCTAGGCTAACTTTGGAAGTGCGCCACTCGCTCTTGACTATTTAATTAGTCAGTAGATTAGAAATAAACTTATTTTTTCGCCGCAATTATTATCAATTATATTGTTATCATTTATCAAGATACGTTTTGTTACGATACATTTCTCTAAAAGCCTTCTTCTACAAGCACTACTTTCTAAACAAAAAAAAATTATATCCCAAAACACTCTTTTCCAACCAACAGAATATTTATTCTATTATTTTATTTAATAATGAGACGCACACAGATTACACATCACCCAAAAACGTACAATACAAAAACCATTGTTATAATAACCTAAGTTTGTTACACCGACGTTACATATTATATATTATATGGTATGTTATATACATATTATATATTATATGGTATGTTATATATAAGAATAAAAATGGTATTTCCATATCCATATATTAAACACAAACATCTTACGGGTATTAAACCCGTAACCTTTGAAATCAAAAGCTTACTTGGTAGTACGGTTTGGTAACCTTTTCTGCAACTTTCCTATCTGTATTTGTCTAATATAATATTATAAAGAGGAAAACTTTGTTCGTTTGATTGTAATGAATAGGCTCAAAAACTACTGGACCAATTATGAAAATTCTTTCACTATTCGAAAGCTTCATTATCCACAAGTAACATAGACTATATTTTATTTTGGAAAAAATAAGTTCAGAACCCTTCGTCGTAAGCACGAGAAAAGTTATTTATTTTCCGTACGCTGTGTAAATAATAAAAGTAGTGAGGATAATATTAAAAACATATTTTTCTCATCTTATGACAGAGCATGACATATTTGGCGGGTCGGCTAAATATAGCAATTTGATGCTATCCATTAAGTGATCGCAATGAATGTTTGACAGTATGAAGTCTGTTGGGTCAGCTAGTGTCTAATATAACTACGAATATTACCATAATTCAACGGGGCAGCAGAGATTACACTATATTTTCAATATATCGTTTTTTTAAGGTGTGTAGTGTCAGCTTTGAATAACACTAACCTATTTATACCCGCGAAGAATGTCATAGTGAGACGGCTTAGAATATTTGGGCTTTTTAAGTGATTGTGGGGCGATGTGGGTGGAGACCCATCACCAATCTTCCTTAACTTCAAGTTAATAATACTAATAAGTTGAAATTAATTAAAGCAATAGCAAACAATTTTTTAACTTAAATATAATTTCAATAAACTACAACCTTTCGAAACTTTATTCAAATGTTACAGTGCGCAGAAAACCTGCCACCCATTTAAGAACGAGACAGAACATTGTTAGTGCAAATCTTAGTTTATTTTAGTATTAGCGGCAATAGGCTGGTAACCCTTGATAACTTTACCTTGAGGCGCTCCGTAGCCAGGGTTGCCATACGCCGGGGGAGGGGCTCCGTATGCGGGAGGGGCATAGCTTTGTTGTTGGGGCTGGAAAAATATTAATGGTATATTACAAAGAATGTCAACTTAATATTAATATGTATAACAAAAGTCCCCTGTTAATCCATACTAATATTATAAATGGGAAAGTGAGTTTGTTTGTTTGTTTGTTCCGCTTTCACGCCGTAAATACTGAACCGATTGCTTTGAAATTTTTCAGACGTGTAGTTAGAAGTCTAAATTAAATAATAGGGTACTTTTTATCCCGGAAAAAAATATGTTCCCATGGGAAATCAAAAATATTGTTTGCTTACTAAATGCATTGGAGATGGCGCTGTGCATGTGCATCGTTTAAAACAACGTAAAATATTGTAAACTAATATAAAAATCAAAATTTAGAAGCTTAATGGTACGGTAATGGATCCCCGAAAATAAGGAACTCCCGAGGGATGATGTACTATTTTTTTATCGCATACTTTTTTTTTAACATCTACTTATATTGCAAACGAATATTAACATGTAAATTTAGAAGCTAAATGAAACGACGACGATTCCTTGAAACTAAGGAATCCGCAAGAGTTCTCATAGGAACATCAAAAAACCTTAACTCATATATGGCTCAAAATATTGCAGCGATTATTTTTATCATCGATGGAATTCACATCAGACACTTTGTTAATGTTCATTTTGGAAAGATGAAGGGGTTTCATCAATTTAAATGACAAATTTGTTTATCAATAGTAAGACTAATATGAAATAAAGCGTAATAAAAATTTGACACCGCCCCGGTAACGTCTCCGTGGCGTAGCGGTATAACTAACTACTATGAATATTTAATTAGAACTATTATGAATCAATCGTCCCGGGTTCGTGTCTCAGGTAATTCAATCTTTTTGTAAAAAAATGTTTTGTTAGCTTAAAATAACACTATATATAATAATAACAAGCACTATCCCTTCAATTTAGCGATTATTTTGGAAGGAGATCCACCACTAATCATCCCTATATTGCCGAGCAATCGCTGCAAGCTCTCCCACTATCACCAACGGTCAGTGTAGGGGGCAGCACCGGGCCGTCGCCGCAGCGCCAAACTACTATCCGTATCTGTACTTACTAAAGATATTCTCATTTCTGAACATAAAAACTTGGTATATTTGTTTCATGATTCTTATGAACAATTAAAAAGGAATTTTTGGAACTCAACCCCTAACGGGTTGATATAGCAAATGAAAGTTAATATAGAGTTTTTTTTATTTACATTACTTGGTGCGATTGAATTTATGAAATCCATCTATCAATCATTCATGAATATATGCTAACAACCATAAATTCCATAAAAAGGTAGCCATAGCTTCGGAGATTCTTCATCCAATTTTGGAAATATATTGATAAAAGATAGGTTAATAAAGGTTGTTAGTGATGGGTCACAAACTGCATCGCCCAACAATCACTTAAAAAGCCTCAATGTCCTTTATGTCATTTAAAATGCCCGCGGGATTATAAATATAAAAAACAGAAGTTGAGATAGTGTTTCGGTATTTTGGTATTATGTAAACTGGATGCAAAAAATGAAGTCCACGCGGACGAAGTCGCGGGGCAAAAAGCTAGTAGAACATAAAAGACTTAAATTGATTTAAACAATTTAATTTCCAATTTAATACACAAATAATAATTTATTAATATTATGCTGCGTAGTGTCGGCTTAGAATAGCACTACCCCATTTCTTCCGGTGGGTGTACGTAAGAGGCGACTAACGGTATTGGGGCTTTTAAGGGTTTTTTGGGCGATGCGGTTGGAGACCCATCACCAACAACCTTTATTTTTACCACCTTTTCCCCACTATCATTTCCAAAAGTGGCTGAGGAATTTCTAATTCCTTAGCTCTGGCTACCCCTTCTAGGGATTTACAGCCGTGAGTATATGTATGTATGTAATAATTTATTCCGACGCGGTGGAGGTGGAGAATAAGAGTGGCAGAGCGGCGGGAAGCGCTCTCAGCCGTGGTTCATCTTGAGCAGGCGCGGGCGCGGGGGGGGGGGCAATGACAAGTTAGTTACTTGCACTGCCGTTGAAATAATCGGCGTAGACATCCCCTAAATCTTAACTTAACTTTATAAGCAAAATGGCTCGTCTCTTAAAATAAAATTGAAACCCATTGGAGTGCGACTCAAAAGCACTCATAATGCTTGCAGCATTCTCGCGCTGAATGGTAATGGAAAGTCATATTAATAGTTAAAAAAGACGGTAATTTTATGTTATTACATACATATACTCACGCCATTAGTTCCCATTGGGGTAGGCAGAGACTATTGATCGCCACTTCGCACGATCCTGACAAACCTCTCTAGCTTCGTTTACATCCATCAATCTTTTCATACATGCTCTTTTATTCTTCATGCTTCGGACGCCAGCCTTTTTGAGCACACTCTCCATTCTTCTTCTTCTAAATATAATTTCAATAAACTACAACCTTTCAAAACTTTATTCAAATGTTACAGTATTATTTATGTTATTAGTATTAATAACATACGCCGTGTAGTGCCGGCTTAGAATGTCGCTACCTCTTTCTACCCAAGGGTGTCGTAAGAGGCGACTACGGGTATTGGGCCTTTTTATTGAATTTTTGGGCGATGCGGTTGGAGACCCATCACCAAAAACCATTATTTTTACCATCTTTTCCCCACTGAACTTCCAAAAGTGGCTGAGGAATTTTTAATTCCTTAGCTCTGGTTACCCCTTCTAGGGAAATATAGCCGTGAGTATATGTATGTAACATACATACGGCTATAAATCCCAAACATATAGCCGGAGATTCAGACTAAGAAAATGCTCGGCCTTTTGTAGTTGAGTGGGGAACAGAAATATATATCGTAACATAAGCATATATTCATACATAGTCACATTAAAGTAAGGCAGAAACTATCGTTCGCCACCTAACACGATCCTGTCAAACCTTTTGTGCTTCATTTACATTACATACATACATACATATACTCACGGCTATAAATCCCTAGAAGGGGTAGCCAGAGCTAAGGAATTAGAAATTCCTCAGCCAATTTCGGAAAGTTGAGTGGGGAAAAGATGGTAAAATAAGGGTTTTTGGTGATGGGTCTCCAACCGCATCGCCCAAAAATCCCTTATAGCCCCAATACCGTTAGTCGCCTCTTACGTACACCCACCGGAAGAAATGGGGTAGTGCTATTCTAAGCCGACACTACACGGCATTCTTCAATGAATTTTCATTCTTCTCAATTTGGCACCATAGTTGGAAGAATGAAATCCATTTTAAGTACATTCTGTATTTGATATAAATGTGTCCTCCTGCGCTGACAATATGATCCATATCTCTCTCTCACAACAACCAACCTATATATTCTCAAAAGTTAATGATTATATGATTTTCTGGCGATAAGGTTGGCGACCAATAACCTTCATTTTACTGTCTTTTCCCTACTCAATTTCCGAAATGGCTGAGGAATTACTGGTTCTGAAACTCTAGCTACCCCTGCGGGGGATTTCTGGGAAACCCAAATCCTCACCATATACCCAGGCCCAGGATGCTGAGCCGGCTGCGCCCCCTCATATCCGATAGACTGTATGGACACGTCTCCATCGATCGTGAGATAGATTATACCCTTATGTAGAAGCTAAGTTTGAGTTTGATAGTTCGACAGAATTAGTATGTATTTTATTAGGTCTTTGCCTACAATAACCTAATATAATAACAATAGTATAAATCCTCACCATATATCCAGGCTGCTGAGCCGGCTGCGCCCCCTCATATCCGATAGACTGTATGGATACATCTCCATCGATCGTGAGATGAGAAATCCTTTGGAACGGGATGCGATGGACGAACTCGCAGAAATGAACGCCGTTTAGCGCCACCTGGCGGGAGATGTAGGAATAAATAATATGAATAAATAAAAAGATTTTATTTGTCTTCCTACACTTACAAAAAAACTTACATGAACAGTAAAAATAAGTTTAAAAAAAGAAGAACTAATTGAATAATAATGAGAAAAAAAGACAAAATGGTTACGAGCTCGGTCTAACCACTTAAAGCGGATAGCTCCGGTTTTCAGCTCTAACCAATACTTAACTAAATAAAACTTAAAACTAAACATACAAAAGTACATACACACGTACAAATAAACAAATTCTTAACATAACATACCATAAACGTTCACGCCGAATATCCCCGAAGGGGTTGGCAGAGGTACTAATACTTCTGAACATCACGTGACTTTGTCACCTGGTGTTCAGAGTACCCACGTTTTGCATGGACAGTGTACTCACGTGATAGGGGGCAGGCCTATCGCCGTTTTGTACGAATACACTGTCACATGACTAAGTACAACTCAATCATGTGGGTTTCCTCACGATGTTTTCCCTCACCGTTAACAACCATGATAAATTAACCACACATATGTCTTTAGAAAAGACGAATTGGTGTAGGCCCGACCCAGGATTTGAACACTAGTCGTTTGCACGATAACCGTTGTTAACATTATAGATTAGTTTTTGAGCATTATAATAATACCTCCCGGAGAAGTGTAGTGTCAATAGAATAGCACTACCCCATTTCTTCCGGTGGGTGTACGTAAGAGGCGACTAACGGTATTGAAGGCTTTTAAATGGTTGGAGACCCATCATCAACAACCTTTATATTACCATCTTTTCCCCACTAGAATTTCCAAAAGTGGCTAAGGAATTTTTTATTCCTTAGCTCTGGCTACCCCTTCTAGGGATCTATAGCCGTGAGTATATATGTACCTCCCTGACTGACGAGCATTCGCGTGTAATTCATATAATCATTACAAACTTTGATGTAACTTTCGAATCTGTAACGTTACATTACACATGAATGCTCCCGGTGAGGGAGCATCTCTATACCAATAAATTGACATATTTTTTCATATAGAAATTGTACAAGCTGAGAAACTTCTCAATCTTAGAATATGTGAGACGTGTAGAAATATTTGATAAAGTTAAGCAAAAGCTGCTGTGTAGTGCTGTGTAGTGTCGGCTTAGAATAGCACTACCCCTTTTCTTCCGGTGGGTATACGTAAGAGGCGACTAACGGTATTGGGGCTTTTTAAGGGATTTTTGGGCGATGCGGTTGGAGACCCATCACCAACAACCTTTATTTTACCATCTTTTCCCCACGCAACTTCCAAAAGTGGCTGAGGAATTTCTAATTCGTTATCTCTGGCTACCCCTTCTAGGGATTTATAGCCGTGAGTATATGTATGTAAGTAAAAGCTATATTTTAGTAGGAAAAAATAAGTAATACATACCTTGATGGAGTTGGCTTCGCACAGAATAAGTGCCTCAAAAGGCTGTCCAGGAGCCAGCGGCATACCACCACCTAGAAATATAAATCAATATAGAAGAAAAGGAAGAAGAAAGAGACACGTATGGGGCACAGAAATTAAAGATATGAGGAGACCCATCACCAACGACCTTTATTTTACAATCTTTTCCCAACAAAACTTCCAAAAGTGGCTGATGAGCATACATACATATACTCACGGCTATAAATCCCTAGAAGGGGTAGCCAGAGCTAAGGAATTAGAAATTTCTCAGCCACTTTTGGAAGTTGCGTGGGGAAAAGATGGTAAAATAAAGGTTGTTGGATATGGGTCTCCAACCGCATCGCCCAAAAATCCCTTAAAAAGCCCCAATACTGTTAGTCACCTCTTACGTACACCCACCGGAAGAAATGGGGTAGTGCTATTCTAAGCCGACACTACACAGCTGATGAGCATCTTATTCTAAAACTCTGGCTACCCCTTCTACATTATAGCCACGAGTATACGTATGTATGTAAACGTACCAATCTCCTCAGGCCCCCAGTTCATAGAGGTGAGGTTGTTCTTAACCACACACATCTCTACGAACCGGAAGTTGTTATGAAGCTATGTCATGTATGTATGTAGAATATGAATGTGTGTTTTTAGTATAGACAAGTGTTATAAGCTGCTGTATAGTGTCGCCTAAGAATAGCATTACTCGATTTATATATATTTTTGCCTTTGCTATATTGCTGAGCCAGATTCCTATGCCCCTTATTCGCCTGGCACTATTTTTAAACTAAATTTGCATAAGTTGTTTTATTTTTATTTCTGGTTATACTTTGTTTTATTTTTATGCTTGTTTTAAAAAAAATTTTTTTATAAGAGGATTCGAACAAATAACTTCTTTTTTTTTCTTGCTTTCCCGTGGGTGTTCTTAAGGGGCAACTAAGGATATTGGTGCTTTTTAAGTGATTTTTAGGTGATATGATTGAAGGTGATGATGATGATGATGATGAATAAGCTCTAAATAACCGTACCAATCTCCTCAGGTCCCCAGTTCATAGAGGTAAGGATGTTCCTGACCACGCACATCTCCACGAAGCGGAAGTTGTCATGAAGCTATGTCATGTATGTATGTAGTATGTACAAGTGTTAAATGCTGCTGTATAGTGTCGATTAAGTATAGCACTACCCCATTTCTTCATGTGGATGTTTGTAAGGGGCGACTAAGGGTATGGGGGACTTTTAAGTGATTTTTAGGTGATGCGATTGAAGGTAATGATGATGATGATCCTATCAATATATTTGTAATAAGTTTAAAAATCAACATAAATTAGGAAGAATATATTCATTAATTGTAAATATAATTCATCTCTAAACAAATACTCAATTAATTAAATTGTTGTAAACCCCCTAGACGTAGGAAAAAATCCGGCCTCCGTGATACAGGTTCGCCTAGTGTGGAGACCAATGGTAATGTTATTTTGCAGCAACATAACGAATATTATATTAAAAAATTTGTAAGTTGTATTTTGCACTTTTATGGTAAATAAATGAATTTTGTTTTCTTTTTATTTTTTGATGATGATGAATAAGCTCTAAATAACCGTACCAATCTCCTCAGGTCCCCAGTTCATGGAGGTGAGGTTGTTCCTGACCACGCACATCTCCACGAACCGGAAGTTGAGGTGCAGAGCTATGTCGTCCCGCGGGTCCGTGTTCGGACCGCATTGGAAGTTTATTGCGAACCTGAAAATACGTACAAGTTATTGGTTTTGATATTTAGCGCAATAACCCTGTGCCCGCCGGGCCGTCGACATATGTCGGCAACTTTTTGTTGGCGGTCTAATTTTCGTACGCAAGTTAGGCATAATAGGCTATTTGACTTAGTTTTGAAAACTATCTTACGGTGTTAATTTGTTTATAAGGAGCCTTAGAAAAATATTTTTCTGTCTCCATTTTAGCTATTTTATTAAAAAATCGAAAAAGAAAATGCAATATTAAATATAAATGCGCTGCGAAAACGCGAATTTAAGTAATATGGCGGCTATAGCACAAATGACGTCAATTCCACATTAAACACCAATGAGCGAAGCGATACACAGCCTGTTTATGCGCGATCTACGTCATTATAGAAATAGCCAATCACGGTCGTTTTTAGTCACGTGACAGTTGCATCAAACGTACTTATTTTAAGAAGACGATTTTAGTGAAATACTGTAATATTTTTATCTCGCATAATATGTAATAACATATTGCTCCAAAAAAGAAAAATATTAAGACTAATGAAATGAAATAAAACAAATGTATATCTTTATTACAGTCAAATAGCCTATTCTTTCAACACAGGCCGCCGGTTGTGTCACCGGGGAAAGTCGGCGGCCCGGCCGGCGGGCGCAGTGTGGATTGCACTTTACAGTATATGCCATGTAGTGCCGGGTTGGAATGCCACTAGCCTTTTCTTCCTACGGGTGTCGAAAGAGGCGACTAAGGGTATGGGGCTTTTTAAGGGATTTTTGGGCGATGCAGCTGGAGACCCATCACCGACAACCTTTATTTTTGAATCTTAACCCCATTCAACTTCCAAAAGTGGCTGATGAATTTCTAATTCCTTAGCTCTGGCTACCCCTTTTAGGTATCTATAACCTTGAGTATATGTATTCCGGAATATGAAGCTATAGCTAGAACCTTAGCTTAACATAATCGGTTGTCTGCTAATTCAATTTACGGACGATAAATTTACAGCCCTGCCCCCTATCACGTGACTACACTGTGCAAAAAGTAGAAACTCTGAACAGCGGACATGATCTTCAAAAGTATTAGCACCTCTGCCAACCTCTTTGGGGATATACGGCGTGAATGTTTGAGCCTTGAAATTTACGTGATAGTATCATAATAAAAAAATACATACATACATATACTCACGGCTTTAAATCCCTACAAGGGGTAGCCAGAGCTGAGGAACTAGAAGTTCCTCGGCCACTTTTAGAAAGTAGAGTGGGGAAAAGATGGTAAAAATAAAGGTTGTTGGTGATGGGTCTCCAACCGCATCGTCCACCCAAAAATCCCTTAATAGCCCCAATACCGTTAGTCACCTCTTACGTACACCAACCGGAAGAAATGGGGTAGTGCTATTCTAAGCCGACACTACACAGCAATAAATAAAAAAAATTTTTTTTTAATGTTTTTCAAAACACCTCAAGTCTTCGAATAAAATAATGACAACTATTCGAAGTTATGAATGACCGACTCCAATAAAATAGATTGTTAACGTGAAATCATCATACTTCTTTGCTAGCAGAACGCGTCATTTTTTCGGTCATGCAGCCAGCGTTCATCAATTTTTAACTTATACTTTAAGTAAGTCTTGTGTCAGAGTAATAGGACGAAAACGTCTGTCGAACTGTCGAAGCAAAATGTGGGAACTCTGAAAATTAGGAGATTATGTCACGTGATATAACTTGGCTAAGATAGCGAATAGTTCGGTTAACTGTCCTGAGTTACTGTCCAAGGTACAGCTGCGTACAAATCCGATGGCATTACGTCAGCGGTCTTTATTACATGTGCCTCAGGCCAGAACCAACTACAGGCAGAATTCATTTATAATACGAGTTTCTAGGGCATATAATCAAATTCAAAATGATTTCGACATATTTAACTCCAGCATTTCAGCAATCAAGCGATTACTTGCCAATTCATTTTTTCAAAACATTTAAGTTTGTTATTTTTATTTTATTTTTCTTTTTTAGCAATAATTAATTTAGTTTTTAGTATTGTTACTTTTATTTCTATTGTTCTCGGTCTGTTATTTGAATTTACTTTTAGTCTGTAAGTTGTTGTTTTTAGTTTAATTGTGATAGGTGGAGATTTTTAATTGGCATTGCATTGTTTACTTTATTGTTTAGTTAATGTATATTTTCTGTAAATCTTCCAAATAAAATAAAATAAATAAATATTCAGAAGTATTAGAACCCCTGCCACCCCTGAGGTTATATATGACATGTATGTTTGAGTTTGAGTACCCATACCCACTCAGATATTAATGGTGTAAGTAAAAACTTACCTTTGTGCCCCAGGTGCTGTATTTCCCTGGATACGGATCATCTTCCCAGGGTACATTCCCCCGGGAATAGGTTCCACACATGGTATCATCTGAAAATCACATAATAGTTCCAATTAGTTCTATCTATTACACATAAGCCCCCTTCTGCAGCAGATCCAATCACATGACTAAGTACAACTCAGTTAATTTGATTTCCTCACTATGTTTTCCCTTACATACATACATACATATACTCACGCCGTTAGTTCCGATTGGTGTAGGCAGAGACTATTGATTGCCACTTTGTACGACCCTGGCAAACCTCTTTAGTTTCTTTCACATCCATCAATTTTTTCATACATATTTTCCCTCAATGTGACTTTATTTATAAGACACATAAAAACCTAGATATAATCTAAGAAAGAAAGTCAATATTTTATAACTTTTTAACTACAAGTTTTCATTTACCTTTAAAATAGGTTGAGGTGTTGGTGAGTGGTCCCTGGGCCACTCATAAGTCTTGTATTATTTACAATCCAAACTCATGCCATCAAAATTGTGCTATGTTATTTTTTTGCTTTTTTTTTTTAAGCTTGTAATGACATTTCTAGTCCTATTTACAATTAACCTTATGGTAAATAAATTTCAAGATAAATTCTTACAAAAGTTTGTATGATAGAAAAAAAAGACATGTAAAGAGTTGGCTACATGAGTAAACTTTAAAATCTGTGTTTGAATTGTGTAAGGAACATAGCCTGAAGATTTGCAAAACTTATGTTAAAATGTTTCGTATGAAAAATATTATTATAGTGAGTAGTTGCCAAAAAGTTATTGATTTCCAAGTTTATTTTTTTCTTGTAGCTTTGATGAGACATCATAAAAGAAAACTCATTTTAAAAGGTACCAAATTGGACTGACTGTAATTACTTATAAAGTGAGGGTAGTTTCTGATTTCATGTTTTTCATTGAAGTCTTGAGACAATGTGAACATTGAAAACTATAATATGACCATGAGGTTGCAATATCTAAGATAAATAGACTTCATATTATGTTCCAAAACACGAGTACTCCCATGGAGGTGTAGCACAGGGGGCCTCTATGTTTAATTAAGTCTGCCTTCTAGTTCCATAAATACATACATACATACATATTCTCACGCCATTAGTTATCATTGGGGTAGGCAGAGACTATTGATTGCCACTTTGTATGATCCTGGTAAACCTCTCCGGCTTTGTTAATATTTGTATATAAATGTTTATTATTTGTGCAGAAAAAACATTGTGGGGTAGCCACATAACAGGATTATACTGTGTGTGTGTGTGTGTGTGTGTATAAAGTGTGGAAAGGTCTACACCATAGCATATACTCAGGGTGCCAAATCCCATAAAAAGGGCAGTAAAAGCTTCAGAACTGGAAATTAATATGATAATTTTGGAAATTTAGTGATAAAACAATATTAAAAAAAAAGATGGTTGGGAATGAGTCTCCAGCTACATCATATAAAACTCACATCAAAATCCCCAAAAACCTAAGGCCCTCCTATGACATCTGCGGGAAGAAATGAGTTAGTGCTATTCTAAGCCAATACTACAAAGCTTATATCATGTCATGTCACCAACACCTTAGCATGCCAATTACAAATGATATTTATAGGTAAAATGGTTTTCTATGCACAAGATAATAGAAAAACCTTGTGATGTTCAAAATTACTTGCTCTATTATTTGTTTAAGGCATATAAGAGGTAAGCAAATGTCATGTTCCATACTAAAATGTCTAGATACATTATAATGCTACTTATCTTACAAGAGCTATTTTTAAGTGTGATATCACATAATTCTGGTAATTTACATTCTGTTAATAATGTATTCAAGACCTATTTGTTAACATTAACTGTGAAAACTTGTAGTAACAAGATTAATAGAGAGCTTGATAAGAATAAATAAATAATATGATAAAAGTAACAAAACAAGATATCATCACATACATCCCTTTATAGTAAAACAACCTACATAGGTGACGATAAACACATTAGATTTCCCTAACAAACAAAATCAATAATTTGCCGCTATCCGTCTACATACTGCCGTAAAAGTCCTTGAAACACAATATATGACGCCCCAAACCCGACAAACCTAATACAATACGAATCAAGAAATTTAAAAACAAACAATACTAACCGGGTTATATATTGGAGCTGACATGATTCTTTCTTGAGATTCTTGTTGTAGTATCAAAGGTATTCACTTAGCTACTAGACTTAACACCTAAATTATTAGATAAAGTCGGTTAAAATAGTTAATTGAGAATGAAATTGAATTGGTGATTCAATTCAGCGCAACACTGGAAATTACGATGATGCGTCATATGATGCGATGACGTTTGATTTTGACGTTAAGAACGTTCCGCTAACGCCTGTATCATTTTTGGTGTATTTAAAGATTCTTTGGAAAAGTTGCATTGGTGTAATCTATCATCAAATTTAGTTGTAAGGGTGTAAACTTTATTATAATCAGCACATAAACATAAACTGCATTAGCATTCTAATTAATTTTTTAAATTTCTTTTTGTCATACTGTCGCTCGTCTCTACAAATATTTAATATTCACTACGTGTATTGTAAAGTAGCTTATAGTTTTTATTAAAAAATATTATATAAATAATTAATCTGGGTTCCGTAAGTATCTATTCTAAGTTTTTTTCGAAAGGATGGGTAATTGGTTGATGCTGGCCCTGTGGCCTGTGCGGCTTCACTTTAACTTGACTTGCCGGGCAGCTGAGGGCTATCCTGGCTGGGCAAAGGTGTGTATAACTAGTCTAAATCGGACTGTATCGACCGAATCGGAGTTCCATTTAAAAGTACATCCCTTTTTTATTTATTTTTTATTGTTAATATTACACACATTGCATTATTTCACATTACTTCATGTTGTTTAATCATACTAGTTTATTTAGATAAGAATTGAAAACTATACAACGTTATTATAATTTCGACTAGTAAAAAATATATTTAAAATATCTCAGGGGAAAATTTGTAATGTTAGGATATTTGATCGAGTGAAAAATATATTGATTTCTGCAAGCTGCGATGTGAAAGAAGATTTTGTAAAAAATATAGAATAAGGAATGCTCAGAAGGACTTATTACTGCCCCCAACTTCGTCCCATTTTGTTACTTTGAAAACTTCTTTGGCCCCACTTAGGAATTGAATATTGACTAAAATGTTCCCTTGCCTCCTTAGTTGACTCCACAACAATTAAAAACCTAACAAACTAAATTACGGAATTTAACAACTATCAGTTTAGGGTTTGAGTTGTCAGGTTGTAAAAATGAAAATACGTATATATACTCACGGCTATAAATCCCTAGAAGGGGTAGCCAGAGCTTCGGAATAAGAAATTCATGCCACGACCACCATGCCCAAACATCACTTAAAATTACTCCTCTTCTAAAACGAACACCCATGGGAAGTAATGGGATAATGCTATTGTAATTTAATTATTTTAGGTATCAAATTATATAAAGTAGTTTTTAATATACTGGCATATTTTGATATTGCTGTACACTACTGGAGTCTAGCCCACTTAATTCGCATAACCATAAGGTCACCAGATAATTATATGCTCACTTAGAGTCCCAAAAAACTAAAGAACTAAATTTTAACTTACAATACATGCATTAAAATTGTAATCTTTATATCCCGTTTATTTATTTATTTTATTTATTTATTCGTTGTCAAGTTTATATCCATTCACGTGGTAATTTTGTGAAATTATTTCCACGAAATTTAAAATTCTTTTGTTTAGTTTATATTTTGTCTTAAAACGCTACTGTATTTATCACCAAATCACCATCATTAACATAGATAGTATAACCGTAAGAACCCTAAAATTTAGCCCTACATGCTTGACTTGACAGACGAAGCGAACTAACGCAGATCAGATGACAGTGACATTTCTTTTTTATTGACGCAATTCTTACTTTGCGTAATTTTAACTAATTTTATTGTAAGAAAATTGCAGTTTAATTTAATTATCATTGTAGTAATTATAGCAACGCTGCAGTGTAAAGGCTTAATACCCATTAGCAATAATCTTGTGTTCAAAAACTTGTGAAATAGCATTGTATAGCAGCCAAAATGACGATTGAAGGCAATAAGGATGAGGCTGAGAGATGTATCGAGATCGCAGAAATGGCCTTTTCAGTGGGTAACAATGAGAAAGCAGAACGTTTCTTGCTGAAAGCCGAAAGGTTATACCCTACAGCACGAGCGAAAGAGCTTTTAACCCAGGCAAAGGCTGCTGGGCCGTCTCAATCCAGTGGACGAAAGACACCACCCCGAAGCCCAAGTGGGGAAGATTTGCGCAAGAGGAACATACCAAACCCTCAACCCACACGAGAATATACTGTAGAACAACTGGAGGCAGTTAAAAGGATTAAAACAAAGTGCAAAGACTACTATGAAATACTTGGTAAGTCAGATCATATTATAATTCCTGGTTGGCAAGGCCACTTTTATGCTTATAAATTGTGCTGTAAAGGGAAAGGAGAGAAGTAGGAATTGGATACTTATTAATTATTAAATTACTAAATAGTTGTCTCTCCAGTGTAGATCAAAGTTATAATAGATATTGCAATTATGATAGTGGATATGAATGTTTGCTTCTTAACCCGCCCTTGGTCGCGTGGGGCGAATAAACGCCCATCAAAAGTTTATATCTTCAATATTTTAAAAACCATTATTTTTACGAGTTTGATTTTTCATCTACCTTCCTAAAACAGTAAAAGACGCAACTTTTACGAGCCGCTATTCTGTTCACGCATAGTGGTCACGAGCTACGGACGTGTTTTTCGCGCGCGGGCGTCCATTGACCCCACGCGACCACCAACGTTATAAAAATGTATTATTTATGATACTTAATAATGGATTTGGTACAAGAAGAGAGTATCGCGAGATGGTTGCAAGAAGAACTAGATGAAGATGTGATAGGTGGGGATACGGATGAGAATGAGGGTGAGGAGACAGCGCCTCAAATAAGTGAGCATGAGACAGACACGGAAGAGGAATGTGATTCTGACTCTGAAACTGTTACGGAAGATCAGAACATGGCTTCGACCATGCATAATGATGCTACAGTAAATGAAGGAACACAAAAAAAATTGCCAGAAATTATTTCGTTGTATAATTCGACAAAAGGGGGGGTTGATGTTGTGGATCGCCTAAAACTGAATTACTCTGTATCACGCACTTGTTACAGATGGCCATTGCATCTATTTTTTAGTTTACTTGATATAGGAGTTGTAAACTCGCATATTATATTTGATGGCGTAAATCCTTCTTCTAACACTACGTGCAGAAATTTTATAAAATCTTTGGCTTTTCTATTATTTCAAACACAACTGAAATGCCGAAGTACAATGATAAACATACCCCGCGAGCTGTCTAATACAATATCGCGCTTTGTAACAACTCCAATGCATGAACACCAGGAAACTGAAGAATCTGAACCAAAGAAGCGTCGCTGTATGCACTGTCCACGAAAGATGGACAGAAATTATTTTACAATCTACTATAATTGCAAAAAAAATGTGTGCCCAAGGCACTGTAAAAACAGTTGCAATGATTGTGTCGGCGAGTAATCGTAACTTTTGAGTCGCATATATTTTTGTTTTTTTTTATGAACACCTATAACTTTTAAGATCTCACATTGTTGATTAGTTCACAAAGATTTAATTTAGTTAAAGAATAATGTTTAAACTATGTTTTTTTATCTTTATTTCGAGGCTGCCATAAAACTTGCTCAAAAGTTCCTATCTAGTTTATAACATGTTAAAGTGAAAAATAAATATTTTCTATGCTTTTATTTGTGTTATTTTATCTTTCTACATTCCAAATTAATATTTAAACTATAAATCATATTTATTAATTTCTGGATTTCTTTATAAAAGTCATTTAATTTTGGGGATACTGGTTGACCCCAGGTGACCAACCATGTTACTAAATTAGAGCGCGACCTATGGCGGGTTAATATAGGTTGTTTTGGATGGAATTAGGAATTCCTCAGCCACTTTTGGAAAGTTATGTGGGGAAAAGATGGTAAAATTAAAGGTTATTGGTGATGGGTGTCCAACCGCACTGCCCAAAAATCCCTTAAAGCACCAATACCGTTAGTTGCCTCTTACGTACACCCACCGTAAGAAATGGGGTAATGCTATTCTAAGCCGGCACTACACAGCATATTCAAATATTCATCATTATATTTTTATCATTTGCTATACCATCTTGAGCCCATTCATCCTTGTGCTATGTATTTACTTATTTATTTCTTACATTTATTTGTAAAAATTTTAATATTTGTTGTGTTCATCTTCTATGATGGTACATAGAGCTCTAAGTTTCATGTTCTATGATAAATAAAATGAAAATATAATTCAAGGCATCGTTACTCATGGGTATTCACAACAAAATATACAATTTAGGACTAAGAGATAAACAGAAATTACAGCTTACATCATTCAAAATGACAAAAATTTTCCCTAACTACTGAAAAATGTGATATTTATTATGATTTTTATTGCTGTTAGTGTAAAATTTGTGTGTTGGTATCAATTTTTACTAGTTCATAGATTTAACTAAGCTATACATATTTGTATTTAACTAAATATTGGCAAAAATGTGGGTTAAGTTTTTTTCTGCTAAACTGCGTCCAATTTCTGCTAAAATTTTAAATAAAAAATATAGCATTACATTGACTAAACAGACATTTAGGACTAAACTTGTATTACAAAAAGTGTTTTGATATATCCATAACTGTTGCAGGTGTGACAAAGGAAGCAACAGACTCGGATATCAAGAAGTCATACAAGAAGTTGGCATTGCAGCTGCATCCTGACAAGAACCATGCTCCCGGGGCTGCTGAGGCATTCAAGGTATTAAAAGACATATTGTGGTTATGACTTAAGAGTTTTGCCTACAGACAAATTGGCTTTCTTATTGATAAAAGATATCCTCCTGATAAAAAATACTCCCCTTGTAGTGGTGTTGAAAATATTTGTTTGGAGGAGTGGTAGCGGTACACATAATTGTGGATAGCAGGTGATATTTTTGTCACATGCTGTTCATAGTACCTAACTTTGGTTGGACAGTGCATTCACACGAGAGGGGACAGACCTATTGCTGGTTTGTATGAAAACACTGTGAGTTCCCCAAATGTTTTGCATAATGTTATTGTATGTTTTTAACAACCTTAATTTTTTTTAATTAATTAACTTCTTAATAACTTAAACTATGTCTTATATTGGTGTTCTTTTTTATTCATTATTATTTTATCTAAATCTTTCAGGCCATCGGCAACGCAGCAGCAGTCCTCACTGACCCAGAGAAACGCAAACAATACGACCTTCGTGGAGACGAGCCGGTGCTCTCCCACCACACTCACCAACACTACTACGCTAGGGGATTCGAGTCCGATCTGACTGCTGAGGAACTGTTTAATATGTTCTTTGGGGCTACTGGTTTGTTAACTATTTATACATACACATAATAACAGCTTTAAATCCCAAAAAGGGTCAACCAGAGTTTTAGAGCTTGAAACTCCTCAGCCAGTATTGAAACGATACTATATTTATATTATATTTATAGTTGTGTTTAATTAAGTTCCGTTTAAATTGCATTTATATTTGACCGTAATTTAAATTAAAGAGTTATTCATTTGTTCCTCACCATAAAGGTTGACTGGAAGAAATCGCGTTAAGGCGATAAGTCCGCCTTTGTGTACATTGACTGTTTTGTAATTTTTAAATACTGTTTGTGTGTTGTGTATTTGTATGCAATAAAGTGTTTATTATTATTATTATATTTCTACCATCTTGTCCCCCATCAAATTACAAATGAGGCTGAGGAGTTTCTCTTAAGGTGTTACTTTGCGGAAATCCGTAGCAATACAAATATTAATTATTTAGCACAACAAACACAACAACAAAAACATTTTTTTTTTTTAATTTCACAAATGTGAAAAGGTCCTGACTCAGCTTGTTGTTTTGTGTTTTACACACAACGCTAATTTTCAGTCAGGACCCATTTGGAGTCAATTAAGCGAGGCAACTAATTTATATTTGTTATGTATGTTTTCCGCACCAAACTATATTCACAACCATTTTATTAATATATAAAAATTTGTCCCCAGCATTCCCAAATGCAGGTACAGGCGGCATTTACACTCGTCGACGTCGCGAGCATCAAGAACCTCGTAACGAAAACCACGGAGGATTGGCGCAAATGTTACCAGTAGTGGCTCTAGTGTTGCTTTCCATGATGTCCACTTTCTTTATATCCGAGCCGGTGTACTCTCTGACGCCCAGCTCTAAGTATCCGGTGCCGAGGGAAACTGTTAATTTGAGGGTAGATATGATTTTTTTCTACCCGTAGTAAATTTAAGGGATTGGGGTCTTTTATAGTCTGATGTTGAGACAAAGTCAAGACTCAATAGTTAATACTGTATATCCCAGAAATACAGAGAGGGTGGCAGAGATACTAAAATTCTGAAAATCACGTGGCATTCATGTCACCTGGTGTTTAGAGTAAGCAGTGCACTCACGTGATAGGGGGCAGGCTTATTACCGTTTTGCAATGAAATGTGCCATGTGGGTTTCCTCAAGTTGTTTTCCTTTACCGTTAACAAACAAGATGGATTAAGCACACATATGACTGAAAAGACATTGGTGGCACAGCAAAACAGATTTAATAGGTGCTATAAGTCCAGGGATAAAGTTAGTAATTAATTGCGTTCTTGCCTTTACTTTACTAGGGCCACATTTTGGATTTTTCTTTTATCTTTGCCGAATAACACCTACAATTCTAAACACTTTCCGCCGCACAGTCCCTTTCTAGAGAATGTTAATTCATCAATCTATTCTCTATGCATTTTTATAAATAAGACTCACCAAAAATATATAATGTTATGAGTCGATAACTCACTTAAACTCCCAGTTCCCTATGTCACCTTGTACGATATCCAAGAGAAAAAAATGTAAACATGACTGAATTTATATTTTAATTTCCAGGTACCATATTACGTGAGAGACAACTTCCACACAGAATACCAGGGTTCCCTTCGGAGACTCGAAATGGCAATCGAAGAGGAGTATCTAGTGTCTCTAAGGCACTCTTGTCAACGGGAGAAGAATTACAAAGAGAATATGGCCTGGAAAGCGAGAAATTTCGGTGACAGTCGCCAATTTCAGGAAGCTCAAAAGATGCGAACGCCCTCTTGTGAGAAGTTGCAGAGTTTCCACAGTCGCGCGTAGAGTTAGAGCTTTATGATCTCGAGTTTAAGTCCCAATTTGCACCAAATATATTTCTTTCTGGCTTCTTTAGGGCTTTGCACCGCCAGCGCCATCTTACGATTTTATCGCGTACTATTTGAATCACAAGCACTTAGGAAGTGGAGCGACATCTAGCGGATAATAGAACAAAGATATCGGTATCGGATTTATGATGTGTATTGTTTTTTTTACTGTTTTTATCTGTGTAGTTGTTTTAAATATATTATGATGTTATAATTTCCGAAGTACAAATTTTAATTTGAAATTGACAGTTTGAAGTATATCAATTCCGCCATATTGGATTTTGACAGATCTGTCAGACAAAAAAAATATGTTTATTGTTTTGTGTAAATATTTAATTTGTGTTATGTGTTAGTGACATTGTAGTCTCACGTTGTATAAAGATATTTAAACCAAATTCTATGACATCTCTTTTTTCTTTATCCAGTAATTTTGAGGCGATTCCTCATGGGTATTGCATAAACTAAATAATTTGGTAATAACATATAATATGCGTGGTGAAGTATTATAAGGGGTGGGGACATATTTGGGCTGTAGGTAATGAAAGTAATCATTTTATTTGTATGTCTGCGGTCACAAGAACAGGGATTTCTGTGGTTGTCGTCCCATAGTCAATGCTGTTTAGGAAAATATTGTGCTTTTTTAAACTTTTTTATTATATGACACGCAGCTTTTAGTGATTTTTAACTTTAAGGTTTTGATGCAATATCATGTTTGGTTTAATATTGCCTTTTTAAACCACGTTAATCCAGAAAAATCTGTGAAAACGTGAAAAGTACAGAAAGTGGAATCTTTGGCTATAGATAGTAACGGGGGGGGGGGGGAATAATAAAATGGGGTAAAAGTAAAACATGAGACAGATTGGTTTAATTATATTATAAATTTACAAGAATACTGTAGAAGAAGAGGTGATGTTTGTAATGGTGACAATGATAACCTGCTGTATAGTGTCGGCTTAGAATATCACTATCCTGGAGAATAGTATGGAAAAGATCGTAAAAAAAAAATCGTGGTTATAGGTTACAACCGCATCGCCCAACCTTACCCATGTCGCCTTTTACGACAAATACAAGAAATGGATAAGTCTAATTCAGTATGCAAAGTTTTACAAAAGTAGTGCTGATTACGAAACCATTTCGAGATATTATGTTTTCAAAACATATTTTCTTGAAATTAAATCAAACAGAGCTAAGATGACCGTTATTTTAGCAAAAAACTGTAACAGTATTTGACCTTCAGCGTTATGTCAAAGACATTCGTTCTTGCAGTTTATTAATAAAACATCGAAAATCATAGGTTTGTTTATTATAATATCGTAATAATTTCATTTGGGATCACAAATTCGTGAAATATTTTGCAATTAGCAACATTTTCACTAAACATTTCGCTTTATTTGCATGTCGCTACGTGCTATTTTCAATCGATGACGTCATTAAGTACAAAAGTTGAACAATCTTTAAAAAATCATAACTTTGCAATTATTCATTTTAAATGAAAAATATTCAAATCAGTTTTTTATTTTCGTGTTTGCTATCGAATAAAAATATTTAATAAATACCAAAATAACTTTGCATACCGAATTGTCTCTTTATGGCTAACACAACACTTTATAAATATGGAAAAAAGGTATGGCAGACAAATATATTTTGTTGCTCGACATTAAAACTCAACAATCAAGCCATAAATCTCGAGGACTATGGCAGAAGTACTTATATTTTTAAACATCACATAAAAAAATCGTCACGTGATGTTCAGGGTACACATTTTTTGCTTAGACAGTGCATATGTGACAGTCCTATCGCCGCTTAGTAAGAATGAACTGTGGCTTGACTAAGGATTCAAAATTCTTAGGATTCACTTTGGATTCTTTTTGTGATTGGAAAACTCACGTAGACATCATCTGCACAAAACTGGAGAAGTACTTATTTGTCATCTACCGTATAAGGTTTGTCATATCAGAGGGTGCCGCCCTTACCTGCTATCACGGATATGTGTCCTCAGTTTTACGATACGGAATCATACTTTGGGGTAACTCTGTTGACTCAGATAGAGTTTTCAAAATTCAAAAAAAGTGTGTTCGTATACTATGCGGTGCTGACTTTTTGGATAGTTGCGTACCGCTATTTAAAAAGTTAAAAATATTACCGTTTCCCTCGCTATACATTTATGAGACTTTAATTTTCGTTTACAAAAATCCAAAATTGTTTACCTTAAAACCGCCAAAAATTAGACCCCAACGGGGTAATCACAATATGCAATACGAGCATTCTGCTGCAAAATGTCTGGCTATTTGCCAGCGAAATTGTTACGAAATGTCCATTACATTATATAATACTATTAGTGACGACACGAAAAAATTGACATTTAATAAATTTAAAACTGTATTATTTAATTATTTGATTGACAATTGTATATACTCTGTGAAAGACTTTTTAGAAAAATGTAATATTTGATGAAAAATTAAAGCTTTACTATTTTATTAAATGTAACCAATTTTAAACCAATGTAATAAGTATTTACACGCCGCAAGGTAGAACAAGATGATCTATTTAAAAAACCTACCACCTTATTTAACTCTTGTTTCTCGTAAATAAACGCTTTTTATTTTATTTTTTATTTATTTATAAGTACAACTCCGCCATGTAGCTTTCCTCACGACGTTTTCCCTCACCGTTTGCGTTTGAACGTACAATTAAACCAAACTTCTCATTTTTGCAGATTAAGAAAAAAAGCTATCCAGCTTTATATATGAGCATCAATTAGGTCATTATTAATATCCTAGTATAATATCCTGTGTAGTAAGTAGAGGCGGCTAAGGGTATTGCGGATTTTTAATATATTTTCCGGTTGGAGACCCATCACCAAAAACATTTACTTTAATATCTTTTCCCAATTCAACTTCCAAAAGTGGCTGCGAAATTTCTTATTCCGAAGGTCTAGCTAACCCTTTTAGGGATTTATAGCCGTGGGTATATGTATGGGGTAGCCAGAGCTAAGGAATTATAAATTTCTCAGCCACTTCTGAAAAGTTTTGTGGTAAAATAAAGGTTGTTGGTGATGTGTCTCCAACCGCACCGCCCGAAAATCCCTTAAAAACCCCCAATACCGTTAGTCGCCTCTTACGTACACCCACCGGAAGAAATGGGGTAGTGCTATTCTAAGCCGACACTACACAGCTATTCTGACCCTACACAGAAGATGAAATAAGAGATGATGTGAAAAAGTAAAAGCCATTTACAGGCACGTTTCCCGCACGAATCATTGGGTAATTTGTTACCTATGTTAAAGAATTTATTATAATTTTAGGATTTATGTACCAGAGGACTACAAATTTTGTATTTTATTGACCACAGTAGGGTTAATATTAATAATAAATAAAGAATAAATAAAGGAAAGAAAAATTTCGACACAGGCGGGAATCGAACCCGCGACCTCGGGTATACGCCCCCGTCGCTCTGCCAATTGAGCTACCGTGTCAATGACTGCCAGCGCGAAATTCTTCTATCCTTTATTTCTTTTACACGTTTAAGTAGTGTTTGCGTTTCCTAGCTCCGAATAGTAAAAACTAATAATTTAATATTATGTATTGTTATAGAATTTAAAGATCCACATATTTCTGATAAAATGCACCTATTGTAGCTATTGTGTTAAGGAAAAATATATAGTGAAATAATAACGTAAACCGTGATAGCTCAGTGGGTAGAACACCGCTTATCGTGTACACGATGAGGATTCCAATCCAAAAAAAAAGATAAAAAGTTTATTTTTCAAAATTAAGTTAACAACTAACATTTTTTGAACGACAACTAACATTTTTTGAACGCCCAGGTAAGGCCTACACCTTTTATTCTTTTCACTATGGATATTTGCTGTGTAGTGTCGGCTTAGAATAGCACTGACCCATTTCTTCCGGTGGGTGTACGTAAGAGGCGACTAACTTGGGGTATTGGGGCTTTTAAGGGATTTATGGGCGATGCGGTTGGAGACCCATCACAAAAAACCTTTACTTTTACCATCTTCTCCCCTTTCTATTTCTAATTCCTTAACTCTGGCTACCCCTTCTAGGGATTTACAGCCGTGAGTATATGTATGTATGTATGTACTATGGATAATTATTGTTATGTTTCAAATATCTAAGTTTTAACAGTTACTGCTCATCTCTTATGTTTAGCTTGATGAGATGTACCTTACGTTTCTGCTGAAAGGTGTAGGTCTCTATTAATAAAGATTATTTTATCGATTGAAGGGTTTTCGGAGGCTTTTAATTACAATTACGTGTAGTGCCGGCTTAGAATGTCGCTATCCCTTCTACCGACGAGTTTCGTAAGAGGCGACTAAGGGCATTGGGGCTTTTTATTGGACTTTTGGGCGATGCGGTTGGAGACCCATCACCAAAAACCTTTATTTTTACCATCTTTTCCCCACTCAACTTCCAAAAGTGGCTGAGGAATTTATAATTCCTTAGCTCTGGCTACCCCTTCTAGGGATATATAGCCGTGAGTATATGTATGCATGTTTTAATTACAGGCAAATCTTTCCTCTTTCTGCATTGCTGGCACGAGCGACCTTTTAACTAGATATCGCGTGGCATAAAGCAGTCATCTCTTACGCACTTACTTAGAATCGTATACTGTCATCTCATTCTAACCGATATCGTGAAGATAAAATAGTGCTCGTTCTCGGCCTCCCGATAAGTATATATTATTTTATATTTATACTTTTTATTTATTTTACTTTATTTTTTATATTTTTAAACATTACTTATTTATTTATTTGAGAAACAAACGGTACACAATATTTCAAATAAGATAAAAGTACAGAGAAGTTCTTGACCTACTTATAAAGTTTCTACCAATTGTTATACAGACGATACAGAAAAACGCAAATAAAAATAACGATTGAAAACAAAACAATTATACATCAATTACATCATACACAGTATTTTATTTTCTTCTCTTTTACCCAAGGCTTTTACCGGTTCAATTGATGCATATATTACCAATACAATACCAAGGAACATATTATGAGAATGGCGTCTGAATACAATTTTTAATCACACATTTGTTATTGTTAGTTGTTTTATAATTTTAAACGTTAATTTAAAATATTATAAGTAAGCTATAGATGTTTATGTTAAGATGTTGCATGCAATAGTCAATATCTGAATAAATTATTTAGACCTTTAATTGATTTTTATTTGTTTCCTTTGTCTCTAACAATAGGGAATATGCATAACATTTTAAATGCCCTAAAACTTATATTCACGAATACTTATTATCGCAATATTATAATGAAAAGGGTTTTTTTTTAATTTACTTATTATTTAAACCCCTAAAATAATATTCATAAAGTGCAAAATAAGGGAGCGAAATTCACACTTCCAAAACGCGCCACCATCGGTTGAACGAAATGTGACGTCATCTGACACGAAATTGTATTCAAAAGCGTCGAAAACACTAAGGTAAACACCCACTGGACGTGTCATGTGACGTCACGTATAGCGCGCGTAAAATGGCTGCGTTTGAACTGCTTAAATTTTTTTAAAGCTTAAAATTTCAATTTTAAATATATCTAGAGGATTTTGAAGCCCAGTAATATGTTTTTCTACGATATAAAATAGTAAACTATTAATTAAAGACAAAAAAGAAAAATATGAATATTCCCTATTCCGTATTGGCAAGAATACGCTTAGGTTGTATGGAGCAACTAGTGCAAATATGGTGAAAACCAAACCTTATTATGTGGGAGGTAGTTTACAGGACGTCTATGCCACTGTGATGATATGCCATAGAATGTCACTTCACCTTTCTTTTCACGGGTGTCGTAAGAGGCGACAGAGGGTATGGGGCTTTTTTTAATTGGACTTGGGCGATGCGAGAACCATCACCAATAATACTTTATTTCTACAATCTTGCCCCCTATCAACTACCAAATGTAGCTGAGGAGTTTCTATCGCTGATGCTCTGGCTACCACTTTTAGGGATTTATAGCCGTGAGTATATGTATGTTTTCCAGTATTAGATATGAACCCCGAAAGGTTATCTAGAACTACAAAGGATCAAGGATACAAAGGGTTAAAGATGGTGAAGAAAACGGTACTCCTGAGGGTCATCTGTTGAGTTGGGTGCCTACAATTTAATTACCATATCTTTCGCCCTGCTGTTTCTATGAGCGTAATAGAGGTTCGAAAACGTTTCTTTTTTATGTTGAGTTTATGACAGAATGCCATAGAGCCATGGATTCATAAAACTGGTAGGGCATAACATCGGGAAATGTAATTATGGGCTGATATTTAGGGCTTAACTGTGAGGAATAAAAGAGCATGTATGAAAAGATGAATCGTAGACGAAGCTCGAGAGATTTGGCAAGATCGTACAAAGTGGCGATTGATAGTCTAAGCCAATCGGAGCTAATGGCGTGAGTATATGTATGTATGTATGGTCGCTATGTCGCGAAAGTAGTATCGCGATTCCTATTTTCGCTAGTTGAATGTTACGGGGAAGCCCTCAATAGTATGGACCTAGTGCAGAATGTAGTTCATATATTTTGGGGAATACCCTTGACACCCTTGCGTCCTACAATTCGATGTTATAAGGGGCTTCCCGCTGGGGAATTTACCTTACCTGTCTTCGCCTCGCCACAGTCGCCACCGAGCAGTCGACCACAGGCTATAATCTTAGAACAAAAATTTTCGTTCAAGGTCAGACAACCGCGTTAGTTTAGAAAAAAAGTCTCCCTCTCCCCTCCCTTGCTTCAGTCAGAGGCCCCCGCTCTTCTGGCGCCCGCCGCCGCCATTTTGTTCATTGCCTGTGTGTGTTCATTTCATTTTCTTTCATTGCATTATTGAGTTTGATCGATCGATCGAGTGAAGTATTAAGTGTGAGGAATTATCGAAGCTTAGCTTCAAAGGTCTACGTACCATGTTTGTGTGTCACAAACATTTTGAGAAAAGGTTTGTGACATCTAGTTCACGCCTAAAACAGTCGGCTTATCCTACCTTATTTTCCAATGAGGAAATAAGTACTGGAATGCCCTCTCTCTCGACTGAAAATGATGGTGAGTAACAATAATACTTGTAATTACATTTCAACACTACACTATGCTACCGAACCATGAAACTTATTCAAACTTACGTGAAGTTAATAGCCACCATAGGACCCTATTTGTTGCATGTATATTGTAATATATTTGAGGCTTTATATTAAGTCGTAGCACATAATTACAGACACATAGCAAGGCTTGTAGCTTACATAAATATAAATCGTATGTTTGATGTGTATACATACTGTGATTATGATAACATTGCTGAAAAGACAGCCCATAGGTAGGTAGGGTTAATAGTAATATAATTTTATTGCTTAATTATGAGTCTAAACAATGTGACTAATGATTGTAATGTTTTACATTTTCTGCAGGCCATATGTCGATGCACATTATCAAAATACCCAAGAGCCTGGAACATACAATTTATATTTATGTAATTTACAAGCCTTGCTATGTGTTTGTAATTATGTGCTATGACTTAAAATAAAGCCTCAAATATATTACAATATACATGCAACAAACTGGGTCCTATGGTGGCTATTGACTACACGTATGTTTGAATAAGTTTCACTGTTCATCTGTGTTTTTAGGCATTATTTCTAGATATCAACCATTGCATGTTGTACATCATATCTTGTATACTTTATGTGCCTTATTCTGCCATTCACTTTTGCTAGCTTCCCCTTGAACAGTTTATAGTGAACTTCTTTGTTTCTTCCCCCTGATAAAACAACTTCTATTATTACATATATTTTATTTTTTAGAAAACTCTTCCATATCTAAGGAACATGATTACTTTGAAACTAGAAAAAGGAAGCTAAGTGACCATTCCTATTGTAAACCATTACAAGAAATTCAACTGTTGGAAAATGAGTATGGTAAGTTTGTTTCTTTTAATTTATACAAAAAAATATATTCTACAAGACTTCAATTGTTGCTCATTCTGTAGAATGGTGTGCCATGCCAAAGTTTTTAAATAGCTATTGGCAGGATTCTATGATCAATAGACCTTACAGTGCATGTATCATGGTGTTATTCTACATTCAGTATTTCAAATATTTCTTTCTAACCATATACATGTTTACTCCTGTTTCCTGTTACTGCTAATAAAATACAGTATATTACACCACTTTAATAAAAGAAACACATATTTATGATAAATAAAATAGAACTTATACTATTCTTTTTATTTTATATACTCCAACCATTTGTAAAATATTTTGTAATATGATTAAAGAATATTTGCTAATTATTTTAGGAATTGCGGTGCCATCCTCATCCCAAAGCACAAATATATATACTGATGACAGTCATTCTCTAAAAATTACAGGCAAGTTGTAATATAGTTTATTAATTAAAGTTGAGTTTAAAGTCTTCCATCACCTGGGGAACATAGACTTGTCTAGTGCCTTTATTTTTATTTTTTATTACTGAGATACTCATGTTAATGATATAAAATATCCTTATTCTCTTTTTTTTTTAGATAAAACCATACCCACTTCATCTCAAGGGTTGAGTGCTACGTTGATCATTGATTGTGATGATAATATGGATCAACAACTAAGTGGTAATAAAATACTGTTAATGCCCTTATACTATGGTACATACATATAGATGCTGTTAGTTTGCAAGTGGTACATATTATGTATGAGTGCTTGACCAATTAAATTGACCACATTGAAAAAGGCATGGCAATGATTGCATAAGCATAAAGCATAGCAAAGGTTTTGGGCGATGCGGTTGGAGACCCATCGCCAACAATACTTTATTTCTTCCATCTTGTCCCCTATCAACTTCTAAATGTGGCTAAATTAATTTAAAATAAAAGGTTAAGGTTAATAAAAGGGAAAAAAAGTGAAAAGTTTATAATTGTATTATTTTTTAACTTAAGTATCATCATTATAACATCATTACAACATCATTACTTTTACTTGTAATAAATTAGTTTCCATATGATCCCTGATTAGTAAAATAGTTATGGAAGTGCTATTTAAACCTGATTGATATACAGTTGCAGTTTATATTTTTCCTGCCTAACTGATGTTTATATTTCAGGTCAAGAATTGTACTAAGGTTTTGAGTCCTACAGTTGCAAGTGCACTAACCTACACATCATTATTTCGTAAGTTATTTTATGTTTTTTTTATTATAATGAACAAACGGTGATGCTTAGTGTTTCACGTTTTAAGTATTCCCTATCTTTTCCCTTGGGTGTCGTGAGAGCCATGCAAGGGAGTTAAGAGCCATTAGTATTCAATTGGAGATCGGGTTAGCAACCAATTACCAGTGACTACTTGTTTTAACATCTGTTCCCCTTGAAACATCTATATATGGTTGAGATTCCTTAAAATCTTAACACTCTGATTACCCCAATTTGAGATAAAAGGCGTGAGCAATTTAGCTGAATAAGTAGTGACAAAATACTATCATGTATCACAAATTGTACTATTGAACAAACAGAGTATATGTACAATAGCTTGAGAACTATAGCAGTAGTGGGTGTATTAAATTCCAGTTTTTTTGTTACAGCCCTTTACCCAGATGGAAAACCCGTCAGCCCAACTTTAAAAAACACAGCTGATATTGTCACTTTCTTTGACAAATTATTTGACTCATGCAACGGAGCTGCAGCTGGAATTAAAAATATGGGGAAACCTCTACGACGGGCAGTCACGAAGAAGTCTGAACATCAAGAATTCTGGATAAAAAGTATAAAGACATTAGAAGAAATGAGGTTAAGACTGTCACATAAGGATTTGCCGAATATGCAAGCTAAAGCGTTAGCTAAATGTAAAAAAAGACTTAAGAATAAAAAGAAATAAATTATATGCTGTTTTTTTATTGAGACCCTTTTTACCAAAATGATAGACATTTGGCAAATAGTGAATAGTTTGTGGGATTTCAGTATATATGGGTGCGTGCCACCTACCCAAGCAAACCACATAATTTCAAATTTCCCGCCTACGTACGCGTACGTTTACCAATGAAAGAAAAATTGGCACAAAAGGTCTCGATACGTACCGTAAAGCCAATATAAAATAAAAGTAAAAACATGTCAAACTCTAAACTAACGTGCCTACTGTACCAAAAACGCTCGAGTAAGATTCCTATCTGATACGTAGTATCTATATTGTAATCTGTGACGCTACGGAGTGAACTTGCTTTCGTAAGAAATCAGGTGAGTTTTTATGAATCTTTTTACTTTAAACTAGGGATGCAACGATACCGATACGATGATCGTATATCGGCGATTATCGTAAACCTTTACGATCATTCGTTATTTATTTATTTATTTATTTATTTATTTATTTTATTTAGTTATCGTCGATATTACGATACGATATATTTAATTTATAAGCTACAAAGTCAAGTACTGAATCATTCATGTTCAAACAGAGACATGACTTTAAGTATTAGGGGGTTAGCACAGGATTAAGTATTGAAATGGAGGCACGGTTTGGTTACTTGGAGTCCGATAAAAACTGTATATGGGTGTGGTGTGTACGCATAAATAATCATATTTATTTATTTACATCCCACACTATATTATTTAATTTATATCTACTTAGTATTATTTATTTATACTATTAATACAACACACATAAAATTAAATTCATACACACAAATATATTTACTTACATTTAGTATAATTATAATCATCATAACATAACACACGCATACAGTTTATCGTCGCGCAAGATCATCTCGGTCGAGCCACGATACTGTAGCTGCGCGCAACACTACCACCTCTGTTTCACGCACACACAGCTGCGCGCCTGCGCAAGCGCCAGTGGTAGGGATGCGTCGCCGGCCGGTCACGGTCAAGGTTACGCCAGTCGTTAACTTGATTTCTTTCTCGCTTCTCGCCGCCTCTCTTAATAATTTATTTCGCGAAGTATTTTGTTATCCTACTTTGTGCTATCTGTTATTTTATTCTGTGTTCTATTCTATCATTCATATCGTACTATTATCCTTCTATTAATTTGTGAGTGTAATTGTGTTTGTGTTTTCTACGGATTAAAACTTTGAACCGTAAGTGAGGACTTGTTATTTAGTAGCTAGTAAGTGCTATTCACTACCTCACCACCACACATCTACCCCATACTGGTGACCCCGACGTGATCATCTGGTGAAAATGTCGTTGAAAATACCAACCTTTTCACCAGATGATCCTGAGATTTGGTTCGCGTTATTGGAAGGTCAGTTCCGTAGTTTGGGCATATCTGATGACGACCAAAAATACCATCACGTGGTTTCGAATATCGATGTCACTCAGGCGAAAACGGTACGAGACGTTATTATTAACCCACCCGACGACAATAAATATAGAAAAATTAAATCGGAACTGATAAAACGGTTAACCGCTTCCCGCGAAAACAAGGTGCGACAATTGTTGACGCACGAGCAGATCGGTGATCGGAAGTCATCCCAGTTCCTGCGTCACCTGATGGATTTGGCCGGACCTGATGTTCCCGCCGAATTCATTAAATCAATTTGGAGTAGCCGACTGCCACCATCCATCCAGACTGTTTTGGCGAGTCAACCATCTCTGGGACTAGAACAGCTGGCCGAATTGGCCGACCGCGTTCAGGAGATCAGCGGCTCCCACCAAGTTGCAGCCGTCCAGCCGTCTACATCTACGGGAACTCGGACGAACTCAGCAGCGACTGAGGAGATGGCCGAACTACGGCAGATGGTGAAAGCTCTCACCGTGAAGCTAGATGAGCACACTCGAGCCTCATGTTGCTCTGCTAGCCGTGGAAGACCGCACGAACGACGTAGATCTTCGTCACGTCAGCGAAGCAGATCCAGCTCCAGTTACCAGAAGCATCCGCTCTGCTGGTACCATGCGAAGTTCGGTGCAGATGCTCGCCGGTGCATCAAGCCCTGCAACTTCTCCAAGGCGGAAAACTCCACCAGCAGTCGTTAATGGCGACAGATGACTGCTGTGCCTCTTCAGGTCGCCTCTTCGTCACCGACCGCAGTACGAGTACCCAGTTTCTAGTGGACACTGGCAGTGACCTCTGCGTCTACCCTCGTTCTGCACTTCGGGAGCGTCGAGCCAGAACAGACTTCCAACTCAGCGCAGCCAACGGAACGACCATTGAGACTTTCGGTTTTGTGCAGCTAAGTTTAAACTTAGGTTTAAGGCGTAGATTTGCTTGGCGATTTATTGTAGCCAATGTAACTAAACCCATAATAGGTGTAGATTTTCTTAGCTTCTACAATTTAATGGTTGATTGTCGCAACCAACGCCTTGTAGACAATACAACTACGCTGTCTTCAGTTGCTTATATGGCTAAGGCTGACATATTTTCTGTGAAGGTTACGACTGGCGATAGCATTTACCACAGTATTCTGGAAAAGTTTCCAGATATTACACGACCTGCCGGCACACCCAACATCACAAAACACAACACAGTTCACCACATTAGAACTACATCTGGACCTCCTATCTCGTGCACACCACGAAGACTAGCTCCAGATAAACTCAAAATTGCAAGGCAAGTGTTTGAGCTTATGCTCAGTAACGGCACAGCGCGTCCTTCTGAGAGTCCTTGGGCTTCTCCCTTACATTTGGCTCCAAAGAAGGATAACGGTTGGAGACCCTGTGGCGATTATCGTTTGCTCAATGCAAGGACTATCCCTGACAGTTATCCCATTAGGCACATTCACGATTTCGCCCACAGCATTGCTGGTTGCACTGTCTTTTCTAAAATCGACCTTTTAAAGGCATACAACCAAATTCCCGTTTTTGAGGCCGATATTCACAAAACAGCGATCACTACACCCTTTGGACTGTTCGAATTTCCATACATGACCTTCGGTTTACGAAATGCTGGTCAAACATTTCAAAGGTTTGTAGATGAGATGACCAGAGGCCTTGACTTTTGCTATGCGTTTTTGGACGCTTTTTTGTGTTCTCCAAGGACAATGAGGAGCACAAAGAGCACCTGCATCAGCTGTTCACAAGAATGCAGAACTACGGCGTTGTTGTGAACACCGCAAAATGCGAGTTTGGCGTACCAGAGGTAACATTTCTTGGCTACCGTATCTCTGCGTCAGGCACCAAGCCCTTAGAGTCAAAGGTGGCGGCCATTAACGACTACCCTATACCTCGAACAGTAAGGCAACTCAGGCGATTTTTAGGTATGATCAATTTTTATAGGCGCTTCATACCTCAGTCCGCTTCAATCCAAGCTCCCTTGAACGCTTTGCTCACTGGTTGTGTTAAAGCATCTCAACCAGTTGACATCTCCGGTGATGCTTTAACAGCTTTTGTTAAATGTAAGGAGAGCCTCGCCAATGCTACATTACTTGCCCACCCAGATTGTGAAGCCAAACTTGCTCTGGTAACAGATGCATCTGATTTGGCAATGGGAGCAGTATTGCAGCAATACAAAGATGGTGAATGGCAACCCCTAGCTTTCTTTTCGCGGAAGTTGAGCCCCACTCAACAAAAGTACTCCCCATACGACCGCGAACTTCTGGCTATCTACGAAGGTATTAAATACTTCCGACACATGTTAGAGGCCAGGCACTTTATTATTTACACCGACCACAAGCCGATCAGTTTTGCTTTCAGCGAAAGAAAAATTAACTGTTCGCCTCGCCAGTACCGACACCTCGATTATATATCTCAGTTTACCACAGATATCAGACATATCTGGCAAAGACAATGTTGTAGCCGACCCGTTGTCACGCATTGAGGAATTACAGGCCCCATTAGATTTAAATGTTTTAGCTTCGTCCCAGAGCTCTGATCTGATAAAGGGTAAAACCGTGACAGTGTCCATAGACCGCCTTAAACCAGCCTATACACTGTTAGACCAGTCTCCTTTACCTCCCTCAACCCCCGCTTCCATTACCCCTCATACTTCCTATTCAGAACACTCTCCAGATCCACCCCCTGTAGTCCTTATTCCCCAAGCTCAGGATGACGTCATAAGGACACGCTCGGGCCGTGTAGTCCATTTTCCCGATTTTTATCGACCCTAACCAGGTCTTTGGGGGGGAGTGATGTGGTGTGTACGCATAAATAATCATATTTATTTATTTACATCCCACACTATATTATTTAATTTATATCTACTTAGTATTATTTATTTATACTATTAATACAACACACATAAAATTAAATTCATACACACAAATATATTTACTTACATTTAGTATAATTATAATCATCATAACATAACACACGCATACAGTTTATCGTCGCGCAAGATCATCTCGGTCGAGCCACGATACTGTAGCTGCGCGCAACACTACCACCTCTGTTTTACGCACACACAGCTGCGCGCCTGCGCAAGCGCCAGTGGTAGGGATGCGTCGCCGGCCGGTCACGGTCAAGGTTACGCCAGTCGTTAACTTGATTTCTTTCTCGCTTCTCGCCGCCTCTCTTAATAATTTATTTCGCGAAGTATTTTGTTATCCTACTTTGTGCTATCTGTTATTTTATTCTGTGTTCTATTCTATCATTCATATCGTACTATTATCCTTCTATTAATTTGTGAGTGTAATTGTGTTTGTGTTTTCTACGGATTAAAACTTTGAACCGTAAGTGAGGACTTGTTATTTAGTAGCTAGTAAGTGCTATTCACTACCTCACCACCACACATCTACCCCATATGGGCAATGAGAGAAACCGACTTACGGAAAACAACTTAAAAATGTTTTGTTTTCTGAATAAGAATTGGCCAGTAATAAATTACGACTACAAGTTAAATTAATTAATAGTCAGTAAATGTAACAAATTAAACAGAAGTAACAATTTAACATACATACATACATATACTCACGGCTATAAATCCCTAAATGGGGTAGCCAGAGCTAAGGAATTAGAAATTCTTCAGCCACTTTTGGAAAGTAAGTGGGGAAAAGATGGTAAAATAAAGGTTTTGGGTGATGGGTCTCCATCCGCATCGCCCAAAAATCCCTTAGAAGCCCCAATACCGTCAGTCGCCTATTACGTACACCAATCGGAAGAATTGGGGTAGTGCTATTCTAAGCCGACACTACACAACAATTTAAATTGTAATTTAATAATGAAAATTGTTAAAATTAATGAGTATATTGATTAAAAATGAAATGCATAACTTTTTTTATACTTTTACTTAGTCGTACAATAACAACAAAGCTTCCAATAAATTTATAAAAATTATATTAAAAAAATATCGTAATGCATTCGTATCGTAATTCGTTATCGTATTTGGCCATTACGATGTATTCGTCATTCGTATTGGTATCGTAATAGACGTATCGTTGCATCCCTACTTTAAACCTTTAAACATTGTATTTTTAATTTTGTGTTTTTATTGTGTGATAAAACAGTTTCACGTACTTACTTATTGTAAGTCCATACAATTTAAGTGTGATGTGTGTCTCGATTAATCTACTTATATCCTACAAATTATGGAAACGTATACATTGGTTCATTATTTACCTGAAAACTGTCATCAGATCAGCAAAGCCATATATCTCAGTTTATGTTACATTTAAGCCTCGTATAATGCAATGTTTCGTAGTTGTTTTGCTCAGTGATTAACTCAGTGATAGGCTCAGTGATTGGGTCAGTGATTAGCTCAGTGCTAAGCTCAGTGATTAGCTCAGTTATAGGCTCAGTGATTGGCTCAGTGATTAGCTCAGTGATTGGCTCAGTAATTTGCTCAGGCTCAGAGTTAGTGTTCTGCCAACACGTGCATGGTACGGGGTCGCTATAAGGGGAGGTGGAGGCGACTGCTCAGCTCAGCTCAGATCAGGCACTACGTAGCTTTCTACTTAGTGCAAGTATGTTCAGTTAGTGCGCTACAGTATTAGCGATGGCATTGCAAGTGTATACGCAGTTAATTATATGATAATTTATGGTGAATTGTATGATCAACTGATCACAGTGAAGGCTATTTCTCAGTTTGGCTCAGTTTATGCATGGTGCAACTTTCAGCTCAGTATAAGTATGTTCAAGTTAGCACGCTGTAGCATTAGATAGCGATGACAATGCATATAATTGTAATCTCAGTTAATGACGTTGTTTGTTTAGCTAATCAGTGCGTGATTGAATCTCACTAATTTCCAACTCGTTCTTAGATACGTACTGCCTACTTATTTAACGTTCAGTTCTATAGTATTCTCTGTTGAATACAACTATTAGTATCGTCTATACATAACACAGTGAATGTACCTATACCTAGACACGCAACAGCGTGTCGTGCCTAACGTTCTTGGCACATTGAATACATCGTTTCTCGTGCGATCACCGAAGTTAAGCAACGTCAGTTGTGTCTAGTACTCGGATGGGTGACAGCCTGGACTACTACGACTAATGATTTTTTTTCTTTTCGCCACGTCTGCATCATGGTTTGGCGACAATATGTGCATTCAAACCGTTCTTCGATCAATTATTTTATTAATTTTCTTTTATTAATATGCTAATAATTCTGGTTTATACTTCGAAAATGTATAGCTTTGCGAGGGGATGAGAAGATTGAAATAAATTTCGGAACCTCTCAGTCATCTCGCCAAGGTGAATTAATAGAGTAAGTAAAATAGACTAGGAGCTGATATTTATAAATTTTTAGTCTTTATTGAACTTTGTATTTTGTATATTATTGGTATTGGGGCTTTTTAAGAGATTTTTGGGCGATGCGGTTGGAGACCCATCACCAACAACCTTTATTTTACCATCTTTTCCCCACGCAACTTCCAAAAGTGGCTGAGGAATTTCTAATTCGTTAGCTCTGGCTACCCCTTCTAGGGATTTATAGCCGTGAGTATATGTATGTATGTATTTTGTAAACAATTGTAAAAATAAAAAAAACCATATCAAATGAGCTTATACTAATTTATGAAATAATAATTTTTGTTTTTGAGTATTTTCATCCCACTATGTCGACAAGGAGAAATTTTTGGACAACACGGTTAGTGTTTCTAATTAGATAAAGAAGTAAGTTGTTTGCTTTTCTTTTAAAATACCCTTTATTACATAGTTTAGTATAACCACAGATTAAAATTATTTTTTTAGCTTATAATAACGCCGAAAAATTAAATAAAGGAAATAAACATGTGCAGAAAATCCTTTTGAACAAAAAACTTATGAACAAACCTCTAATCAAGTAAATAAACAAATACAAAAGACGCATGTTTATAGTCTCCTTCTAACAAGAAACTAAAACCAAGTCTAAATTTACGAATCTGTGACTATGCATACCTAGATATGACTTGACGTTTTGTTTTTAAACTGACTGTTGTTGACTGTTTTTTGACATGAATTCCTCATGTGGGGATTATTACTCATAAATAAAAGATGTTATTAAAGGAAAGAAAAATTTCGACACTGGCGGGGTTCGAACCCGCGACCTTCGGGTATACGCCCCCGTCGCTCCCCGCCAGTGTCGAAATTTTTCTTTCCTTTAATAACATCTTTTATTTATGAGTAATAATCCCCACATGAGGAATTCATGTCAAAAAACATTAAATTATGTGATAGTTAGGCGTTTCCAATATTTGCATTCTATCTGAAAAGGTAGACAAGTGGCCGTCCGAATTAGTTAAAATTCGGAGGTAGGAAACGCAAACACTACTTGAACGTGTAAAAAAGAAACAAAGGATAGAGAAATTTCGCGCTGGATGCCAACTGACACTGTAGCTCAGTTGGCAGAGCGACGGGGGCGTATAACCGAAGGTCGCGGGTTCGAACCCCGCCAGTGTCGAAATTTTTCTTTCCTTTAATAACATCTTTTATTTATGAAAACAACATAGTTTTTGTTTTTACTTATTATTAAATGCTTGAAATAAAAGCTTTCTCCTGTTCTATAATTTGTGTCGACTTTTTATTCACGTGTGAATCTTGGACGTTGCGATAATAGCACGTTACGTTATTTCTACTGCCATCCACGAACACTTTGTTGTGTCGGCTAAGAATAACATAACCCCCATTTACTTGGTGTCACATAAAACCCACTGATACGAGCTTTCTTCTCGGCATATTCCCCTCCTATATTCCGAAGGTATCATAAAAAATAGTTTTGTGTAATTAAAGTTTTTGTTTTAGTTATTTTTATTACAATAATTATATATTCATCCAAGCGAGACATAATTTATAATATTAATACGCCGATCGCTATCCTACAAAGTAGTATGAGACTATTTCTGTAGATAGCGCTTAATTTGTGGTTATTATAGTTACTAGTGAGTTACCACTAGATGGCTTGTTTTACGAGTTTGATTAAAGGTGAGGAAACAGCAGGTGGAAGCCCAAATGCCGTTTCAAGGTTTTATTTTTTTTCGGGGAACGCCCTTAAAAACCTAAGGTTAAAAGATAATAGATTTTAGCTCGCCTAGTGCGTTTTACTGCCTCTGTTGCGTAGTGGTATAACGCGTTAGGCATACAATCAGAAGGTCAAGGGTTCGTTAAACTGATGATCCGTTTCGACTATTATCATGTTAGTCTGCCAACTCTCAAGCCAGCATGATGGACTATGGTTTATTCAGGGAATGCTTGATTGAGTCCCTCGGTGGGGACATTTACGAGCCGTAAGGAGTGCGTTTGGGGTTACAGGTTATAGAGTGAATTTGTTGGTCTACGTTAAGGAATCGAACCCGAAATATCCAGATTGAGAAAAACGCTCTCCCCTAGACTGCCACGCCATGATCAGTTAAAATATAATAATTAATTATACAAAAAGAAGTTATTGAAATAATCTATATTATTATATAAGTATTAAATAATGATGCTGTCCTCGTTCCTACGCTTATGTATGGCAGTGAATGTTGGGTGTGGCAGAAGAAGCATGAAAGTAGAGTGAATGCCGTAGAAATGAGATCCCTCAGAAAAGTGTGTAATGTAAGGTTATGTGATCGTGTGAGGAATGATGTGATTCGTGAAAGGTGTGGTGTAAAAGATGATATTGTAAGAAAGATAGAAAAAGGAATGTTGAGATGGTTTGGGCACATAGAGAGGATGGATGACAGTAAATTGGTGAAAGAGATATATAAAGCCAATGTGGAAGGTAATGTTAGTAGAGGACGACCTCGGAGGACACATTTGGATCAAATAGAAAATGTGCTCAAAAAGGCAGGTGTCCGCAGTATGAAGAATAAAAGAGCATGTATGAAAAGATTGATGGATGTAAACGAAGCCAGAGAGGTTTGCCAGGATCGTACAAAGTGGCGATCGATAGTCTCTGCCTACCCCATTGGGAACTAACGGCGTGAGAATATGTATGTATGTATGTATGTAAATAATGATATCATGCATAAACGTTCACGCCGTTTATCCCCGAAGGGGTTGGCATGGCAGAGGTATCAATACTTCTGAACTCACATGGCAGCGCCATCTAGTGTCCAGAGAAGGTACCCACGTTTTGCTTGGACAGTGTACTCACGTAATAGGGGGCAGGCCTATCGCCGTTTTGTACGAATGCACTGTCACATGTTTAAGTACAACTTCGCCGTACGGCTTTCGTCAAGATGTTTTTACTCACCGTTGACAACCATGATAAATTAACTACAAATATATATTTAGAGGAGACCGATTGGTGTAAGCCCGACCAGAGATTTAGCCCACGCCTTCCTGCATGAAAGTGTTCGAAATATTAAGGCTATTCTTGGTTGTTAATTACGATGTTATTATTTTAACGCATTAAATACTTACATACATGTATACATACATACTCACGACTATCAATCCCAATAAGTGACAGCCAGAGCTCGGGACGAGATTCAAATCCCGTTCGTAGATTGCGTCTCGTGCCCGTAAGGGAGCGTGGAATTGGATTCTTCCAGTTATATGGAAATTTCCAAAGTTGCTGTTCGCCACCCGTGAAAACGGAGTGTTGCTTCGGCGAACTATTCCCGCGAGTGCAATCAAGCTCACCGGAGGGTACGGTGAGTGACCGGAAATTCGCGGCCTGTGGTCTTCTTTCTACTATTCACCGTGAGTGCGATCAAGCCCGCCCAGTGGAATCTCTTTTACGAGAGAAAGCCGAGCGAACGACCGGGCGGCCTACGGACGTCGGTACTCTTGTATCTTGAAACATCACCGTCTTGTTCCTCTTCTTTCTTCTCCGCGGGTGCGATCTAACCCACTCCTGTGGGTGATGGCTACCCGCATTCCGCAGCTCCGATCCTTGGTCTTGTCAGTCAAATCCCGGGATCGAGCCTACACCAATTTCTCATTTCGTAAAATCATAAGTGTGTTCATTTATCATGGTTGTTAACGGCGCGGTGAGGGAAAACATCGTGAGGAAACCCACATGGCTGAGTTGTACTTAATCATGTGACAGTGTATTCGCAAAAAGCGGCGAAGGTCTGCCCGTAATACGTGAGTATACTGTCTTAACAAAACGTGGGTACTTTGAACACCAGCTGACAATATCATGTTAAGTTCAGATGTATTAGTACCTCTGCCGCTGTACGTTCGGGATTATACGGCGTGTAAAATATTATGTAGGTAAACAACAAGTACAGTTCGCGTCACTTCCTGAGATTAAAGAACTAGGTATAACTAAAACACATGGAGGTCGTCATAGAATAAATATATTAGAATCCTTTTTACAGCAAACTAAAACTTCTTTCATTACTTCTGTCCCAATAAAAACGACATGGCAAGGCCAATATTTGAAAATTTCGAAAAAAGAATTATCGTAGGCGATTCCCCACAATTTGCTTAGTTCTTTGCTACCTGGTCTGACAGCCCCGTTAAAATGATTTTACATCTTAAAAAATAAATTAGCAGTTATAAATTTTTGATGAAACTACAAAATTTACAAGTATTTTTATATTGTGGATTCAAATCATTTATATAGAAGAATATATCTAAATTATGGCGTCGATGCTCCGCAAATCTGTACCCAAAAACTTTAAACTCCTGGCACTCAAGAGATCGCCAAGCAGGATCCCAACCTTGGTTAAAAAGCCGTATATTATAGGTAAGTGTCTATAATGTGTTTTACCTTGTTTCATATGTTTTTGATAAAATATAGCTTTCATAGATTTCAGCAGCTATTTTTAGCTATGTATAGTGTATATAATCGGAGAAAGTGAGCCTTAGTTCAAAAATAACGATGTAGGTCTGGCGACCCTAAGGGCGACCGACATACGGTATTGAGGTACGATTTGCTTGGGGAATGAAAAGAATACTGAAATGTAATAAGATTGCTTTGCTTAACTGCTTAAAATGGGATTAACTTATTTGAGAAAATATCTATGATGTGAGCAAAGGCCTAGTACACTAGATGAAATCCTAGCATTAGAATGGTCGTGATGTTCGCATATATAAGGTTCTTTGTTGGTCAAATAGCAAACATGTTTAATGGAAATTATTGCGAACATTAGTTTGTCTTTGTTTTGACATACTGCATCACGAGAAGTCGCCATTTGCATTATAAATACTATTTTTTGTAATTTTGCGTATCAATATCAATTATATTTTATTATATACGATCAAAGACTTTAAATTTATAGTTTAATATCTTTGTATACGATTATTCCATGGTAATATTAAGCGGGATTCCTCTTGCCTATTGACCTATAACTCCCGCGAGTTAACATGACACCTGGCTCGACAAACAACCCTCCCCCCGCTATCCCGCGCAGCGCCCCGCTCTCGCCAGTAGCGTTAGCATCTCTGGACGTGCGCAAAATGTGTCACTTTAGTGAAAAGAAAGATATATATCATTTGGGGGTACTGAAGTATATCTTTCATTTAGTTTACTAGTTCATTTAGTTCAGTTCACAAAGAGTCGAAGAGTCACTGAAGCGAGATATCTGAACTATTAGTATGTGAAGTATGATATTGATGAATTGATAAGATTCCATTCAAAAACTACAATAACGATAATAATACATACAATATTTAGAATTTCTTTAAAATTGATATTTATTAATAAGTAGCCTTGTCTATCAACCGAAATGAATAAAAAATGCTATTAAGTTCTAAAATAACATATGGGTCAAAATCAAAAGGCCAAGTTTTTTTTTGAAAAAAAAAAGAATCGTGTAAATACTTTTTCTTGAATTTTTATTGTTTGAAAGACATAAAAACATTCAGAAAATGAGATCAGAACAGATGAACACATGAAAAATTGTTGCCGAACTTGCCTCCAAGTGGCATAGTTGTGATTGATAATGCTCCGTACCACTCAACGCAATCCGAAAAAATTCCGTGCCAGTCATCATTGAAGAGTGACATGCAAAGCTGGTTAACAAATAATAATGTAAGTTATGCTGCAAATATGACAAAACCAGAGCTATATCAAATTATAAGATTGAATAAGCCAGAAAAAAAATATGTGGTAGACGAATTATTAAGGGAGCACGGCCACGAGGTCGTACGTCTGCCACCCTACCACTGTATATAATATATCTGGAATTTGATCAAACAAAGGGTGGCAGACAAAAATATCGATCAGCCGGAGAAACACATTGAAAAATTAACTAAAGAAGCGATTGTTTCCATAATTGCTGCTGACTGGAAAAAGAAGGTAAACCATGTACAGAGACTTGAAAAAGAATATTTGGTGCAAGATCGACTGCAGGAAACAAGAGAATGGGAGTTTATTATTTCACTTGGGGGTGAAAAAAGCTCCGACAGTGAAGCGAGCGGAGAGAAGAAAGTGACACTTCTATTATGTCAGGTATTGAAGAAATGAGTGATGTTGATGAGTAATTATCTTGAAATAAATCTATTTAATATTATATGTTTGTTTAATTTCTATCAGAAGTTAATTATTCTAGCTGTGTATATTATGTTAACTGTGTAGTGTTGGCTTAGAATAACACTACCCCATTTCTGCCGGTGGGTGTAAGTAAGAGGCGACTAACGGTATTGGGGCTTTTTGGGCGATGCGGTTGGCGACCTATCACCAACAACTTTTATTTCACCATCTTTTCCCCACTCAACTTGCCAAAAGTGGCTGAGGAATTTCTAGTTCCTTAGCTCTGGCTACCCCTTCTAGGGATTTATAGCTGTGAGTATATGCATGTAATTATACTATTTATTTAACGTATTTTGATAAGTTATTACGATAGATGTAATTTGATAACTATTAATCACAAATAAATATATACAGAGTATAAAGTAATCGGTGCTACAGCCAAAGGCTTTGTACCCATTGCGAAGGCAATGTACCCAACATACTGAACAATATCTGATATAAAAATAAATTTGCAACTCAATAAAAAAATAATTGTACCCCATTTAAAAAAGGTCAGCTGACTTATGCACTCAGTACTTTCAACAAACGTCAATCGAGCCAGGTGTCATGTTAACTCGCGGGAGTTATATTTAGATTTTACTATATTGGAATGTTTGAAAATAAAATGTGGAAATGTTCTCATGTTTTTACAATTTTGACAGCAAAAATCTTCAGATGTTTTAAAATGTCAACCCGTTTTGGAAAATTATTATATTTTACCGAATGGTCATCTTGAAAAGTGAATAACTACATTTTAAATAAAATGTTAAATGCTGGGTCATTAAAATAATAATTTTATTCATCAAGTAGCATAGGTCGTAGAATACTATATACAGCGAATGATATTCAAACGAATTAGGAAATATTAAAATGCAGTTCCCAAGATGTTTCAATTTATGCGAATGTTTTGATTTTTATTTTCTGCATATGGTGATTGTTTTTTAAATATTTCAAAATGGCGTTGACACTTTTGTTTGACACTTGTCAAAAAAAACTGATCGATGACTTGATTGGAATATTTGGGTACAAAAAGCGAATGCAAACATCAATTATTTTGACGATCTACAATACAAATAGAAAATTGTTCATGCTAGGTGTTGGCGTGACGTGTTCTTCGTGTTGTGTTGCTATGGTGACTTAATCAATAAACAGGTTTCAATCATTTTCACGGTCGGCGTAGAATAGCAATACCCCATTTTTAAGACACCTATAGATAAGATATTAAGGTGCAAATAAAATATTATTTTCTAGAATTCTGTTAATATTTGAATACAATATTTAAGGGTCAATCTCTAAATCAAATAGCTAAATTATAAATGAAACAAGTTTATCTTCGAGTAAGCTGAAAGAATCGCCGAGCTTAAACAGCTTTTTATGAAATCAGATATTAAAGAAGTCAGTGAGAAATCAGTGTAGTGCCGTCTTAGAATGTCACTACTCCTTTCTACCTACGGGTGTCATAAGAGGCGACTACACTATTAAATATTAGTTGGATTCAAACTTAAATACAATTTTTGGCTGTATGGTACGTATCACGCAGATCTATTTATTATTAAGCATTAGAGTACATTCAGGGCCGCGCCGACCCCAGGCAGCGCCTGTGTGCGGAACCTCTGAAGCGCCTCTTTTTAGGGTTCCCTACCAAAAGATAAAACGGGACCCAATTACTAAGACTTTGCTGTTTATCTGTCTGTCTGTCTCCAGGATGTATCTCATAAAACGTGATAGCTAGAAAGCTGGAATTTTCACAAATGATTTATTTCTGTTGCCGCTATGACAACAAATACAAAAAAAACATTTCATACAATAAACGTGTTTTTATCGTATTTTATTGCTTAATTTTGAAAACGTTAATAAGTAGACGCTAATTTTTTTTACAGAATATTTACTTGTAAATCACCTTTCAAAACAAATAATTTAATAACAGTAAAGTAAATAAGAAAGGAGGGCTGCCATACAAAAACGTAATTTTCTATTATAGATGATAGTGCGGAACCCTTCGTGCGTGAGCCGACTCGCACTTGGCCGGTTTTTTAACGATTTTAGACTTTTAAATTATATTTTTAATTATAAATTTTGACTGAAATAAATTTGTAATATTTAAATCACAGCTTTAACTAAATGCTTAAGGGTGTAACGGTGTAAAAAGTACATAAGATAAAATATCATTAATTAATGTCTGTGCCTTCCGCCTAGTCTCTAAAACAGCCGGGAAAAATTATTTTTTTCTATTCAGAATTAGTTTTTTGTTTTATATCTTAAACAGAACTTACATTTATTTGTGTAGAAAATGACATAAAAATTCATACCGACCACTACTTGAAGCGTTTTTTAATCAGATTTAATAACACTTTCATCGATGACCTGACTGCTTTCTGTCTCTTATGATGGTGTCCAAATGGTTGGTTGAGCCGTAAATTATTTACTTATTTTAGTTGCATTTTTATTACGTTCTTCTTCTTGTTTTCTTTTCCTGATAAGATTCTTGTAACCAGACCAAATCTTTCTTAACTATTTATTATAAAAAATCAACCTTACACACAATTGCAATCAAATGAATGTTCAATTGTTTTGTTTTGTCTTGGCTATCTCGTTCATTTTATCGCACGCATCGCATCGGGTTGCGTACACAACACAAACTCACTAATACATACTAATACAAACTCGACGCCTCTACGGCTCAAAAGAACTGCCGCCGTTTTAACTTTGAGCTCATACATAAGTAATGTAAAATAAAACCCTAAGCGTAAAATGAAACCTTAAAAGTGAATAATAATAAACATTAAATATTGAGAGACTTGTTCAATGAGCGTAATAGATGTTTTGTTGTTTACAAGGCGTAAGTTGGGCTATTCTACCTACTTACTTCTAAATCTTTTAGGTAACAAGGTAGGTAGGTAGGTAACAAAAATAATTTAGGTGGCGCGGGCGCGGCGCCCCTATAGTCCTGGCGCCTGTGTGCGCCGCACACTTCGCACACAAGGGCGGCGCGGCCCTGAGTACATTAAGATAACTTTTACATTTAATTAAGTCGTAAACACTTTTTCACTTACAGTTTCTGGGTCTGGAGGTTGTGGGTTCGAATCCCGCCGAGGGCCAAATTTGTGATGAACATAAATGGTGTTTCCTAGTCTTGGATGTTGTCATAATAAATTTATGCGTTAGTGTCGCATAACCAAAGTTTTTCTTTCTTTGGGGATATCTTAATCTGTCATATGCCCGTGTACTCGTATATATTTATTTACTTCATTTCTTTATAAACATTGGATTTAAATCCTCGATAACTGAACAAAACAAAAGGTTTCCAAGGGTTATGAGAGTAACATTAGAGGCATGATTGAAGATTGATATTATAAAATAGAACAAGTTTCTATTACGAGTAAATGAAGCAGTAGATAAGTCCCTCAGTGTTTTTATATAAGGTTATATGATAAGCAAGAAGTGTGTGATTTATGAATAGTGTGCAAGATCTAGATAGAAAAGGGAATATTAAGATGGTTTAGGCACATAATCCTCACTGTTTGCCCAAACCATCTGAATGGTTGCTAGTAAAGTGGTGAAAGAGATGCAGCTAAATAGGGTCAGAAAATAAATGATAAATAATTAGGAGAGCATGTATAAAAAGATAAATGACAATGAGGCTAAAATGGTTTGTCAGGATCGTACGAAGTGATGAGTCTCTGCCTACCCCAATGTTAACTAATGATTTGTATAGAAACGAGTTTTTACGTTTACAAACAAGTTTTTAGCTAATGCTTTATCATATCATTAATTGTAGTGGCTCCAAAAGCAAACGATTTTGTTTATTATACTAGTTTACAATTTGTTTGATAAACTAATTTTTGTTTCAGCAAATCGCCACAGCTGTTGCTCTCTAGTGAGTCTATCGAAGCAACAGCAAGTGAACCAAAATGCTAGTCAATGGCTCCTACTGAGGAATTACGCTGAGCAGAAGAAACCTGATCCTCAAGCTCCAAATCTACAAGGACCGTGCACTGTTTGTGGATGCCCGTGCGGACCCTGCGGTTGTGGACCGTGTCGCTGCCCGTGCCCCTGCCCACCTTGCAGGTGCCCCTGCCCTTGTCCTTGCCCCTGCTGTTGCCCCGGCCCTTGCCCTTGCCCGTGCAGGTGTTGCGCTCCTTGCTGCATACCAAGTTGTGGTCCTCCATGCTGTAAAGTCTGCCCCTGTCCTCCACCTTGTTGCTGCTGTCGCCCTTGTTGCCGACCGTGCTGCAAGCAATGTTGCGGCCCCTGTTGCCGACCGTGTTGTCGGCCTTGCTGTCGACCTGGTTGTGGTCCTTGCTGCGGCCCGTGCTGTGGCCCATGTTGTGGACCGTGTTGCGGCCCGTGCTGTGGCCCATGTTGTGGACCGTGTTGCGGCCCGTGCTGTGGCCCATGTTGCGGCCCTTGCTGCGGCCCTTGCTGCGGCCCTTGCTGTGGCCCATGTTGTTGTAAACCCTGTTGTGGTCCCTGTTGCTGTAAACCATGTTGTGGCCCCTGTTGCTGCGGTCCTTGTTGCTGCGGTCCCTGTTGTTGTGGCTCATGTTGCGGCTCATGTTGCTGCGGCTGTTGTTGTAACCCCTGCTGTTGCGGCAATCCCTGTTGTGTAACATGCTGGAACCCATGGAGTGTCACATGTGTTTCTACATACTGCAATCCGTGTTGTTGTTGTGGTTGTAACCCCTGTTGCTGTGGTCCATGTCGTCGTCCATGTCGTGGTCCCTGTGGCTGCGGTCCCTGCGGTAAATGCTGCGGAGGCTGCGGTCCCTGTGGTAAATGCTGCGGTGGCTGCGGTCCATGTGGCTGCGGCCCCTGTGGCTGCGGCCCCTGCGGCAAAGGCTGTTGCAGAGGCTGTGGTTGTGGACCATGTTGTGGTTCTTGCTGCGTCCCATGTTGTCCTAAATGTCCTCCTAAAAAAAAGTTTTCAACTGATGCAAGGGTTCGGGGTTCAAAATCTGCCACCGAATTGGCGCTATGGACGGAGATTTCAGAAACAAACACGGGTGCCCTGAAGGCTTGTCTATGTTAATGGCTCTCGTTTCTAATGGAAATTATCCTAGAATAAACATCAAGTGTCGTTCGCTCTTTATCTACACTCTGTGCTGCTTGTTGTGTAAGTACCGGCCAACCTTCAGGTCATCCGTGGTCAAGGGCGGGTCCGGTAACATTTGCAACTCCATTTATTTGAATAAGTAGTTTAGTGAGTTATAAATGGGTTCAGCTAGCCTGACCCGCCCATGAACATTTGTATTTGATTGATATTAGTTTTTGCATTTAGTTGTCTTGTCCGATTAGTATGCTCGGGAAGTTCAGTGACTGGATTGTTGCACAAATTGGTCATTTTCTTCGTTCGGATAGTTAAATTAGGCGGGAAAATCAACCAATATCTGCCGTAAACAGTCGAGTTTTTCAATCGATAATTTTATTTTTTATTTTCATTGGTTATGTAGTTGTATAAAAATTTGCAAGATATTATTTTTATGGGCCAATTTGGCTTATCGGGATTATTTGAGTATATTTATTCTGATCTAAACTACTTTGCTTCTGTCAGTGGCAATCTTCCCAGCTGTCGCTGAACTTCTTAAAAACATTTAATAAAAAAATATGCAAATAGTTATGGTAGTTTGCTAGTACCTATAAATACGCCTTTGGATACATTAGAGTACAAAATTTGGTGTCATTGCAGATGTCCATGTTGCTGTCCCTGCTGTTACCCTTGTTGTGCCCCATGTTGTGCCCCTTGTTGTGCCCCTTGTTGTGCCCCATGTTGTGCGCCGTGTTGCAAACCATGCTGCAAACCCTGCTGTAAGCCGTGCTGCGGGCCTTGTTGTGGACCGTGCTGTGGACCTTGCTGCGCGCCTTGTTGCGCCCCGTGTTGCGCGCCCTGCTGTGCCCCCTGCTGTGCCCCGTGTTGCGCGCCTTGTTGTGCCCCATGCTGTGCCCCATGTTGCGGGCCCTGCTGTGGGCCCTGCTGTGGGCCCTGCTGTGGGCCCTGCTGTGGGCCCTGCTGTGGGCCTTGCTGCGGACCCTGCTGCGGGCCTTGCTGTGGCAAACCTTGTTGCCCTCCCAAGAAGAAGTAGCAAGTTTTTATATGATTTTACTCAATTTAATAACTGTCTGTGAGTCTTCCTGTGAGCTACCATTCTGTAAACTTTTTCTACATTTTGAATCTAAAGTGCTAATGCAATAAACCACTTGAAAATAGATTTATCTTTTATTTAGTGATTTTGCCCCCTCTGGAACCATCGGTCTACTTTCCCGATCAGGCTGCCTGTCCATTTAAGGCCTATAACGCACTAGCGGTTGGCCGCCATGCGGCGTGCCGTTGCGGTAGGCCGCACATCGATTAGTACATGAAACCGCACGATGACGACGCACTGATTTGCGGCCAGCCGTCAACCGCTCCGGTTGTTCCAGAGCTGCGACGAGCCGCGCCGGTTGAATGATGCGGCGCGCCGCATCCCCACCACGCACTCGGCGCGGTAGTCGCAAACGCCGCGTCCCGCCCGCCAGTCCGTCGTCGTCGTGTTCAATATTTCTAGAAGCACTGACGATTGCGGCAGACCGCAGTGAGCCAAGAACATACGGTTAGCCGGAATACGGCGTGCCGTTACGGCTGACCGTACATACTGCGGCGTGTCGCATCGGCATACCGCATCGCTCCGCTTAAATGGACAGGCAGCCTTAGTCCACTTTCCTGATGTGTCTACTTTCCCGATCAGTCCATTGTCTATATGGTCTACTTCCCGATTGGTCTATTGTCCATATTGTGGGTCGCGATATTTGGATATCATTATGTTTTGTCGTGCAGGTCTTTTTTTAATGAAATTCCAAATTAATTTGTTGTTACTTCCCGCAGATTGAAGTTCTTTTTTCTCGTACTCACATTTTACATTTTTCAAAATTTTATTGCAAAAATTACGATATCGTTTGTAAATAAGAGTAATAGTATTGTTAGTAGGCTCAAGCATATACCTTTTGTGCAACTTATCTCTATGTTTTATGCATCTGATTAAGCCAGGAGTTATCCAAGGTTTTATTATTTGGTACTTCCTGCTTTGACGAAACGTGCTTGTATTTTTCGCAATTGCATTTTGAACACAGTTAGTCACGTAATTCATGGAAAAGTTTACGTCAGTATTATTACAAACCGTGCTGAACTCTATTTGAATTAAATCACGTCTTACGTTTTGCATGTTAACACTAGAATAGCTGCGGCGGCATTTGTTATGAGTCAGCTTTAAATTCAATGTCAATAGCACGGCGCGATGATCGGTAATAGTCGAGTTAGTAACAAATGTATGTGTCAGGTAATTCGTTTTTATCATAACATGATCTAGACAGGATCCGCTGTTGTGAGTGGGAAAGGTATGGGCGGGTGATATTCCATGAAAAGCACATATGTTTAAGTATTCCTGGATAGAAGAATCGTTGTTTTCTGTTATAATGTCAATATTCAAGTCTCCAGTTAAAACAATGTTTTTTGTAGAGGCGAAAGCATGTAGTATACTGTTCAAGGATTGTAAAAAATTATCAAGTTTGCGAAAAGATGGAGAGCGGTAAAAAGATAATATGACTAAGTCCTTACTTATCAGTCCTAGACAATTACTTTCATTAACACAAATTTCTTCTATGGTAAAGTTTAACGTATCTCGTACATATATTATAATGCCATCATTTTGGTTATGTAGTTTAGTTGAGCTGTGTAATTTGTACCCTGTGAGGGTGGGTAAACTATGTGCTCGGTTTTGTAACCAACATTCAGTCAAGATAATAATATCAAAAGGAACATTAAATCGAGTTAATAATATTAGAAAATCATCGAAATTTTTGTGAATACTACGAATGTTTTGGGTTAAGATTTTAAGAGTACCTTTCTCATTACAAATTAATTGGCTACACAATTCAACATCACACGAGTGAGATTCACCAAATTTTATATTGTCTAAGTCATAGATAATTTGATGTGTCATTGATAAATAAACTAAAGAACGTTTAAAAATAAATTTAAAAAAGAAGTAAAAAATGTGAAAAGAAACTTAATTAATAAGTGCTTATAGATAATAAGAAGATACGGGCGCTCTTAGGCGCCTTCATAGTTAATAGAATTTATATACCTCAATTCTGCATTCTTCCTTGCTGGGCATTCAGGGTCTCCTGTAGGATGGTTACTCGTTTTTTTAAAACGCTTGCAGGTGGCACAGGTTGGTTTCTGAGATTTTTTTATACACTCTTTGATAGAGTGTCCAGTCTCCCCACAATGGCCACAGACCTGCTCAGCCTCACGACAAAACTTAGCTGAGTGTCCATATTGCTGACATTTAAAACAACGGGTCACAAGGGTGAAGTCTCTTATTTTACATGATGTCCAGTTAATGAAAATTCGCTTCTGATTCATGAGACATTTGCGAATTCCTGCGGGGACCTCAATTATGTAGTGGCAATATTTACCCTGTTTTTTACCCCCTTTATGGCTAAGTTTTATGGAGCTAAGAAATTTGTCGAATGTTGAGTCTGGATACTTATCGGCCAAATTTTGTTCATACATGCACTGAAACACTTCTTTCTCCGATAAATTTGTTGGCACTCCAACTACAACTATTCTAGGGCGGCGCTGGTTACTTTCTTCTAAAGTAAGATCGTTTGAGCAGAGTTTATTTGACGATTTGATCTTTTCAATATCCTGCTGGGACTCGGTGCTGATGATTACTCCTCCATTTTTAGTTTTTCTGAGTCCTCGTACTTGCAATTTCATCTCCTCGGGGCAGATAATTTTTTGTACTAGGGACTTGGTCTCATCACTAGATTTTTGTTTGTCTTTGGGAAATATTGTTATGGAGGCTAGATTTTGGGGTCTTACAAAATCGTTTGGTCCCTTTTTAACCATATCGGCAAAAGAAGTGTTCGTCTTAGTTTGGGACTCCAAAGAATTGCGTATAGATTGTTTAAGGTCTTGGATTGTTTCAAGGTCACCTTGTTTTTGTTCTAAGACTTCAATTTTCTGATATAAGTTCTGAATTTTAGATTGGGCGAGAAGAAGATGTTGTTTAGCCGATTGGTAATGAACTGCCATTTGACCAGTACCATTCCCGATTTTCCTACATAAGTTACTAATACAGAGCTTTTGGTCTGAGTTCAGCTTACCTTCGGTCGATACTTGGCATATTTTTTGTAAGCAGGCCTCAATGGTGTCTATCCAATATTGGATATCAGTAGTTGATACAACGCTGGAGTCCTGATGTTTTGAAGAAGCCGATGGTGCTTGGTCCATATTGTCTTCAGTGCACTGCGGAGGAGGACTGCGCCGAGTCAGTCCGCTCCGATTAAATGGACTTCCTTCCATAATAATCTCTTAGTTAAATACACTAATACACTAATACAACATATTAACACTACAATAGTCTATGCGATTAGTATTTAGGTGATGCAGACATTTAAAAAAGTAATGTATAAAATATTAATCTCAATAGTTAACGAGAGCTAAAATGGCACGTGCGTTCTAGTCGCAGGCCAGTAGATGTTTTGATCATGCGTGGATTATGTTCAGTGGTGATCATGTTCACGGGGCGCTTATCTACCCATTTTGAAACGTAAATTCGGTTTAGTCTAGCCCAAACATGTTCGCCTTTTTTTAGCTTTTTAGCCAACATTCGTTTTGGGTTGCCTTTACGATTCACTCGCAATGTCCCTGTGGAGTGTGTCTTCAGATCTAGAAGCTTTTGGGACAAGTCTACAGAATTGTAATAATTATCCATGTACAATGAGTACATGGATAAGTACATTCCAATATATAATCAACAATTTCAGGCGGAAAAACTCAGTTAAAAATATCAACTTCAGTTGTAAATTCATCAACAGGAAATCGAACACCTGCGGCAGCAGTATCGAAATGAAAATTATTTAGATGCAACGTTGTAGCATTCCATTCTTCATCAACAACAGAATTGCGTCTTGCGTTAACATTAGAAGGTGCTTCGACATCTTGTGGAGGTTGGGGAGTCTGTGTAGGGTTATCTTGAGGTGAGGGGAGCATGGAAGGTAATGTCGGTGAGTCAAATTCATCCTGATAAGGTTCCGGTCTTGCATTATCCTGTGACGGGTGGATCATGGCTGATAATTCAAGTTCATTTCGAAGATATTCCTGCCTTGGATTATCTTAAGGTAAACAGGGTACATCTTGTGCCGAACGCATCAAAGAGGGCGAGGAGGGCTCTAGTTCAGCTCTGCAGCTATCAGCAGGTAGGCTACTCGTAGCTGGTAATTCACTATTCTCTTCTGCTAGGCTACGCACAGAAGGCATTACGGCTTCATTTTGGACAGCTGTATACGAATGAAAAGTAGACGCTTGCTCAAAATCACTTTGTGATGAATGACACAAAGAAGGCGGCGTCTCTGGAACGAGTACGTGTGGCAGAGGGTTAGTAGAAGATATATTGGTATCATCTTTTGATGAATTGCAAATTGAAGGCGTATCAGGTGCGTATATTACATCATTAGCATGAGGTGAAGAGCGTGCAGAAGTTAACTCGGAGACATCTCGAGATGATCGATGTGAAAGAGCCAATAAAGGATTGACTAGAGGGGACTGGAGCTCCGATGGTTTATCTGCTTGAATATCATTTTGAGGTGTAGTGTGCACAGAATGTGATGCAAGTTCGTTTCGGGAGTCAATTTGACATAATTGGGGTGTAGTGTATCGTTTAGATACAAAGTCATCGGATGGCCTTTTTAGTCTCTTAGCTAATGGAAATATTTCTTCATCAGATGAATTTTCAATCGCATAATCAGACTCTTCTTGTTGCGCATTAATTACTGTGTTATTTTCCGTTTCAGATTGAACGCCACTACCATTGTCAGAGTCCTGAGGTTCTGAATGTGATTCATCGTCATCAGTTTGATCATCATCAGCGTCTTCTGAGGATTCTGACTCAAAACTCTCACATTCGCTATTGGTAGTTCGTAATGGTGTTGTGGAATAGACATTTGAGCCATAATCGGAACATTTGGAGAGTACCTGCTTAGAACGAACCGATGTAGATGGCGAGTTGACATCACTGTCACTTGGCGCACCAAGCTGACCTTTCCGGGATTTTTGTCGAGGATGGCGACCACCAGTCCGCAATCTTTTTGTTGGAAATACAAAATCCAGGCTGACGCTGCTGTTTTCACTAGATGAATATACTTCAGTGGGTTCATAGTCCTTGTCCAACCCAAACATCAGCATCAGCATCATCAAATGGATCCGCCGCTGTTTCATCCGACGAGCGGCGTTCAAATAATTTCATAGATTTTCGTCGGCGTTTATCCATCTAAACAAACAAGATTCACACTTATCAGCAACTGAGTTACTATATCTCAAATCAAAAGATCATTAATATAGTAAAACATCATTGGAAAATAGTGGGTACTTTGTAGGTACAAAATAAAACGTAAGTTATGTTATAGTCTAATTTCATCATAAGTCCATTTACGAATTCAATACTAATCAAAATATTATTTACTAAGAAAAGTTTATCCATTTTACACATGAAATAATAACAAAATATTTAAATACTAACCTTTTTTGACAAATAAAAACTCGTACACTTTATCAACAAAACCGGCTCGCAAAAGCGCGCGCGCGCGTTCCCCAGGTTGACACTGTGCGACTGAGCCAAAGGAGTTGAAGGGGCCGGGGGCGTCTCATCACGGTGTGCTACACTGTGTACCACTAGTGTATGTGTTGGTAGAATTTTTTTTGAACTACCGAAAAACATATCAAATGTGACACTACGAATTTGATATTTTGATGTGTTGTGGCAGAATGACGTAGCTAATAGAATATTACATTGCTAGTCAACGTGGAGCAACGTTCTGCATAAAACAGTACAATTAACTTAAACGTCATTATACGTTCTGTCACGATACATTATCGTTCCAGATCGTCTAATCACGTTACCGTCCGCGAAAGGGCTAGTTTTATATTTCGAAACGTTCCTCGACCACTCTAATTTATTATGTAGGTATTTTGGTAACTTAGTTTTAACTATACCGAACATAAGCGTTGCTAAGTGAAGTTTTCTTCTAGATTCTAAGTTAAGAATTTTATTGTTTCTTAAGTAAGGCGAAACGTGTGTACGCGGTGGTATATCAAAGCAAAATCGGGCGCAAGCATTTTGGACCCGTTGAATCAGTTTTTGAGATCGAGCTAGGAGGCAAGGACCATATACCACGTCGCCGTAATTAAGTTTGCTCAGTACAAGAGATTCGCACAAAGCAATGCGGACATCTACACAAACATATTTCCTAATTCTGTACAAGACTTTCAGGTGATAAAAACAATTCTGTACAGTACTAATGATGTAACTTTCAAATTTCATGTTACTGTCAAATATAAGGCCAAGATTACGTGCCTCATCTACTCTCTCCATCTCCTCTTTTCCAATTTTTAATACAGGCTTCATCTCTTTGACTTTATTTTGCTGATGTTTACTGCCGAGTATTAAATATTTAGATGGGTTAAGTGCCAGTGAATTTTGCACAGACCATTCCTGTATTCTATTTAAATCTATGTTCAGCCTTTCAACCGAGTCTGTAATTTTATTGGGTGGCACTGAAATATATATCTGTAAATCATCGGCAAACATGTGGTAATGACAATTTTTAATACATTTAACTATATCAGCAGTATATATTATGAAAAGAATCGGAGCCAATATCGAGCCTTGAGGGGCACCCCTGGGAACAGGAAGGTTGTTGGAGTACTGTACTTCATCTCGGCCTTTCCTATGTAATTCAACGATTTGGGAGCGTGAGTTAAGGTAGCTATCGAACCAATTTATCGTATGTGATTCCAAACCGTAATACTCCATGTTGCGTGGGGAAAAGATGGTGAAATAATGGTTGTTGGTGATGGGTCTCCAACCGAATCGCCCAATAATTCCTTAAAAGCCCCAATACCGTTAGTCGCCTCTTACGTACCCACCGGAAGAAAGGATTTAGTACTATTCTAAGCCGACACTACACAACTTATTATTTTTTAGGCATGAATTTTAGTTCCTCGCCTCTCCCATGGCCGAAAATGAAAATATAAATTTTAAATGGGAGAGGCGGTACTCCCCAACAAAAGCACAGTCGGTCGGGGTCAGGGAGTCAGGTTCAAGAACCGACGGACGATCCGAGCCGTATCGAGCAGCACCGCTTTCTGCATTTGTGCTGGAACCGACACGCCACAGAAATCCAACCGCCTCAAGTTGGTCGCGAGGCTGGTTGGAATTAACCCGTTCGCGGACAAAACAATTGGGATTATTTCTGTCGAAGTCACACCCCACATGTCGGTGATCTCGTGGGCCAGATCGAGATATTAACGACGCTTCTCGGTTTCGGCTTTCACGAGACCCTCGTCATGAGGGATAGTGACATCCACTAGAAATACCCTCGACTGCGACCGATCCCATACCACGATATCAGGCTTATTCGTAGAATAGGCGCTTACCGCCGCTCAACCAAAGCCCGGAAAGCTGCGGAGCTCGCGGGGGGTGTCGCGCGGCCGTCACAGAGCCAGGTGGGTTGTGGCGGGGGAGATGGATCTCGCCCCCAAGCTTTGCGAGGGGACTTGAGCCAGCTCACCCGCGGGCGGACTCCGAATGCGGGACCGGCAAAGCCTAGCGCGCCGAGCTCTCGCCCCCGATCACCCCAGAGCGCGGACTTACCTCCGCGAGCTGGGGGGTCGGGGGAGGGATCCGGCGGCAATAACCCCGCACAGGAGCCCGAAGACAACCGCCACCGGCGCGACACACCCCATGGGAGCCGCGGCAAACGTGCCGGCAAATCCGATCGCCCCTTAGCTGAATCGGGACCCTCCAAGGTTCACGAGGCATCTAAGAGACGTCGACCGGACGACAGCAGATCCCCCGCCCAGATGGTTGAGCCCAAACGGGCAAAAACCACCAAGGGAGGGAAAACATACGCCCAAGCCGCTGAAGACCGCTCCAGGTTCGAAGTGGCACTCACCTCGACGTCCCTGAGAGATTTGACCCCCTCGGAAGCCGAATACCTCGGGAACCTTATTGAGGAGAAGGTCTTTGATACCGTCGACACCGATGTCGCGGTAGCGCCGAGCTTCAGAGGATGCCCAAAACTGTCCGGGGGCACGCTGCACATCCTGTGCGAAGACGAGTTTGCGCTGACCTGGATACAGGAATTCGCATCCGCCGTCAAGCTCCCTTCGGGCGATAAGATCCGGGTTGTCAGCCAGGCTGATATCCCCACCCGCACCCGAATAGCCCTCTTCATCCCCAGGTATACGGGGCCACTGAAACGGCTGCAGACTCTGCTGTGCAAGCAGAACGGCCGTTGGTATAACATACCACAGTGGCACCTATACAAGGCGACCACCGTCGATGGGGAAAAGAAGGGCACCCTCCTAACGTTGGGACTATCACCGGACGAGGTGGAGAAACTGATGAGTAGAGACCGCCGAATCGCCTTTGGGTTTGGGCCGGTGTACGCGAAGTTTATAGTTGGGAGGAAGAAACTAAGCGATACACCGCCCAACACCAAAGAATCCGCTGAGCCCTGTGGCAACCAGCCAGCCACCACGATCCCAAGGCCGGATGAGCCGAAACCCTCCACCAGCAGGCCTGTGGAGGAACCGGAAGCTCTCCAAGAGACCGTGGACAAGCTCGGCCGGCTAGCATGTGGTGAATCCGTCCCGGAACCCTGGGACGAGGCCATGCTAACCTCATCACCCGGGGCTCTATCCGAATTTGACCTGGAGGAGGGACTAGAGGGGGAGATTCTTAGCGATGCTCCCCCCTCCTAAAGTTCTACCCATCCTCCAAACCAATATCCAGCACAGTCAAGCGGCTACGGCTACCCTACGCACAGTGCTGGATACATCACCTTACAGCATTGCACTGATCCAGGAGCCGTGGATCAGGGCAAACCGCATATGTGGTCTCAGCAACATCGGAGGTAAGTTGTTATACGACACCACATGCACTAACCCCAGAGCATGCATCTATCTTCCTAAATGTGTTCAAAGCATGCCACTAATCCAATACTGTTCTAGAGACCTGATAGCTACCAAGATCACCACGGCTAGCAAGGAGACTCAAGATGTTGTCCTAGCGTCCTGCTACATGCCTGGTGACGACGACTGCCCACCCAAAGAAATGACCGAGCTGGTGCAGTACTGTGAGCAGTCCGGTACTGAGCTCATCATCGGAGCTGATGCGAATGCGCATCACCCGCTGTGGGGCTGCCACGCGGCCAACCAAAGAGGAAAGGTACTATCAACCTATTTATTTTCTACTAACCTTAACATAGCGAATATCGGATCAGAACCCACCTGGGTCACATCCAGAGGCCAAACTATAGTCGATATCACTCTAGTTAGCACTGGAGCCTCACACTTAGTCTCCAATTGGCATGTGTCAAAGGAGCTTAGTTGCGCTGACCATCGGCGGATCTGCTTCAACCTAACTAGCGACTACACACTACCTCCCCCAAAACGTAATCCACGAGTCACAAACGTACTCTCTTACAGATCTCTTTTAAAATCTAAACTTAACACACTCACCAATGAAAACACGGATGGCCCAACACAAATCGAAGGCAATCTAAAAATGGTCACCGCAGCTATAATGGAATCTTTTGAATCCACCTGCCCGCTCAAACAACCAACAATTCCAGGGAAAGAAACAAGTAGGTGGTGGAACCCTGAGTTGGAAAAAATGCGCGGTGAACTACGCAGACTCTTTAATAAAGCAAAAAACTCCAGACTACCTATGGACTGGGACAACTATAAATGCATGTTAGCCACCTACAAAAAACGTATCCGATCTCGCAAAAGGCAAGCCTGGCGAAAGTTTTGTGGATCAATTGAATCGAACAATAAAGCGGCGAGGGTACGGAAAATTCTGTCCACCGATAGTAACCCCGCTGTAGGCCCGCTTAAAAAACCTGATAACACATATACCACGACAGATACAGAAACACACAAAATGCTCCTAGACAGCCACTTCCCAGATTGTCGTCATACAGATGATGCAAACTGGAATGAGGAGCAGAACATCTACCCCAATGAAGCGGACTGGCTCTTCGCACAAGAGCTTGTCACTAAAGACCAGATTGAATGGGCGATTAAGTCTTTCAACCCTTTCAAATCACCAGGCCTAGATGGGATCTTCCCTGCTTTACTACAGTGGGCGAGAGACATCCTGTCTCCCTGGCTGGTCAAAATCTATCAATCATGCATCGCGTACAGATATGTACCGATAGCATGGCGTGAAGTTAAAGTAACTTTCATACCTAAACCTGGTAAGTCGGACTATACCGACCCAAAATCCTTTAGACCCATTAGCCTTACATCCTTTCTCTTAAAAACTCTGGAAAGACTCTGTGACAGATGTATAAGAGAAAAATCACTTACGAAAAAACCCCTCCATACAAATCAACATGCCTATACCAAAGATAAATCAACGGAGACTGCTTTGCACAATGTAATATCTAAAATAGAATGTGCACTGAACTCAAAGTTGTCCACACTGGGCACCTTCATAGACATTGAAGGTGCTTTCGATAAAACCAGCATACCTTGTATCGACAAAACTCTGAAAGATTTCCATGTTCATTCCGCACTCAGGGGTTGGATTGTTAACATGTTGAGACTTAGAGCGGTGCAAGTAACTGTAAGAGACACCACCAGAGCCATTGTGACGAGAGGCTGCCCCCAAGGGGGGGTCCTCTCCCCACTCCTATGGAACATGGTGGTCGACTCCTTACTTAAGAGACTCAATGACTTATCCTACCTAACGGTAGGCTACGCCGACGACCTCACAATTATCTTAAATGGAAACCATGTAAACATGCTCTGCAAAAAAATGGGTCAAGCATTGAGAGTTGTGGAGACATGGTGCGAAGAATACGACCTAAAAGTAAATCCCAAAAAGACTGAACTTATACTTTTCACTCACAAAAGGAAACTCCCCCCATTTGAACTTCCAAAACTTTTTGGAACTGAACTCACTCTCTCAAAAACAGTTAAGTATCTAGGAATAACCCTAGATGATAAGCTTAGCTGGAAGCCTCATCTAGATAACATAATTAAGAAAGCCAGCGCTATGCTATGGCAGTGTAATAGAGTGCTAGGTAAAAACTGGTGACTCAAACCTAAGATCGTACACTGGCTTTATACCATCATTATCAGACCAGTAATAACCTACGGCTCACTGGTCTGGTGGCCGAGAACCAAATTAACAACAGCTCAAAATGACCTGGAAAAGATGCAACGGCTTGCCTGCCTGGCCATTACAGGCTGTATGAGAACCGCACCTACTGCAGCTCTTCAGGCTTTACTGAACCTGCCACCCTTACACTTACACATACAGCAAGAGGCGGCGATGTCCTCACTTAGGCTGAAAAATGCAGGGCACCTTAGAAATGACTCCAGAATCCTACACACCAGTATACACACAACGGCGATTCAATATCAGCCCTTGCTTGCTGCGCCCTGTGATAGGATAACTAAAACTATAATTACCAAACACAATTACACTGTTATACTCGAAGAGGAACAGCATGACTACTCCAATATTAAAGAGGTGCGTGTATACACAGACGGCTCTAAGACCAACCAAGGGACTGGAGCCGGCGTATATTCACAAGACCTCAATATTAAAATTTCCAAAAGCCTAGGTCAACACAACACGGTATTCCAAGCAGAATCTGCTTAGCAGATTGTCTTGGAATAACCGAGGCGGCCATGGCAATTAAAGCCCGAGCAGTGTCCGATATGCATATCAGAATCATCTCGGACAGTGCATCTGTGCTGCAGGCTCTGGACCGCTGTGAATTCACTTCAGGGCTAGTCCTGGAGTGCCACAGAGCTCTTGAAGAGGCAGCTCGGAACAACACTTTAACCCTACAATGGATAAGGGGCCACAGCGGCTCCTTAGGTAACGACGCTGCTGACGAACTGGCTAGGGGGGGCTCGGCAAGGGACCTACATGGTCCTGAACCGATCATACCCCTACCCTACGGTCAGCTTCGCGCATGGCTAAAAGAACGCACTCACTCCCTCTCCAAGATACACTGGCAGGAAGAGCCCGGTTGCAGACAGTCGAAGGAAATCATGCCATCCCTTGACAGGAAGCTGACCGGGCGCGCCCTGCGACTAAGCAGGAAAGATCTGCGGACAGTGACTGGAGTACTTACAGGACATACCACACTAAATAAACACTTATACACTATAGGCATTACCGACAGCCCCATGTGCCGAGCGTGCATGGAAGCTGACGAAACGGTTGCTCACGTGCTCCAGGAATGCACTGGGGTAGCCGATATCCGCTATAACACAATAGAAACCATAAAGTCGCTCCCAGAGGCGGTAGCTGACCTGGATAAGCTACTCGCCTTCTGGACGGAATTAGGTTGGGAGAATTAAATGACCATTTGGTCCACGCACAATGGCCTGCCATGCCGGGCTCAGTGCGGAAACCCGTGGCGTTTACCGCCCATCTAATAATAATAATAATAATAGTCCTGTCCGTGATAACGGATCGGTCCCAATAGATTTTGGCACGGTCGTTTTCTAGGATGGGCTCCGGCAGATACTTGTAATACGGCAGCCTCTGTTCCAAGAGTCCGTATTTAAGAGCGAGCTCCTGATGCAGGATTTTGGCTGCTTGGTTGTGTCTGTGCAAGTACTCAGTGTTAGCAAGAGCCGAACAACCGGAAATAACATGCCTAAGTGACTCTCCGGGACGGCCATATGCTCGACAGATGTCTGTGGTACCGTCCTTTAGGATGTATTTCCGATAGTTCCGCGTCTTGATAACCTGGTCTTGTATTGCACAGACAAAACCTTCGGTTTCCCCAAAGAGGTCCCCGAAATTATTATTATTAGAGTATAGTATCTAGTTTACTTGTGGCATCCTTTAAAATTAACACTTTTTTGTTTGGGTACATTTCTATTCAGTGATAAAAAGAAAAACAAGTTACCAATGTAATAAAATAAGTTTATTATTATATGTCTGTTCAGTCTTCATCGCCATAATAACTACCATCGTCCGCGTCGTCGTCATAGTCTTCCAACTGAAACAAAAAACATCGATTTGCGTTCACTTTAAACTGGGACTTCAATACAAATTGCGATTGAAATTAATTGAGCTGGGCGAGTTAGGTAAAGGTGCTGTGTAGTGTCGGCTTAGAATAGCACTACCCCATTTCTTCCGGTGGGTATACGTAAGAGGCGACTAACGGTATTGGGGCTTTTAAGGGATTTTTGGGCGATGAGGTTGGAGACCCATCACCAATAACCTTTATTTTACCATCTTTTCCTCACTAAACTTTCCAAAAGTGGCTGAGGAATTTCTAATTCCTTAGCTCTGGCTACCCCATCTAGGGATTTATAACCGTGAGTATATGAGTAAGGTAAACCTCAGTCTTCTTACTCTCTGATCTCTAGAAGTCGCGCTCTATATATATATATATATATATATATATATATATATATATAAGAATCCATTAACTTTTTTACTATTGACTTCAATGGGAAAATCGTTTTTCTATAATTATTCCTCAATGGAAATGGTCCTTCATCTCTAACCTTGTCTTGTAAAGTACTACATGGCTGTTTTCTAATCAAAATACCACTTTACTTTCATCTGGTATAATATGTTTAATAGCATAATAACTTTTGCAACAATTGAACTTGGAATAATGTTTCACAGCCGTATCATCACCCTAAATATCATAGAGGGTCAGGAGTGAAAAATAATTGAAACCACTACAGTTCAAAGAAGTTCTGTCCTGATTTTTGCCTAACGGTAACACCAGGAGGCTTAGCACGAGCGCTATTTTATGGTCACAATATCGGTTAAAATGAGATGATAGTATACGATTCTTAGTAAGTGCTATAGAGATGGCTGTTTTAAACGACGCGATATCTAGTTTAAAGGTCAGTAGGAGTTTGCAAGCAATAAGATCCTGTAGGGCAAGCACGAGCGCTATTTTATCGACACGATAACGGTTAGAATGAGATGGCAGTATACGATACTAAGTAAGTGTGTAAGAGATGGCTGCTTTATCGCACGCGATAAATAGTTTAAACACGGCTCGTGCTTGCCCTTCTGGAGGTCTTCTCTTCATACATTGTAACGATAATAAGCGTACGTATCTACATACATACATACATATACTCACGGCTATAAATCCCTAGAAGGGGTAGCCAGAGCTAAGGAATTAAAACTTCCTCAGCCACTTTTGGAAGTTGAGTGGGGATAAGATGGTTAAATAAAGGTTGTTGGTGATGGGTCTAAAATCCCCAATACCGTTAGTCGCCTTTTACGTACACCCACCGGAAGAAATGGGGTAGTGCTATTCTAAGCCGACACTACACAGCAAATACGTACGTATTTCTTAATGAATTCTTCTGTCTCGCTCGAACGAAACGAATATTCGGATTTTGATATTTGTGATCAGTAAGTATACACTGCTTTATTTGCTGTGTAGTGTCGGCTGAGAATAGCTCTACGCCATTTCTTCCCATAGGTGATCGTAAGAGGAGACTAATGGTATCAGGGTTTTTGGGCGATGCCGTTCGGGACCCATTTCCAAACACATTTATTTTACATAAATGAAGAATTTTCTTATTCTGAAACTCTGGCTAACCCCTTTTAGGGATTTATTGCCGTGAGTATGTGAACCTATATATGAGTATACATTGTGATATTTGAAGACTCGATCGATACCTCCTAAGGGCCGGCGCTGACTGCCGGCATGGCATGGCAAAGGATTTCGGTACAGATATAGCATTTTTAATCTTATTACCATGAGTATAGAATTCATTTTACTTTATTTTGACACAACGATGCCGACGTTCTGTCCTACCGCGGCCTCCCTCGGCATCGTTGTGTCAAAATGAATTCTATACACATTGTAATAAGATTAAAAATGCTATATCTGTACCGAAATCCTTTGCCATGCCATGCCGGCAGTCAGCGCCGGCCCTAAGTTGTCGTTGGTTTCGTCGACCCGTAAGCGCTTCAGCTTCAGTTATAAACTTCGTTCGATTTTCAAAGCGGCGAGAGGAACGGGAATATACTTTAAAGCAGTTAGAAAAGGTACATACATTCTTATACTCAAAGCCATAAATCCCAAAAAGGGGTAGACAGAGCTTCAGATCTAGAAACTCCTAATCTGCATTTGGAAGTTGGTAGAAATAAAGTTTTGTTGATGAAGGTTTTTCAACCACATCGCCCTAAAAATACTTAAAAAAAAACCATTCCCTTCTTCCTTTTGTCTTACGACACCCGTAGATATAACGGGATAGTGACATTCTAAGCAGGCATACGGCAATAGAAAAGGAATGCTATTATCGTTTGCGGTTAGAATGGTAGACCTTCATAGTAGTGCTATAAATACCATTGGCTCGGACTCAATCGGCGGTGGTGGCGGCGGCGGTGCTTCTGCTGTGTCCGTAGATGGAGTAGTGGAAGATGAAGGAGTTCCACTACCGCTATCTCCTTTCACCGCACTGATGATCTGTTGAGTGGCCGCCGACGTTACCCCAGCGGCGACTCCCATAGTCGCACCTGTGGCCAACGCTTGGCCGAAACCACCGCCGCCGCCGCCAGTTGCTTGCTGAGGTCTGACATCTGAAACAGAAATTTAATTACCAATAAATAAAGGAAAAAAAAATTTCGACACTACCGGGGATCGAACCTGCGACCTCCGGGTATACGCCACCGTCGCTCTGTCAATTGAGCTATAATGTCAAGTGGCTACTAGTGCGAATTTCTTCATTCCTTTGTTTCTTTTACACTTTTTAAGTAGTGTTAGCGTTACCTACATCCGAGTTTTTTTACAAATTTATTTATTATTTATTTATTTATTATTATTTGCCGTGTAGTGTCGGCTTAGAATAACACTACCCCATTTCTACCCGTGGGTGATCTTCTTAAGTGATTTTTGGGCGATGTGGTTGGAGACCCGTCACCAAAAACATTTATTTATTATTACCATCTTTTCCCCAATCAACTTCCAAAAGTGGCTGAGGAATATCTCATTCCAAAGCTCTGGCTACCCCGTTAAGGGATTTATAGCCGTGAGCATATGTATGAATGTATGTATATGTTATTTATTAAATCTGGAACACCAAACAACTAACATTAAATGAAGAGCAATATAAAAGTTATAATTGCCTTTTAAAAGCCTATTATAGATGTACACGCCATTTGTAATACAATAAAATGGAAATCAATATAAACTTAACAATATTAATCTTTTGTATTTAATTACTTATATTATAATAATTTTCTAAGTACTAATTACAGAAATTGACTATGTTAATAAATTGAAACTAGTGGGTAACCCTGGCTGGCGCGACTACGTCGCGTCCAATAAAATGAATTTATTTTGAAATTTTCCGACCAATCACAGTGCAGCTCTTTTGAATTTCTAGTGAATTTTTCTGATTGGCCGGTTTGAAAAAAATCCGACCAATCACAGCGCATCTCTGATCGACTAAAGTTTGCGCGCGCTTATGACACTCAAGCAAAGTCTATGGGCCAAAATCGAAACTTTGAAATTCTGTAACAATTAACTTAATCCAGTTCAGTTACATCAGATGTCTGCCACGGCCGCGAACTGTACAAAACGATACCTGAGCCAAATTTCTAGCTTAACTCATCGCGTCATAGGCTTCCGGGCAAGAAAGAGGCTTACAGAAATAATATATAAAGAGATGTGGAAACTACGCTTACATTTTCAGTTCGTCGCTAAGTTGTACTTAGCCATGTGGCAGTGAATTCACAAATTCATACATAGGCGATAGGCCCGCTCCTATAACGTGAGTATACTGTTCAAGCAAAACATGGGTACTCTTAACACCAGGTGACAATTTAATTTTAGAGTATCTCTGCCAACCCCTTCCAAAATAGGGGGCTAAAGTTAGTATGAAAATATTTAAATTTAGTTTAGAAGTTCCTTTTATGATATTAATAAGTATTTAAAAATACGGGTACGGGAATTTTACGGGTTTGGTTGGAGTGATATGTACATATACATACATACATATACTCACGGCTGTAAATCCCTAGAAGGGGTAGCCAGAGCTAAGGAATTAGAAATTCCTCAGCCACTTTTGGAAATGTGAGTGGGGAAAAGATGGTAAAAATAAAGGTTGTTGGTGATGGGTCTCCAACCGCATCGCCCAAAAATCCCTTAAAAGCCCCAATACCGTTAGTCGCCTCTTACGTACACCCATCGGTAGAAACTGGTTAGTGATATTCTAAGCTGACACCACACGATATGTATATTTCGTAAATTCTGGACTTGGCATTATTAAACATGGCGTATTTATTATTGATTACAATTTAAAATAAACTATGTAGGTAAGAGGAAAAAAATCTTCCATTAAGGGATAAACTGAGGGTAAAACTTTAAGATGTTTGGTGCTCAATCACGCCTGAACTACAGAAAATAGGTCTTATATCACACAGACGAAGTTGCGAGTGTAAACTAGTTATACATATATATATATATATATGTGTATAATAATGATTAGCGGCCAAGTATTAACTTCAAACTTTGCAAGAAAGCGAAATCATATACGCGTCGGTGTTTTTCTTTGAATCTATTAGGGGTTATTACTGGTTGCCATTAATACCTGGATCTATTTCGTGGCTTTTTACTTATGGCAACATCAAGATATACTCACTTGCTGGAGGCGGTCCATAACCCTGAGGAGGCCCATATCCTTGCTGCGGAGGCCCATACCCTTGCTGAGGACCATATCCTTGCTGAGGAGGTCCAAGTCTTTGCTGAGGAGGCCCCAGTGCTTGCTGAGGGGGCCCATAACCAGGTTGCGGAACGTAACCTTGTGCTTGATTATAAGGCTGGTGTACTGTTAGCTGCCCACCTTGTTGAGGAAATGACCCTTGCTGAGGAAATGCTTGCTGGTGGTGCTGGTAATGCTGAGATACAGGATACCTTTGACCTGGATATTTACAAGTAGGAATATTAGTCAAGCAGAAAAAAGTTGGTTTTATTTCCGTTTAGTAATCAGTTTCTTCCATGTAGTGCTGACTTTGAACGTCACTACCCCTTTCTACCCACGGGCACGGGTATAGTTAGTAGGTGCATACTGACTGAGCGAGCCGCCTCGCGAGGCAGCCTCGGACGTTTGCCGTAGTACACATGCCGCGCGAGGCTGCCTCGGTCTGTAAGTATTCTTCCTCGCGCGGCAAGGCCGAGCCACGGTGAGGCTGAAGCACGCACGACGCGCTCAGTTTTACCTATATTTAAATAGAGACGCCCAATTAACACGCAACGAATAAGCGAGGCAAAACACTAACGTCTTGAGTGAGCGCGGCAAACGTACCGAGGCGCTTTTGTTCCTGACAAAAACCGGCAACGCTTGGCTCGGGCCGCGGCGCGTTCGGGCGAGGCAGCGCGGGCGTTTGCCGCGGGCGCGGCACGTCTTGACTGACCGAGGCTGCCCCGCAAGGCGGCTCGCTCAGTCAGTACGCACCTAGTGACTAAAGGTTTAGGGCTTTTTTTAGGTTTTTTGGCGATGCGGTTGGGGGAACCATCACCAACGATACTTTATTTCCACCAACTTCTCCCTATCAACTTCCAAATGTGGCTGAGGAATTTTTAGCTCTGAAGTTCTGGCTACCCCTTTTTGGGATTTATGGCCGTAAGTATATGTATAAATAATATAAAATAAGTCTTTCAACCGTTGGCAACTCGATTTTTATCTATTTTAAAAAAGAAAATAAATTTTGGTTTGGGTTTAAAGAGGAGACTATTTTCGTTGACTTGTGTCATCATGACTCATGACCATATGTCGGGGTTTTCGGTGCGGGAATGGTTGACATTAGCCAAAGAGTAGGTATTGTCTTAAAACAGAAAGTCTAAAAATTGTTCATAAAACCTATCAAGATATTTCCAAATTAAACTTGAGCGTAAAAGGAAAACGTATTTTTAATAAACTGAAGTTGGTTTTGGAAAATAATTCTGGCTATAGTACACTAAAAACTATGAACGAATTATTACAAGGCAAAGAAATACAACTGCGATTACCAACTTTGCGTGCAACAATAGATTCCTTAAAAAAAAATTAAATATGCACCTATTACAACTGCCGATGTGGAAAGGTCGTTCAGTACGTTGAAATGGATATTTACAGCAAGACGTCGCAGATTAACCGTTCCAAATATAGAAAAAATATTAATAGTTTATTCTGAACACCGTGTCAACTACTAAAACTTCAAAGTTATATAAATATATATTTGTTTTGTTTTTTTATTATTTAATAGAGTGTATAATATGAGCTGTCGCATATACACTCGCATATATATGCAAACTGTCGCAGAGAGGTATTCATTAGGCATAATATGATACTTTTTCAGACTTACCTATCTGTTTATCTCTACTCTTTCTTAAATCATTCCCGCACCGAAAACCCCGATGTATGCTCATGACTACTGTAACAGTAGCATGGGGAATGTAAGTGCATGTATGTTAAGTTAAAAGTGAGAAACTGAAAGATTGCTCATACAAAATCTGTTAGTATCTCACTTCTCACGTTTTATACTCGGTCTCATACACAGTTGACATCAGGTTGGCTTAAATCTTGAATAAGATAAGGTTTTAAAGTCCACCGTAAAAATATGCTGTGATAAATTTTTGTCCGCAAAGTCGGTTTAAAGGCGGTTAATTTACATGATAACATTATAAGGAAACAGTGATGAGGAATAAGGGAGCGTGATGTCTCTGCCTACCTCAATGGGAACTAATGGCGTGAGTATATGTATGTATGTTCTGATGAGGGATTGGAATTTAATTTGTTTATTTAACCTTTAGGAATTAATTTCTACTTTTATTTGGGTAAGTACCTAACAAACAGAAACACAGTGGCTGACCTTTTGCAACCACGATTGTGTCGCAAGTTGCAACATTGTCGCTTTCAAAACTATCAAATTGCATACAAATTTTTGACATTGACAGCGATAATCTTGCAACTTGCGAGACAATCAGTGGTCGCTTAAGATACATAATCAGGGGGTCAGGCAGGGTTGAAAAGGGGGTAGAAAAGAATACCAAAGAAAATCAACCGATTTAGTAAAACCACTTTATTATTATATCTTTGTTCAGTCATCACCGCCAACGCCGTCAAAAGTACCACCGTCTAAATCATCACCGCCGAAATTATCATCGTCAAAGTCATCACCGTCAAAATCATCACCGTCGTCATCGGATTCGTGAAACTGAAACAGAAAAGATAAGAAAACATGGAGAGGATGGATGACAGTATAGCGATAAAAGAGATCTTTAGAAATCTCAATGTGGAAGGTAATGTGAGTTGAGGACGACGACGGAGGACACACTTGGACCAAATAGAAAGTGCGCTCAAAAAGGCAAGCGTCCGAAGTATGAAAAATAGAAGAGCATGTATGAAAAGATTGATGGATGTAAAAAAAGAGAGGTTTGCCAAGATCGTACAAAGTAGCGATCAATAGTTTCTGCCTACCCCAATAGGAAATAATGGCGTGAATATATGCATGAAACAGGAAACAAAACATCTATGAATTCTCATACATTACGTTCACTCCGTATATCCACATATATTACTTGGACAGTGCATCAACATAACAGGGGGCAGAACTATCTCCGCATCATTTTGTACGAATACACTGTCAAATGTGTAGGTACAACCCAGCTATGTGGGGTTCCTTACGATGTTTTCTTTTACCGCTAACAACCTTGATGAATTAACCTCACATAAGTCTTTAGAAAAGGCACTTTAGGCAGGTTTTAGGCCCGGTATAGGGTTTCGCGTCTCCTACATGAGAATCAGTGGTACTCCCATTAGGCTATCACAAGAATTGCGTTAGTTAGGGTCAGCACGCATTAACGACGTTGCTCTTGACAGATGATAACGTTTTCTACAATTAGGTGAGTAAATCAATAGACAAGTCTCACAAAAAGATTTTGAATCTAAGGCCTACAAATTTAAGCCTGATTTAAGAGAGAAGAAGAGTGCAAACATAGACCAGAAATGTAAGGAATGCTGATTGATACCATTGTTTCGGACTCTATCGGTGGAGGCGGCGGTGGCGGTGGAGGTTCTGCTTCAGTAGGTTGTGGTGTTGATTTGTTGCCCGATATTAACTGCTTTGTTACAGCAGACGTCACTCCAGCAGTCACTCCGGTAACCACTCCTTGGGCCAGTCCACCACCCATGCCACCGCCACTTGCTTGAGGAGGTGCCCCTGAAATATTAATTCAGAGACTGTAAGCTCAATTTTTACACTTGAATCAGTACGTTTTTCTATAACTTTCGGTGGTGAAGAAAATATGGTAAAATAAAAATTCCCCAGCATTTTACTGTTACTATTAGCTTTCTATTTCAGGTCTCGATAAGCTCGCTGGCAAATTAATTCATCTCATTGTAACTGATATAAATGATATTCGGAGCTCAGCAATATGCTTAAATATGTGAATAGGATTGTTGTTTTATACGCTGTAACGATTAAAAAGTAAGTATCACTTTGGCAATTGGCAATTTTGACAGCTAAACCCAAGAAAAGAAAGAACAGATAATACAGGAATTTAAATCTAAATTGTAGAGAAAAAATTAGGACGGAATAAAATTTTGATTTTGAAAAGATTGGAATGCAAGTGAAACAAAATAAGTTATCCAGAAAAATTAAAAAATGTATCAATTATATTATTGTACCAATTTTTTTTGTTACACAGTTAGTTGCGTCGCGAGTCTGGTTGGAATTAATCCGTTCGCAGACCAAAAAATGCTATTATACAGGTTATTGTTTTTGCACACATGACGATGACATCGTGAGCCAAATCAAGAAACTTTCCTCGTTTCTCAGTTCTGTCTTTCACGAAAACCTCATCGTATTAGATATTGTTATCTTCGAGAAATACCCTCAAATTTGACCGATCCCATATCGCGTTGTCAGGTTTATTCGGTAGAATAGTCCTGTTCCTGATAACGAATCGGTCATACCCACTACAACACCGTACTGTATCTAATCTCATAACATAACCGAGACCTCGGATGTTGCACTATATAAAAAAACACCATTGTGTGGACTCCTTCTGTGCAGCAGTTATTGGCTCAGATTCTATAAGAGTACACCACAGTTTATTAGATTCTATTAGGTATTCACACCAATATGATCAAAATCTAGATGTATACTCACTTTGCGGAGGCTGTCCATAACCTGGAGCAGGCGGCCCGTATCCTTGAGGGGGCCCAAGTCCTTGTTGAGGAGGCCCAAATCTTTGCTGAGGAGGCGCAAGTCCTGGCTGAGGAGGCCCGAGTCCTGGATGTGGAGGTCCATAACCAGGTTGCGGAGCGTAACCTTGAGCTTGATTATAAGGGTGATATGCTGTTTGCGGTCCCCCTTGTTGAGGAAATGACCCTTGCTGCGGAAATGCTTGGTGGTGTTGTTGCTGTATATGTTGACCTACGGGATAGCCTAGAGCTCGACCTGAAATAATGAGATTAGATAGTCAACTTTCCTGTGGGAGTCATTGGAGGCGATTAAGAGTACGGGGTGTTTCAGTGGCTATTAGAGTTGTGGCTGGAGACTCATCATCAGCGATCCTATCCCAAAATCAACACCCAAAAGTATTAATTGGTTTAGAAGCTTTGGCTATACTTTCAGGGAAATATGACTGTGAGTATACATAAGTACAGCAAATATAATATCATATCCGGCTAAACTAAACGTACCCTCATTCTTTTCCTCGATGATTTCTTTTTTTCTTGCATCTTTTGTGTATAGTTTTTGTCATATTGGCTTTGTCCTGTGACAACTGTCAATGAGAATAGGCTCATAAAGTATCAAATTTGCAAAAAGTCAATTATAATTAATACCATTTACAAAAAATATACATACTTACTGCTTAAACTAGTTTGATCAATCTTGAAACAACCAAGTAGTGTTCTGGTATTGAGACATCATTTTTAACTATCTTGGCATTAACAATACATAAAGATGGAGACCAACGTTTTAAAATAAAAACTTACACACTTCGCGAAAGAGAGCGCAGCCCGAGCGAGAGAGACGGTTTGCCTATGCGCCAACCGTGGCCATCATGTCAACCTTTCATAAGAATCATGACCACAAATATCAAAACAACACTGAACCCGTCAATTTGACAGCTGTCCTAGGACTAAACCTTTGCATATAATAAAACATTTAAAATAAATAGTCTCCAAGGTGGGAATAGCCATGCCTGTATTGACGAGCGGTCGTTCTACCCATTGCATTGGATTATCACGGCGGCGGATTTTAATTTTAATGGCATAAGTTACCATCTTGGTATGTGGGGTGTGTGTTCACAGTATTTAATTTTAGCACAATGTACCCCACGTGATAGAAGCCAATAGTATCTCTTATTTTCATACATACAGTCACTGATGCACCCAATTTAGGTCCGCGCTGCTGTAGAAGAATTTTCAATAGTATTAAATAGATGGCGCTAGCGTTTTAGTTTTGAATTATTTTACAAACTGGCGTGAAGCGTTGAAATTTATTTACTTTTTGTTTTATCACGTAAAATAATCACCTGTTAACCGACTTTTCACACAAAAATTTCTAGAAGAAGCTGCAAATGCCATTTCATTACGAAATGGCGTAAATGATATGATAGTTTACTTACCGTCTCTCCTAGGAGGTTTTGCTAGTAGACACCCCATCAATTCAGCTGACTAATCTTGTATAGAGAAAATCCATTTACATATGACGCGTCGAATTAGTTTTTGGGTAGTGCATTTATTGACATTTTGAGGCGTTTTCTGAAATGTAAAAGGATGAGGATGTCCAAAAACCTCTCTTAGTAATCTATCAGTGTCATTATTTATAAACATATACTCACGGCCATAAATCCCAAAAAGGGGTAGCCAGGGGTTAAGAGAAAGAAACTTCTTTGTCGAGCCGAAACCACAAAACCTTTAGTCGCTCCTTACGACACCCACGGGAAGGTTAATGCTATTCCAAGCCTACAGACTTCAGCTACACGTGTAGGTAAATCAATAATACGTCATTTTAATCGAAATAAGTGGTAACTGGCTAGCACGAGCGACGTTTTAACTAGATATCGCGTGGTATAAACAGTCATCTCTTTCGCACTTACATAGTGCGAAAGATACTTTTATCTCATTCTAACTGACAGAGCCGTGATAAAATAACGCTCGTGCTAGGTGCAAGAATAAATGTAACTAAATCTTTTTGTTCATGAAAACCTCATGTGGAGATTATCTATACTTATAATAAATCTGTAGAGAGGTCAATTCTGTACATGAAATATATTTTCAAAATAACTATCAGGTGGTGATTAGGGATCGATACTGATGCCAAAAATGCAATCAGTAAAATTTTTGTCTGTCTGTCTGTCTGTCTGTCTGTCGGTTTGTATGTTCCTTATGGAAACAAAAACTACTCGACGGATTTTAACGAAACTTGGTACAATTATTCTCCATACTCCTGGGCAGGTTTTTGTATACATTCCAGCAGAGTAGTAAATGGGAATTTAGGGAAATTTTGGGAAAACGGGAGAAGTTACTACATTTTTTAAGCTTCCGTCGCGTGTGCAGCCTTAATGGTTAAACTTATATAGAAATCATGTATGACGGAAATATTCTTCACAAAATTATCAAAAGAAAAATCCTCAACAGTTTATGTCTATCTTTTACGGTTAACTCACAATAACACGTGTAATTCCTGATAGCTTAGCAGTTCGGAGCATTCTGATTATATTTGTATAATTTATATACATTTGATCATATACGTTTATAATACATACATACATATACTCACGGCTATAAATCTCTAGAAGGGGTAGCCAGAGCTAAGGAATTTGAAATTCCTCAACCACTTTTGGAAAATTTAGTGGGGAAAAGATGGTTAAATAAAAGTGGTTGGTGATGGGTTTTAAAGGCCCCAATACCGTTAGTCGCCTCTTACTTACACCAAACGGAAGAAATGGGGTAGTGCTATTCTAAGCCGACACTACACAGCAGATAGACCGGAGACAAACCGTTCATAAAAGCGCTTTCAAAATCACAAAGCTACACTTCACTATTCAGGAGTGCTGTAAGTTGTAATCAAGGGGCCAAATTTCATAAAGCTTGAGCAGTGATTGAAAAAACCTCAGATATATATCTGTACATCGGAAGCAAGGTTTCCTTAGTCACATTTTGCAAAAGTACCAGTATTAACGTTTAAAGCCCAAATTGAGGTGGAATTGCCTTTAGTAAAGGAATAAAATGGTTTTAAAAGATTATGAAGTTAATAATTTTTGATATATTTCAATTGATTTATAATATTTCAACTACTGTAGAGCAATTAATTAATAGACTTGGGATGTTGTGTTGTTGTTGGATATATATATCAGCCATCATCCTAAGTCTGTAATCTTAATTTTGCTTACCTTAATAATATCAAAAACTACGCTACCCGTGCGAAGCTGGGCCAATCCACTAGTTACTAATAAATAAAGGAAAGAATTTATTATTTATTAGTAATAATCCCCACATGAGGTTTTCATGAACAAAAATATTTATAGTTAGGCGTTTTCAACATTTACATTCTATCTGAAAAAGTAGACAAGTGGCCTTCCGAATTAGTAAATATTCGGAGGTAGGAAACGCAAACACTACTTAAACGTGTAAAAGAAATAAAGGATAGAAGAATTTCGCGCTGGCAGCCATTGACACGGTAGCTCAATTGGCAGAGCGACGGGGGCGTATACCCGAGGTCGCGGGTTCGTTTCCCGCCTGTGTCGAAATTTTTCTTTCCTTTATTTATTCTTTATTTATTAGTAATGAATGGATCTATTAAGATATGAAAGTGAAATCTGAAAACTAATCAAGTAAGTACAACATACCTTTTATGATTTTTGTGGCTATTGAAAGTGCTTTTTACTTTGTTTTAAAATTGATTTTAGTTCATGTATTAGTTACTTTTGTTTGGATAAGATTATTGATTTTGTACATTGATTTGATTTATTAGATTTTGTGACATTGAAATATAACATTTTGTTCTGTATGACTTAAGTCAAAAGCGGCACTAGATCAGTGTAAGTAAGAAGAGTAGAAAGCACGGTACACTAAGGGTATAATACCATTGTACCTTAAATACATACATTGCTCACGGCTAAAAATCCCTGGAAGGTGTAGCCAGAGCTTTGGAATCAGAAATTCCACAGCCACTTTTGGAAGTTTTCGTGGGAATAAGATAGTCAAAAAATAGTTTTTGGTGATGGGTCTCCAACCGCATCGCCCAAAAATCACTTAATAAGCCCAAATACCCTTATTCTAAGCCGAAACTACACAGCAAAATATCTTCTTTATACACTTGCTTGCTGTGCAGTGTCGGCTTAGAATAACAGTATCCCATTTCCTCCGGTGGGTGTAGGTAAAAGGTGACTAACGGTATTAGGGCTTTTTGGGCGATGCGGTTGGAGACCCATCACCAACAACCTTTATTCCACCATCTTTTCCCCGCGAAACTTCCAAAAGCTTCTCTGGCTACCCCTTCAAGGGATTCATAGCCGTGAGTATATGTATGTATGTTATACACCCTTAATCTAAACTTGTTATTATTATGTGAAAAAATATTTTCACGTGGGGCACTTTCCTACGTCACACATCAATACTCAACTCCCTAACAGTGAAGCTGTATTTCCTGAAAGGTACTAATACTTCTGAAAATCATGTGACATGAATCTAGACAAGACTGTAAAGTTTCCGCGTTTTGTTCTTTTGTTTGACCAGTTCATTTACGCCTTTCGCCTTACAGATCCACAATCTTTTCTTGGCCGGTAAGGACGTCGCTATCAACGATATTAGTACTGCCAGTAAATAAAAATTACTAATAAATAAAGAATAAATAAAGGAAAGAAAAATTTCGACACTGGCGGGGATCGAACCCGCGACCTCGGGTAAACGCCCCGACGCTCTGCCAACTGAGCTACCGTGTCAATTGGCTGCCAGTGCGAAATTCTTCTATCCTTTATTTCTTTTACACGTTTAAGTAGTGTTTGCGTTTCCTACCTCCGAATTTTTTATTAGTTCCTCCTATTTATTGTACTTCTCTGCAAACTGTTTCATTATTAAACGGTTTTTTTATACTCAAGGATTTGTTATTTGTGACACTCAGAGTTAATAAGTGGGTAACTACATAAAATCATTTTTTTAATCCTGTAAATCAGAGACTTACCTTGTCGTGTATTGTCTTTTACATTTTATATTCACACATAGATCCCCTAAAAAGGTGGCACAGAAAAAATAATTCTAAACATCAGATATTGTTTGGGTCATTCATTTTGCTGGGTCAGTGAATTTATGGGCACTTTTTATTGCTGTTAACAGCCTTGTTACATATAACATAACATAAACGTTCACTTCGAATACCCATGAAGGTGATTGGCAGAGGTCATCAGAGGACTTTGTCACCTGGTGTTCAGAGTACCCACGTTTTGCATGGACAGTGTACTCACGTGATAGGGGGCAGGCCTATCGCCGTTTTGTACGAATACACTGTCACATGACTAAGTACAACTCAGCCATGTGGGTTTCCCCACGATGTTAATACCTCACCGTTATCAACCATGATAAATTAACCACACATATGACTTTAGAAAAGACAAATTGGTGTAGGCCCGACCCAGGATTGGAACTTACGCCCTTCTGTTTTCGGGCGGGTGTTCTACCCACTGGACTATCATGTCATGTAGGTATTTAAAATTTTGTTAAAATCTAACAGTCTGTTCGCAATTCGTACGAAGGTTTTAAACATTTCATTCGAATTTAAACAAGTTGTATCTCCTTGTTTATTAATTGATGTTGCTCCTTGTTTAACTTCTGTTAGAATGTAAAAAAAACAAATTTACAGTTCTAAATTTTTATTCATGATCAATCAACGCCTATATACTGCGCTTCACTTGTTATTTTTGACTTAATTTATTCTGCTGTTTGGGCTGTCCAAAATCTTGTGATTTCATATTCTTATATTCTTGCCATAATCTTAAGGATTTACTGATTATAGACATGATTTTTCCTCTGTAAAAAGTGTCAATGGATACATATTTCTCGACCAAAGATTTGCCGAATTTTGTAGATTTACTTCACTTCTCCAAATCGCTTAGTTTAACCCTTTCAAGATGTCCTTCCAAGTTATCCGTAACACCATGTATCCTCTGAATATGTCTGAGGCAGTGCCATCGCTTTCCGAAGAAACTGCCGCATACAAGACATTTGTATTTGTACTCTCGAGGCTTGTGTCTTGTCTTGTGGATGCGCATCAACGTCACTGATTTGAATAGGGCTGGACAGAGGTCGCACTGAAACAGAAGATATCACACATACATATGTGGGAGCCATATTCGAGACACTACTGTGGACTCACTCGCACATAGCAGCGTCTCACTCATATTCCTACATCGCGGTATGTAAGTGTTTTTCTAACTAAGCATAAATACAAATTATAAGCTGGTACACAGCAGGGTGTACTGGCCAGTATATCTTTGCTGTTCACACACATACATTTACTCACGGCTATAAATCCCTAGAAGGGGTACCCAGACCTTCAGCCACTTTTGGAAGTTAAGGGAAAAGATGGATAAAGGTTTTTGCTGGGTCTCCAACTGCTTCGCCTAAAAATCAAATAACAAGCCCCAATACGCTTAGTCGCCATAATATAAACATAATAACATAAACGTTCACGCCGAATATCCCTGAAGGGGTTGGCAGAGGTACTAATACTTCTGAACATCACGTGACTTTGTCACCTGGTGTTCAGAGTACCCACGTTTTGCATGGACAGTGTACTCACGTGATAGGGGGCAGGCCTATCGCCGTTTTGTACGAATACACTGTCACATGACTAAGTACAACTCAGCCATGTGGGTTTCCTCACGATGTTTTCCCTCACCGTTAACAACCATGATAAATTAACCACACATATGTCTTTATAAAAGACAAATTGGTGTAGGCCCGACCCAGGATTTGAACACTAGTCGTTTGCACGATAACCGAGTGTTCTACCCACTGGGTTATCACGGGTTTTTATATAATAGATGATATACTGACCTGTACAGTTTTCTCCGGCAAATGAATGGCTCGATGTTGTAAATAACTGCTCTTCCTGTTAAAACTGGCGCTGCAGACCTCACACACGTACGGTTTCTCGCCTGTGTGGGTGCGCTCGTGTATCTGATGGGCCGAAAAATAATTTTATTTGGGATTTGATATTGAATGTAGATATTAAAAAGAATTGAAGAGAGTGTAGCATGAAACAATCACATATATTAACGGTTCTAAATCCCAAAAAGAGGTGCCAGAGCTTCAGAGCTGGAAATTTTTAACCACATTTGGAAGTTGATAGTGGAGAAGATGGTAGAATTTGTGGGAACAGCAGTCAGTACACCCTGCTGTGGGCCAACTTTATAATTTGTAACATACATAACACAAACAAGCTCGAGGAACATCTACATACCGCGATGTAGGAATATGAATGAGACACTGCTATGTCCGAGTGAGTCCGCAGTAGTGTGCGCTCTAACAGTACTCCCACAGAGATTTGATATTGAAAGTAGATATAAAAATTAAGCCGGATAAGGGTTTAGCATAAATCAATTACGTATACTAACGGCTATAAATCCCAAAGAGGTTCCAGAGTTAATAATACTTGAGTCACTTGAAAAAGTAGAGTGGGAAAAAGATAGTAAAGGATAGTTGATTATGGGTCTCTAGCCACATCCCCAACAATCGCTTAAAAACCTCGAATACATTAGGTAGCCTCGTACGACCGGAAGAACTAACGGATAAGTGCAATTTTTAGTCAACACTACACACACAGAAAGTTTTGTTATTTCCAATGAAGGAAAATAAACTTACATTCATACATACATAAACTGACGGCTTCGGAATTAAAATTCCTTAGCCACTTTAGGAAGTGGGGAAAGGATTGTAAGTAAAGTTTGTTGGTCAACAACCACTTCTTCTTCTTCTTTGGGTGCCATCTCCTATCGGAGGTCGGCTATCATTATGGCCATTTTGGCCCGTGATGTTGCGGCGCGGAACAACTCGATGGAAGTGTAGTTGACCCATTCGGACAGATTTTGAAGCCAGTGGGTTTTCCTACGGCCCGGTCTTCTGCGACCTTGTATTTTTCCCTGCAGGATTAATTGGCGGAGGTCATATTTTCTATTGCGCATTATTTGGCCCGGAGGAAAGGAAAAATGGAAATATAGCGTTCATAAAGTACAATAAACTGATTGTAAAAAAACCGGGGACCATTTACCGCGAAAAAAGGAAGAGAGAGATAACAAAATCACCAACCACCCCGTCCCAGAAAAAACCAAACACGGAAAGTACAGTTAAAGTAACAGCATCTCAAAACTCGGAAAGGGAAGTAATAAAACCAAGCATTCTAGCATATGTTTCACGCGATAGATCAAACTCAATGCCAGAGCCCCCAAAAAACAAGTAAAGGCCTTCTCCAACCGGAAACGACAACATGAAACAAACACAAACATCAGAAAAACTTCAATAAACTGTCTCCCAAGCCGGCTGGTCACCGTGGGGGAACTAGACCAACACCCTCCATCAATCGAAAACTCGATACTGTATATAAGTACATACAATGTCAAATCAATACTTGGAACCGGACGTCAAGAACAGCTAGAGCATTCGCTGAAAGAAATTAAATGGGATATAATAGGGCTTTCAGAGATACTAAAAGAAGGAACCGAAATTCTGGAATATGAAAACTATATATTTTTATACACAGGTATTAAAAGTGGTAGAAATGGAGTCGGATTCATGGTTAAAAAAGAACTGAAAAGTAAGATAATAAATTTTAAAACAATTTCTGACAGAATCGCAAGACTGGATGTGTGTATTGGCAAAAGTCCATTGAGTATTATTCAAACATATGCTCCAACCGGAAAAGCAAAAATAGAGGAAGTAGAGCAATTTTACTCCGAAATCCAATGTGCTCTAGAAAATGCATATCAAGACTGCATTGTTATGGGAGACTTCAATTCCAAAATAGGCCAGAGCACAAGTCAAGATAGAGCGGCAATGGGGCCATGGGGCTACGGAGAAAGAAATGACCGCGGAAAAATCCTGATAGACTTCTGCCTTCAAAATGAGCTATACATAATGAACAGTTATTACAAGAAAAACCCTAAAAAGAAATGGACATGGCGATCTCCGGATGGAAAAACTTTTAACGAAATAGACTTCATAATGGTCAAGAAAAATAGAATTCATACCATACAAAACATACAAGTTCTCAACCTAAACTATCCATCAGACCACAGAATGGTACGAGCGTCCTTCAACTTACCCAACATGCATAAGAAACTCAGATCACGGAAAGAATTCAAACGGAAAAACGCTGCATTTACACCGATAGAGAAAGAGTCGCTTAAAAATATTTTCACCAAAATTTATACTACTAACACCACTCATACAATGCATAATCAACCATCAATTCAAGAAAGTTATAGAAATATTATTAACACCGTCAAAAGAAGTGTAAATATGCTCCCACAAGAAAAAAACATAAATAAATTAGACAACATTATTTCTGAAAATGTTAAAAAACTAATATATGAAAGAAATAAACTAAAAGAAAAGCCAGATAAAACACCAGAAGAAAAAAAGCGTCTCAAGAATCTTTACAATAGAACAAGAAATTGTATTAAGAAGAATAAATATAATTATAAATTAAATATCATAAAAGAAGAATTAGAATCCAGAAGGTCAGTAAAAAGAGGTAACAAACGCCTAAATGAAAATAAAAAATGGGTACCTGCACTCAGGAACAATGCAGGCCAAGTCCCTACAAACAGAATGGACATAATCAATGTTGCCACGAACTTCTACAAAGAACTGTATGATTCACATGAAACTCAAAACTTGGAGATAAAGGAAAATGACATAAGCAATGTAGAGAGTGTTCCATACTTCATAGAGAGTGAAATAAGTCAAGCAATTCTAACACTGAAAACCGAAAAAAGTCCAGGACAAGACGGGGTAACAAATGATGTAATTAAAGCAATGGCAGAGCCGTTAACTCCCATTCTAACAGATTTATTCAATGAAATTCTTAAATACCAAAAAATACCAGAAGAATGGGAAATCTCTGTTATAACACTGCTCTACAAAAAGGGAGATCCATTAAATATGAACAACTATCGACCAATAAGTCTCTTGCAAGCAGTATATAAAATATTCTCAAAAGCCCTCTTAACGAGACTGAAAGCAAGATTGGAATACGCGCAACCAAGAGAACAAGCCGGGTTTAGAAAGGGATACTCTACTTTAGATCATATATTCACAGTCAGCCAAATTATTGAAAAGTATAATGAATACAAAAAAGACCTCTACATTGCATTCATAGATTATACGAAAGCATTTGACTCTATATCCCACAATGCTCTCTGGAACGCTTTAAAAGAACAAGGAATCCACGACACCTATTTGAAAGTATTGAAAGAAATTTACAGTAAGAGTAAGGCGTGTGTAAAATTGGAGAGAAAAGGCGAAACTTTTAATGTGAAGCGTGGAGTAAAACAGGGAGACCCCATTTCCCCTAACTTATTTACAGCCTTACTCGAATATATATTTAGAAAGCTAGACTGGACAGAGCGAGGTTTAAATATCAGCGGTGAATACCTGCACCATCTTCGTTTTGCAGACGATATTGTTATTCTTAGTGAAAATGCCGAAGATCTCTCATACATGCTCCAATCTCTAGATCACGAAAGCAGAAAGTGCGGTTTACATATGAACCCCGAGAAGACATGTATTATGACAAACAGCGAAGTTACTCCAATTCTTATTCAATCAAAAATCATTGATTATGTAGATGAATATGTGTACTTGGGACAAAATATATCGTTTGGGGATAAAATGGCAGAAGTAGAAAGAAGAACAAAGAAAGCCTGGAGTGCATACTGGTCAATGAAAGATATATTTAAATCGAACATTGATATAAAGTTGAAAAAGATAGCAATGGACACAATAGTGACACCGACTCTACTCTACGGTTGCCAAACATGGCCGATAACAAATGAAGTAATACACAAACTGCAGATATTTCAAAGAAGCGCAGAAAGAAGCATGCTCGGTCTGACTTTAAGAAATAAAGTAAGAAATACAGTAATTAGAAAAACAACAAATATTATTGACGCTGCCAAATTAGTTTGCCAACTAAAATGGAGATGGGCGGGCCACCTAGCCAGAACAACCGATGGGCGCTGGAGTGAGAAAATGCTACACTGGTACCCGCGCGAGGCGCGCCGCCCCCCCGGCCGGCCGCGCCGTCGCTGGCGGGACGACCTCGTGAGTGCCGCCGGCATCAACTGGACGCAGCTCGCCGCCGACAGAGACCAATGGCGATCGATGGAGGAGGCCTATGCCCAGTACTGGGCTACCCACTAAATTAAATTAAACTAAATATAATTCGTAATAATGTATAATAATGTATATTAAATAATTAAATTAAATTAAAAAATTAAATTAAATAAATAATTGCCAAAATTTATATAAGTATAAAAATAATCTAATCTAATAAAATAATTGCATGTACATAATAAATCTAAGAATATATTATAAATCAATTGTTAAAACTGCACTATTATAGTAATGTATAATATTGTTGTATTAAATGAAATGAATGTTATACTTAAGTAAAAGAAATGTATTAATTAACTATAAATAACTTAAGTTGTATTTTGGGAAATAAAAGGCTTATTATTATTATTATTATTATATTATTATTATTTGGCCCATGTATTGTAGCTTGCGAATTTATATAATTTTCAGCTTCAAACAAACAATCACTTAATAACACCCAATACCCTAAGTCGCCTCTTACGACACTCACGGGAAGAAATGTATGTATTTCAAAGAAACATTAGAAATGCTCATTACCTTAACCGATTCAGCGCTGACGCCGGTGTAATCACAATAGGAGCACTTATCAGTTTTCTGGTACCCGTGTTTCGCTTTGCAATGCATCAGTAATCTTCGCCTGTCTATAAATTGTTTGCCGCAGTGCTGTGAATGATATGAAATTATTAAAGTTTAAATTTTAGTTTAAAGATATATTTATGTTAAAAGATATAGTATATGACCCGATGGACTTTGTTCTGTCCAAAATGTTTACTTAATGAAAGTCTTTAAAAATGGCATATTTAGCCGACCCGCTGAGGGTCTCTGTGATGCGATGAGAAAAAGATGCCTTAATATTATCCTCATAATTGCCACTTTTCTATAGCTAAGAACCTTTACAAAATTTAAGTGACACTTTACAAAGAGAATCAGTCGAATCGGTCTAGCTGTTTTTGTATTTTGCGCAGCAACACATTTAGCGATTCTTTTTCATTATATAGAAGATATTACATAACATAACATAACATAACATAAACGTTCACGCCGAATATCCCCGAAGGGGTTGGCAGAGGTACTAATACTTCTGAACATCACGTGACTTTGTCACCTGGTGTTCAGAGTACCCACGTTTTGCATGGACAGTGTACTCACGTGATAGGGGGCAGGCCTATCGCCGTTTTGTACGAATACACTGTCACATGACTAAGTACAACTCAGCCATGTGGGTTTCCTCACGATGTTTTCCCTCACCGTTAACAACCATGATAAATTAACCACACATATGTCTTTAGAAAAGACAAATTGGTGTGGGCCCCGACCCAGGATTTGAACACTAGTCGTTTGCACGGAAAGCGAGTGTTCTACCCACTGGGCTATCACGGTTGCTATTACTAAGGAGTATATAAAATATTTAAAAACCTATTCTCAGTCCAACCAAATGTGTATACGAAATTTAATTGAAATCGGTTCAGCCATTTCGAAAGAGTTTGGTGACAAACACAGTGACACGTGATTTTATATACTCGTATAAGAAGAAGTCAATCTGAATGATGTTGTCAGATAAAACGCTCTTACAAAGGTGGGAGTCCAGAGTGAGTAGAATAAAAGAGCATGTAAGAGAAGAATAATGAATGTAAGAGAAGCACCAGGGATTTTTCATGATCTTGCGAAGTGTCAATCAAAAGTGTCTGCCAATCCTAATGGTAATGGGCGTGTTAATAGGTTAATAATTTGGATTTGTCTCTCTGTAATCAACAGGTTAGAACACAGAGAGAACAAAATTATCTTTTAGGAGTATAAAGAAAAGTTTAGAGACAGAATTTTGGTAGAGAACACATACATACATATATTCATGGTAACAAATCCCTAGATGGGGTAGTCAGAGCTTCAGAACAAGAAATTTATTAGCCACTTTTGGAAGTTAATAATGCCACAAGAGTTATATAAATGAAAGATAAAGGAAATGACTTTATCACCCCATTGTGTAGGTAATGATAATAGAAGCAAATAAGCTCTGAAGAAAACATCTTCTCCAAGGCCCAGATTTTTGACATATCCCCATAGTTTCCTTCGGTATATACACCCTAACCGAAGGATGTGGTAAAAATATTTTTTTCGGTATTCTATAGACTAAATAGAGCTATTGTAATTAATAGGAATCAAATGAAAGCATAGTAAGAATAAGTCTTTTTTCATATTATAGTATTAATGCTCTTACCTCACATACAACCCTCATTTTGTGTATTTTCTTATGACTTACAAAGGAATATTTACTTTTGTAACTTTTATGACAAATCTCACACACAAATGTTTTTACAGCATTTTCTTCTTCTTTTTTCTTTAAATATTCTGAAACTTTTTTCAAATCTTCTTCATCTTCATCACTTTTATTAAAATCATCATTGTAATCATTAAACATATAGTTTGTATCCTCAAAACTATCACATTCCATGCTTTTATTTGTTTTAGTATCTAAATACTTTTTCTTTGAACACTGAGGCACATAATTATCAATTTTGAAATCAGATTTCTTTTTAAGAACATCTTCTACAGTCATTTCTCGCACTATAACATCACTATCATCATCTTCTTTGTTTTTAACATTATTGACTAGAGATTCCACTATGTTGCTAGGTTCATTATCAATATAATCATTGTTTAAAGGATCATGTACATCAATATAGGTATTTTTACTTATTTCAGATTTTAGCTCTATATGTTCAGTTTTGATTGTATGATGTTGGTTATGTTTCAGTCTTTCTAACAATATGTGATGGCTGGTTTGGCATTTCCTTCTGAAGGACCAGTTATTATTAACTGTATTTATACATGTGACACACATCTGCTGTGGTAGCTTATCATCACATTTCACCTGGAATTTGAATACAATGGAACATTTAATGATATGTTTTTTTTAAATCCCATTTATTTTATAAGTCATACATCCTAGGATTAAGTCGGCTTAAAATAACAAAAAAAAAACAAACAAAGAAACTAGTTTAACTTAAGTAGTGCAAGTAAGGGAGTAGAACTTAACCTACAGATTTATTATAAGTTTGCCTTAAGGTTACAATTAATGATATTAATATCACACAAATATTATTATTATAAATTTTAAATATTATCATGGCAACAAACTCAGGAATATTAAGTGTAATTGTTGCCTGGTGTTCAGAATACCCTCTTTAAGCATACACAGTGTTTTCACAGATTAGGGCTTGTACACAAAACTACGATACAATGCGAATATCTTTAATATTCAGCAGGAATAAGTTGTTTTCATTGATTATTGCATAACTGATGGTAGAGTCATTTATTAATATAATCTGGCACCCATAAGACCATGTTATATTTTGAATATTCTCATACAGTCATGGATTTATATCCTTCATTTATAGTAATGTATAAAAATCACTACATAGTCTTACAAAACCATGCACTAATATTTGTAAATCTCTACATGGAATCATCAGCATCACGGAAAAATGCTACAGGACTACAATATCTCCGTTTTCGCACTGGAATCCTCATAAGAGTGACTCCAATTCACGTATAAATAACGATGCATACAGCATGGCATTCACTAGTAAAATACATACAAATTGCATTGGAAACTTACCACTAGACCTGTAGTTTTGTATATTATATCGCTATACTTCTCATTTAAGTGGGATATTTGGAAAATTGGGTTCAAATTATTTACATTTAAACATGTTCTGCAGCAGTCCCAAGAATTCATTTTATTGCGGTTTTCTCACTTAAACCATGCGCAATAATAAGATTGGTCTAATTTATACAGTAAAATGAATAACTTAAGTAGTATATACTGCTTGTTTTTCTATTTCGTAACAATTAATATCAAAAATTAATCAAATTCGCGAAAAATTCAAATCAAAACAATATGTTTGATGTTTGGTTTAATAATATGGCATTTGAGTGGAGTTATAAGTGACCTGAAGCAAATATCTGCCAAAGTCATATCTAAGGCGAATCGAGATATTTTTTTGACTTTGGCTGTGTAGTGTCGGCTTAGAATAGCACTACCCCATTTCTTCCGGTGGGTGTACGTAAGAGGCGACTAACGGACTTTTGATTTTTGGGCGATGCGGTTGGAGACCCATCACCAACAACCTTTATTCTACCATCTTTTCCCCACTCAACTTCCAAAAGTGGCTGAGGAATTTATAATTTCTCAGCACTGGCTACCCCTTTTAGGGATTTATAGCCGTGAGTATATTATATGTATGTATGTATGTTAATCAGTCAATCCTCTTAAGTATTATCAGTATCACATGTATCATAGAGAACTTAAATAAGTACAGAAGAAACGAAGAATGACAGTATCCGACTAATGGTAGTAGAAATGACTAAGCACAACTTAGCCATGTGGGTTTCCTCACGATATTTTCCCTCACCGTGAACAAGCATGATAAATTAATGAAATAAGTTTGTTCTTAATACGATAATTTTAGCAAAATAATTTTCATAATATTGAATACTTGGAAAAAAGCGTTTATTAATAAGCGAAGAAACGTTTTATAAATAATTGTCGTTGTATAATAATTTACGTCTACAAAAATATTAAAAAGAAAATGCTAATTTATTATATACGTATTATAAAACTTAAAGATAGAAAGAGTAAGTACTGTGATTTTTTGTCTCTTACGGTGTAACCTGTTTATTGTTGGATCAAACTGTCACTCTTGAAAGTTTACAGAAAATTCAGTGTCAGAATAATAAGGTCTTTGTTTACCTTTGATGATTTAAGATTATTTTGTTCAAATACGTGCAACAAATCATATTTAGGACTCGTAGGTTGTAATTTAGTTTAGGACAGAGACCTTGTTTATGTGTTTGTGCTGTAAAAATGGTAAGATGCGAAGTTTTGGGCTGCAGTTATCGAAGCGAGTAAAAAGCCCCAGATGAATCACTTCACAGTGGCGTATCAATGAAAACTCGGAATATATTTACAGTTTATGAACCTTATTAGATTCACAATAGAAGATATGCTGTGATTTATACGTTTTACCTGTGTTTTGATTTAATTCTAAACATAACTTTCAACAACAAAAAACAACGGTGTTGCCCACTTCAAAATCTCAATAATATATAATCTCAATATAGAAGTAAGAATTCATCATGTGAATAAGATTATTACTATGAACAAGGAAAGTATTCGGAACTAAAAAATATGGTTTAAAAGACAGTAACTTTGATTGTTGATTTAAACTATGTTGAATTTGACTAAGGTAACGTGTATTAAATTATAATGAATATTTGATTTAAAGAGTTGTTTTATTTTAACAAAAATATTATTGATCTATTACCCTATTAGAATGATTTTTTAACTACGTTTTTATTCCCAACTAGTAGCCATGGTACAGATTTTGGTGGTACTCGTTGGGAAGAAAACACAACAATCTGGTGATTGTTGTCTGTTTATTGATTAGTCATTGTTAATAGGTAAGTATTGTAAAAGCCTTACGAAATTACCACAAGCAAGGCAAAATTGTTTTAGTGTCAACACCGATTGTGCAAAGGAGAGACATATATTGTGCCACGCGCGTTATCTGTCTATAGGTAGTTGGTCTGAGGTTGAGGGCTAACTGACAATGACAATATGATATTCAAAATGGCGACAGTAGTACCAATTCATCCGTCGGCCAAGAAAAGTTTGTGGATCTGTACTGTCACTGACTTCAGCGAAGCAAATTGTAAGACTATCTAAAGTTAGAACATTGAATCAATCAATGAATCAGGACGGGCGAAGATACAATTTATATTTACAATTATATTCTGATTATTATTATTCCATAGATGTAATTTTATGTTGTCAGATGTTATAAACCTTTTGTGCCGGGCTAATTTTTGAATCTCAATACGAGTCTGAACATCTGAGTCTTTTCATTTTATTTCCTGAATGACACACACGACAAAGAAACATGAACGAGACGGAGTCCGGTTCTTAGATTCTAACGTTCACGCTGTATATCCCCGAAGGGGTTGACAGAGATTCTGAACATCACAAGACATTATTTAAATCTTTTTGTTCATGAAAACCTCATGTGGGCATTATTACTAATAAATAAAGGAAAGATTTATTCTTTATTTATTAGTAATAATCTCCACATGAGGTTTTCATGAACAAAAAGATTTAAATTATATGATAGTTAGGCGTTTTCAACATTTGCATTCTATCTGAAAAGATAGACAAGTGGCCTTCCGAATAAGTAAAAAATTCGGAGGTAGGAAACGCAAACACTACTAAAACGTGTAAAAGAAATAAAGGATAGAAGAATTTCGTGTGGCAGCCATTGACACGGTAGCTCAATTGGCAAGAGCGACGGGGGCGTATACCCGAGGTCGCGGGTTCGAATCACGCCTGTGTCGAAATTTTTCTTTCCTTTATTTATTAATCACAAGACATTGTCTCCTGGTGTTCAGGGTACCCACGTTTTGCTTGAATAGTTTACTCACGTGATAGGAGGCAGGCCGTTCGCTGTTTTGTATGAATACACTGTCACATGATTAAGTACAACTAAGCCATGTGGGTTTCCTCACGATGTTTTCCCTCACCGTTAACAACCATGATAAATTAATTGATACTTGGAGTCAGTAGAAAAACAATATAACTTGTATTCAATCATATTTATTATCAAAATTGTCAATTCAACAAATAATCACAGAATCGTTACGATATATCTTACACTTAAAAAGTAGGTCGCCATTTAAAGATTAAACACAATTGTTAATATCCTTGCAGGAATGCAAAAAGATATATTAATAAAACATTAGTGAGTAGAATTAGAAACAATATTGTGGAGCCAGAGTGACATTCTTTTTGTTCAAATATAACTTTGGCCGTGTAGTGTCGGCTTAGAATGTCACTACCCCTTTCTACCCACGGGTGTCATAAGAGGTGAATAACGGTATGGGAATTTTAAGTGGTTTTGGCCGATGCGGTTGGAAACCCATCACCAACAACCTTTATTTTACCATTTTTTTCCCACTGAACTTCCAAAAGTGGTTGAGGAATTTTTAATGCCTTAGCTCAGGCTACCCCTTTTAGGGGTTTATAGCCGTCAGTATATGTATGTATAATTTAACATCAGTTGTCGTTTTACTCCAAGGGATAACATAGGTTAAAGGTGCTCCCTCATCGGGAACATTCACATTGGGCTATTTGACAGGTTTTTAAAATCCATTTTATATGATGTAATAGAGTTTAAGGAACCCAGTAAAAGTTATATTTTTTAAATCTGGTGCACATTTGCTGAAAAATATCAAATTAAAAATTGAATATTCAAATAGCGCGTCAAAACACTATTTTGGCAATATGGCGCTGCAAACGGGTCAGTGACGTCACTTGCCTGTATTTGGTCTGTGGCAACAAACGAGCCACGAGGTTTCTTTACAGGCATGTGACGTCATCATAAACTCAACCATTCAAGAACGTTTTGTGTCACGTGACAAACGTTTAAAAATTTGCATTTTTATTTATGGATTTTTAAAGAAATCAATTATTATTTTCAACTTACGTTAATAAATAACCATTTTTAAACTCTTAATTTATACTGATGACAATAATTGACACTTTATTTTTCGCATTGTCAAATAGCCCTTTACTGTATCCTTATAGTTTAGTCTTTGAGCATTGCATTACAATAATACTTCCCTGACTGACGAGCATTTACGTGTAATTCATACAATCATAACAAGGTGCGCATTGCAATGCTCGGTTCTCCTCCTTCACTGATGCAATGCTCAAAAAACTGTAACGTTACATGACGGTGAGGGAGCACCTTTATACACTTGCTTACTAATTTTAACACATAAGTTTTAAATATTACATTCTATCATAAGGAATATGCTGTGTAGTGTCGGCTTAGAATAGCACTACCCCATTTCTTCCGGTGGGTGTACGTAAGAGGCGACTAACGGTATTGGGGCTTTTTAAGGGATTATTGGGCGATGCGGTTGGAGATCCATCACCAACCTTTATTTTACCATCTTTTCCCCACGCAACTTCCAAAAGTGGCTGAGAAATTTCTAATTCCTTAGCTTTGGCTACCCCTTCTCGGGATTTATAGCCGTGAGTATATGTATGTATGTATGTATCATAAGGAAACACCATAAGACTGAGATACATGACTATCATTTTAAACATCCTGTATCAGAGGACCACGCACGAGCGCTGTTTTATCGTCACGATATCGGTTAGAATGAGATGACAGTATACGATACTAAATTAGAGCGAATGAGAGGGCAGTTTTATACCACGCGATATCTAGTTCTAATGTGGCTCGCACTAGCTGTACAGATAAATAGAGTGTTTTAAAAAGTTATATCAAGTGACAACCCTGATTCAACTCCCAAGTAGCGTATTATAATATAGTTCTTATTCGAATCAGCATAACGTCCTTTTTCAACACTTATTCACTTTTTTGACATCATAGGCTCTTTGATATCAAATACTTCAACTAGTTCCTGCGGACAAAAAACTATATATTAGTACGTGAAGCGAAAATTGTGCAAACGGATAAATATGGCGCTTGCCATGTGAGTTCAGGAGTATTGGTACCTCTGCCAACCCCTTCGGGGATAAACGGCGTGAACGTTTATGTTATGTTATGTTATGGATAAATATAATATAATACATACAGAAATACATATACTCACGGCTTTAATTCCCTAGAAAGGGTAGCCAGAGCTAAGGAATTAGAAATTCCTCAGCCACTTTTGGAAAGTTGAGTGGGGAAAAGATGGCAAAATAAAGGATGTTGGTGATGGGTCTCCAACTGCATTGCCCAAAAATCCCTTAAAAGCCCCAATACCGTTAGTCGCCCCTTACGAACATCCACCGGCAGAAATGGGGTAGTGTTATTCTAAGCCGACACTACACAGTATTACTTACTTGTTCATGTGACATTGTATTCGTACAAAGCGGCGATTGGCCGTTCCCATTAGGGTGGACAGAGGTTACAGAGGTTATCGCCACTTTGAACGATGCTGGCAAACCTTGTAAGCTTCGTTTAGATACATCAATCTTTTTATATATTTTTTTATTGATATGCCGTGTAGTGCTGGTTTTGAAAGTGACTACCCCTTTCGTAAGAGGCGACTGAGGACATGGGGCTGTGGGAGTCATGTTAGAGCGCACACTACTGCGGACTCAAACGCACATAGCAGCGTCTCACTCATATTCCTACATCGCGGAGTGTAAATGTTTTTCGAGTTAAGCATAGATACAAATTATAAGTTGGTACACAGCAGGGTTTACTGGCCAGTATATCTTTGCTGTTTCCACAGGGCTTTTTAAATGGTTTTTTGATGATGCGGTTGCAGACCCATCACCAACGATACTTTATTTCTACCATCTTCCTCCCTATCAACTTTCAAATGTGTCTGAGGAGCTCAAAAGCTCTCGCTACCCCTTTACGGGATTTATGACCGTGAGTATATTCATGTATGTATTAGCCTTACCTTCCATCTCTTCATATCCAAAGACACAATGAACTGTTTTTCATCCACAAGATCTTGTTCCCCAGAGCGGGACGCGGCATTCAGTGGCTTTACTATCGGCAACTGAGTTTCTTCATCTAAGGAATTTAATAAAAGTAATGATTTAATGACTTTAAGGTTAAAAAAAACAATATAAATCTACAAAAGATTAGATTTAAAAGACTTTCTTACAATTTTAAATAAAAATATTATTTAAATTAAGTTGTACTTTGTCAAGCGACAATGTATTCTTACAAAACGGGCGATATGCCTGCCCCATATCACGTGAGTACACTGTCCAAAGAAAACGTGGATACGCTGAACATCAGGTAAGAATGACATGTAATGTTCAGCAGTATTAGTAACTCTGCCCTCCCTTTCCCCAAAAGGGAATATACGGCGTCAACTTTTAAGTTTCGAGAGTATATGTATGTATATGTGTATATGTATGTATATGTATATATGTATGTATATGTGTATATGTACGTAAGTATGAATAAGAGAGCATGTATGAGAAGAATGATGAATGTGACAGAAGCAAGAGAGATTCGCCTGGATCGTACATAGTGGCGATCTATAGCCTCTGCCTACCCCAATGGGAACAATGGGCGTGAGTATAAGCAAGTAAGTAAGCATGTACGTATGTATGTTAATCTTACCAATAGTGATGCTGACCAACGAATCCCTGGCCAAGAAAGCAAGATGGTAGATACATTGCACCGTGCTAGCGAAACTGCTGGGATGTAATAGTAGCTGCTGTATATATATGTAAGTCTTACCAATAGTGATGCTGACCAACGAATCCCTGGCCAAGAAAGCAAGATGGTAGATACATTGCACCGTGCTAGCGAAACTGCTGGGATGTAATACTAGGGGCCAATACGGAAGCCCATCGCGTCCTGCGCGACACACTTTTCTGTGGAGAGCGCTAACTTGCTCGGAACCGCTTTCGTGCTTTTCTAGACTGAAATAGAAAACAGTTTATTGTACATAAAAATAAGCATTTAGAAAAATACAGATTTACAGAACGGGTTGGTTTTATTGGTTGGTGGGTTTTCTCACGATGTTCTTCCTCACTGTTAACAACTAAATTAACCACACATATGACTTTAGAAAAAACACATTGGTGCAGCCCCGACTCAAGATTCAACAGGAAATATAAAGAAACATAAAGAAAAATATACATCAAAACATCTGAAAATAACATGTAAATTAAATACCAATTATAAATAATCACACTAACCGCTGCACATCATCGGGCTGCTGTAGTTCGCCCACTCGCTCCCTGCGACGTGGTCTCGCGCGGGCGGCTCGCGGCGCTATGGCCGTGAACGAGCCGAACAGCGACACGGCGGGCGGGGCGCAGCGCGGGAGGGGGAACGACCACGAGGCGGGGGACTCGCGCTGGCGGGTACATTTAAAAATATATACGGGCTTATGACACAGATCACTAGGGCTGGTTCGCATAGCATTTTTTTCGTGCAGAAATGGTTCGGGTGATTCAATTTGTAAATAAAGCAACACAGGTTTTTGGCGATTTTTTTAACGCGTGTTTTATACTTATACTATTGAATTTGTTAGAATTGCGAGAAAATAATCGTGCGGTGAATATTCGCTGTACGGATGAGGCCTAAAGTGCGCGCGGGCGGCTCGCGGCGCAATGGCCGTGAACAAGAGGCTGGGGAGTCGCGCTGGCGGGTAGATGGATATTTTCAATAGACTCGCTTATTTAATGATGCTAATTAGACATTTCAGCTAAGGTGGATTTAAGCCCGAGCCGAAAGCTTTTTGTTCGGAAGGATTTTTACGGTATTGTTACATAATAAAATTATCGTTTTATTTCTTTTATTCTATTTAGTACGTGGGACACTCAGAAACATAACATAACATAAACGTTCACGCCGAATATCCCCGAAGGGGTTGGCAGAGGTTGGACTTTGTCACCTGGTGTTCAGAGTACCCACGTTTTGCATGGACAGTGTACTCACGTGATAGGGGGCAGGCCTATTGCCGACACTCAGAAAATTTTGCGAAAATAAAAAAAAATGTTGTTGTATCCCTTTGAGTTGATTTTTTATTTTAGGGAATAAAAAGAAGTCACACGGTGCCAGGTCAGGGCTGTAAGGAGGGTGACCCAAGAGTTTGACCGGCGTGCTGTTCAGGAAGTCCGTCGTTTTGAGCGCGGTGTGAGCGGGCGCGTTGTCGTGGTGAAGCAGTAGCCCGCCAGCCCTGTGTTTGGTCGATTGTTGTGAGCAACTGAGAAAACTACTGGCAAGCATTTAGTAGTATACCAGTCTGCGTTAATACTTCTTTGATCTTGTAAAGGAATTGACACCAAATAGCCAGTCATAATGAAAAAACTTGCGATCAAAATCTTCCCACCGCTTCTAGATCTCTTCACTTTGGTAGGGGTCGCTTCGTTTTGAAATACCCAAACCGTCGACTGGCGCTTCGTTTCTGGATCGTATTGATAAATCCAGGACTCATCACCTGTAACGATGTCGTAAACACGCCGAGACGAGCCAGCATCAAATTTATTAATCATATCACGACACCATTCCACCCGGGCCTGTTTCTGTACCTCGGTGAGGTTGTGTGGCACCCAGCGTGAAACTATCCTCCTCACGTGAAGGTGTTCGTGTAAAATCTCATGAACGCTTCCCGATCCAATCTGCATAATGTGTTGAATCCCTAGATACGTTATTCGCCTATTGTCATGAATTAAATTTTTCACTTCCACCACGTTTTCATCCGTAACAGCCGTTAGAGGGCGACCACTTCTTTCTTCATCCCGCAAAGTTAATCGACCACGCTTGAATTCGTTATACCAACGATACACGGTTGCCTTGGAAGGCCCTTCATCCATAAACGCCATTTGAAGTCTATCGTATGATTCGTCTGGTTTTAAGCGACATTTGAAATCGTAAAAAATCATAGCGCGAAAATGTTCCCGGCTCAGATTTAATTTTCAGTAAGACACGACCACGACACGACAATTTAAAATAGCTCATAAAAATAAAGATGAAAATTTTAAAATTGGAACGTACCTTTTTTTATTTATAAAGACTCATATTTTCAGTATACATTACAACCGGCCAGTGTTTCATACATTAAAACCTTTTTTCGCAATACTATCTGAGTAGCCTGGTATGTTTAAGTAAAAGCCTGTAACTATATTAATTTTAAAATTTTACTTTAATTCCCCAGTATACTGTAAGTACTCAAAGTGCCCAGTTTAACAGATCCCTCAGATCTAGTACAGGGGCCTTGCAACTTGTCTAAATGCTCTGTGTTGAAGAAATAAAGATATTTTATTTATCTATAATATAGTATACTTTTGCAGTGAGAGTGCATTTAGTACTCCCTTAATAAGTTGACAAATAAATTAAAAATTCCTTAGCCACTTTTGGAAGTTGAGTGGGAAAAATATGGTAGAATAAAGGTTGTTGGTGATGGGTCTCCAACCGCATCGCCCAAAAATCCCTTAAAAAGCAAACCTCTAATTAAGTAAATAAACAAATACAAAAGACGCATATTTATAGTCTCCTTCTAACAAGAAACTATAACCAAGTATATATTTATGAATTATTATTATGAATTATATATTATTGCTGTGTAGTGTCGGCTTAGAATAGCACTACACCATTTCTTATGGTGGGTGTACGTAAGAGGCGACTGGTAGTATTTACTAAATGCTTTCTCCTGTTTTGTAATTTGTGCCGATTTTTTATTCAAGTGTGATTTTTGGACGTTGCGATAATAGCACGTTACGTTATTTCTACTGCCATCCACGAACACTTTGTTGTGTCGGCTAAGAATAACATAATCTCCTTTTACTTGGTGTCACATGAAACCCACTTCACGAGTTTTCTTCTCGAAATATTCCCCTCCTATATTCCGAAGGTGTCATAAAAAATAGTTTTGTGAAATTAAAGTTTTTGTTTTAGTTATTTTAATTACAATAATTATATTTATCCAAGCAAGGCATAATTAAAATATCAATACGCATGTCGCGATTCTACAACGTAGTACGAGACTATTTTCGTAGATGGCGCTTAATTTATGGTTATATAATAGTTACTAGTGAGTTGCCACTAGTAACTATAGAGGAAACGGCAGGGGGGAAGCCCAAATGCCGTTTCAAGGTTCTCATTTTTTCGGGGGACGCCCTTAAATTTACTGCAATATAGCTAACGAAATTAAATGTACCAAAACTTATCGTTAAAGCTTTCTGATGTCCACTTTTTGTATGGACAATGCGTTCGCGTGAGACGGCAAGGTTCTCATTTAAAGAACAACTAAATAATGAGTATTTTCAAATTCAAAATATGTGATTTGACCAGTATTGCTTTTTTTCTATTAGATTTAAGCCTTCCATTAATAATTTAATCATAATGCCATAATTGGGGCTTTTAAGGGATTTTTGGGCGATGCGGTTGAAGACCTATCACCAGCAACATTTATTTTGCTATCTTTTCCCCACTTAACTTCCATAAGTGGCTGACGAATTTCTAATTCCTTTAGCTCTGGCTCCCCCTTCTAGGGGTTTATAGCGGTGAGTACATGTATGTATGAAAAACAGTACTGTGAGATAAAACTTCGCAGCTTCTGAATAAGTCACTACCTTTTCACTGCTAAAATGCGCAAAAATTACAGTGTATTATTTTTTTATAAATGTGGTTTACATACATACATATACTCAAGGCTATAATTCCCTAAACGGGGTAGCCAGAGCTTTGGAATGAGAAATTCCTCATCCACTTTTGGAAGTTGAGTGGGGAAAAGATGGTAATAATAAATGTTTATTGGTGACGGGTCTCCAACCACATCGCCCAAAAATCACTTGAAAATCTGGAATGATTCCTAATTTTAAAGTTTTATTTACTTTTATGTAATACGTTGTGACTCTTCTATATTAGCGACATGATAGTCCAGTGGGTAGAACACCCGCCCGAAAACAGAAGGGCGTGAGTTCCAATCCTGGGACGGGCCTATACCAATTTGTCTTTTCTAAAGTCATATGTGTGTTTAATTTATCATGGTTGCTAACGGTGAGGGAAAACATCGTGAGGAAATCCACATGGCTGAGTTGTACTTAGTCATGTGACAGTGTATTCGTACAAAACGGCGATAGGCCTGCCCCCTATCACGTGAGTACACTGTCTAAGCAAAACGTGGGTACCTTCTCTGGAAACTAGATGGCGCTTGCCATGTGAGTTCAGGAGTATTGGTACCTCTGCCAACCCCTTCGGGGATAAACGGCGTGAACGTTTATGTTATGTTATGTTTTCTATATTTGCGGCCAAAATTATTTCCTTCTTCTTTTTTTTAATTCTTTAAAGTAACTGTACTTACTATAGCAGCAGCCAGCAGATGCCGATCATATTTGTTAGTGTTTCCTGACACAGTTTCTGAACATCTGACTGCCACTTCACTGGACGCCCGCACTACGCACGAGTCTAGGTAGCCTTCACCTGTAAACATGGTAGAAGATATTGTAGGTTTGATTTGAGGCTGACGGTTTAAAGGATATCAAAAAGATTTACAATTTAACACCATATATGGAATACCGGACGACGCGGTGTGGGTAGGCTTCCCACAAGGTGGACCGAAGATTTTGTGAAAATCGCGGGAAGCCTTTGGATGAGGACAGCTCAGGACCGGTCGAAATCTCTAGGGGAGGCCTATGTCCAGCAGTGGACGTCTATTGACTGATTGATGATGGAATACATGTTTTCACGCCGTTTGCACGATAACCGAGTGTTCTACCCACTGGGCTATCACGGTTGGTATCAGTATAAATAGTATGTAAAAATGTTATATACCGACCAGGATGCCTAACCCTCTCTTCCACCCCCCCTTCTTCCAGCAGCCCCCGCGCCGCCCGCACCGCGCCGCCGGTCCGCACCACGCTCTCTGCCATGCGCTCACTGCCTTCATTTTCTAGTTCTGGTAACAATAAAAGTTGGTTTTGGTTGGTAAGACATGAAAGGAAGTGATATAACTATTAAATAAACTTTAATATATAAACAAGGTACATATATATATATGTATATATTAAATACACTTTAATATATGTATATAAATATATTAAAGTAATGTCTATAAATCCCTAGAAGGGGTAGCCACAGTGGCTAAGGAATTAGAAATTGACTGGGGAAAAGATGCTAAAATAAAGATGGTTAGTGATGGGTCTTTAAACCCCAACACTCTAAAACGACTCTTACCCAAAAATCCATTAAAAAGCCCCAATATCCTTAGTAGCCTCTGACGTACAGCCACGGTAAGAAATGGGGTAGTGCTATTTTAAAAAGACACTACACAGCTATTAAATAAAAAGTTGAAACCAGGATAGATCACATTTCATGCAGAAAGATGAATGAAACTGCATGAAAGTGTGTGGGGATTATTTACTACGTGACATGATAGCTCAATGGGTAGAACACCGGTTATCGTGCAAGCGACTAGTGTTCAAATCCTGGGTCGGGCCTACACCAATTTGTCTTTTCTAAAGACATATGTGTAGTTAATTTATCATGGTTGTTAACGGTGAGGGAAAACATCGTGAGGAAACCCACATGGCTGAGTTGTTCTTAGTCATGTGACAGTGCATTCGTACAAAAACGGCGATAGGCCTGCCCCCTATCACGTGAGTACACTGTCCATGCAAAACATGGGTACTCTGCACACCAGGTGACAAAGTCACGTGATGTTCAGAAGTATTAGTACCTCTGCCAACCCCTTCGGGAGTATTTGGCCTGAACGTTTATTTTTATTTTTATGTTTTATTATTTACTAATCAATTAAGGAAAGAAAAGTTTCAACACCAGCGGGACTCAAATCCCAACTATCTTTTATAAAGTCCATGTAAAATATGTGTGTGTGTGACTAAAAAGACTTATATTGTATATAGGTATATACTTTTACTTCTTCAGCAGCATGAAACTAGAATGAATGCATAATTTAAATCTTTTTGTTCATGAAAACCTCATGTGGGGATTATTAATAATAAATAAAGAATAAATAAAGGAAGGAAAAATTTCGACACAGGTGGGAATCGAACCCGCGACCTGGGGTATACGCCCCCGTAGCTCTGCCGATTGAGCTACCGTGTCAATGGCTGCCAGCGCGAAATTCTTCTGTCCTTTATTTCTTTTACACGTTTAAAATCATTACACTATATTATTTTGTCTGTTGAAATATTGTGGGAAATGAAAATAAATAACATTTACTTAGAGTGGAAAATTTACTGAGTTACATTAGTCTTCTACATGGATGTACAAGATTTTTTTGTGTTATACGCTTAGAATAGTATTAGCATTTATCTTTCTTTATGTCTCTTTAGGCTATAAAGCCATTAGTACAAGTAGGAAGAAAAGGAAAAAAGTAGAAAGTACCGGTAATTAACTTAAAACTAACCTAAAGTAGACAAGTCTTCCAATAGAGCTCGGTATCGCAGCTTTCTATCACTGCTGCTGTTGCTCAGTCTTGAGGTTTGTGTTTCAGACATTGTTAAAGAGTTTGTTTTATTCCATATTCAATTGAAATTTACTGACAGAAATAATATTTGAAAATGTTTTTGGAATGTAAGTAAAAATGTAAACAAACATTGAACGCGCTTCCGATAGGGATGTATTCTCCCGCCCGACCTGCAGGTGCACCTGATCCATTATTACTACAACCGATCTGAGAGTTAGTTAGATCGAGCGAGGCGAGACCATTGAATACGGATACACATACTAGTAAAATCAGATCGAAATACATATTTAAAAAATAGAAGTACTTAATATATCTCCTCCATTCCATACTAAAGTGTATTTATGATAGCATTAATCTTGGGAAAGTTGTGTAGATTTTTACAAAACTTATCTAATTTGTACTGATTTCTATAAGGAATAGAGATAAAATTTAGCTGTAAAAAGCACTAGCTGTAGCTACATTATCATTCAGTACTTCGTACGAGCACTTTCAACCTGTCATATGAAAATAGTTCTTCCTTTAAGTGTAGATATTTATAGATAAAATATTTTATTTATCTAATAATTCAGGGCAAGAATGAAAACGAAGTAATTTCAATTAAATGATGGCTATCCATTGTCTTAATCAATATTTTAAACCTACTAATATTTAATCTGTGTTCTATACTGTCCCATCTGTAGGTACTACTAATATTTAATCTGTATTTTAAACTACATATATCGATGGGTGACTTATTTGCTAGAGATGGAAAGTGTGTTGAGGATATTGAAAAAAAAGTGAAAAAGATAAATGCGGTAAATGGACCAGTGAATGTCGACTGTGGCAAAAGAAACCAGTGAAACAAACAAGTGCGTTTTAAAAAATGTTTTTTTTTAATAGTGAAGCCACAACGCATACGTCACAAGGCCAAAAGCAACTGATTCTTTCGAAGAAAACCAAAAACTAGTTAGTACATAAACATAATGAATTGCCGTGTAGTGTCTAGTGTGTAGGCTTAGAATAGCACTAGCCCGTTTCCACCGATGGGTGTACGTAAAAGGCGACTAACGGTATTGGGGCTTTTAAGGAATTTTTGGGTGATGCGGTTAAAGACCCATAACCAACAACCTTTATTTTACCTCTTTTCCCCACTCAACTTTCCAAAAGTGGCTGAGGAATTTCTAATTCCTTAGCTCTGGCTACCCCTTCTAGGGATTTATAGCCGTGAGTAATTGTAGCTAACTCAAATTTGCTAAGTTTTTCATTTATTGAAAATATTTTTAGTCAGTGCCATATTATATTTTTAGTGTATCGATATTTCGATCAATATACCACATTATGATCCATAGCATTCGAAATATCGATACAAGACCACCGGATTTATTATCCTCAACCCTGGATGAAATACAATTTTAAAATCAAAGCTTGTTTCGAGTCACAAATCACAAATGTGGTTTGTTACTGTATTTAAGTCCACAAACTATATAGAGATTACTATTTAAGTCATAATCATAAGTATAAGGCGCAAAGCAAAGAATTTATTTTTTTATGATTTAGTGATAACCTGGCCCTCTCATTATTGATTAGTTTTTAATCATTATTCATTTTCTTCATTCATTAATATATTTTATTTTTGTGGCTGTCTGACTTTTGTTCAACACTGGTAGAGTTTTGATAACTTTCAAGTTGCGGTCATTCTGGAAATATTTTTATGAGACATAAAACTATGCTCGTTTCGAGCGTTTTACTCGTTGAAACGAAATAATTTTGTATTTTGTACCAAAAATTATAGCATCTATATCTTAGAAAATATTAAATATTACGTTCAAAATAACTAACTCAAGAAGACTTTTGATGTGGTCGTGTAATTGCACATTGTGACGAAAGTTGAAAAGTGAGGTTATGATAGGGTTTGTTGCTATTTGACTAGGTAGTCGAATTCGGAACCATCATGGATTCAGCACCAGCTCAGGAGGTAACAGAGCTTCTCCGCCAATGGGAGGAGCAGCACACCACTCCAACATACGATCCTGTGCCCACACTCACCAGGTAGTGTATCTTTCCCTATAACTACTTGTTGTTATATTTAAGCATTCTTTTATCTTGAAAATGTTCTGCAAAATAGTTGCTTAGAATGATTACCCTGCTAGTTTAGTAGCCAAATAGGTAATAAAGTTAAGTAAACTCTGTTGTACTGCTATTCTTAGTTGAAACTACACAGCTCATGAAATATCACAATAGATATGTGGATTAAAATAATATATCTAGTTATTATAAACAGAAGTTTATATTTGACATGTATATTTTTGTCGCTGAAATTTTACCTAGGTGTAATTCATGCTGTACCGGTGTCTCCTATTACTCCAACTCAAATGTTCACACCGAATATCCCCAAAGGGGTTGGCAGGGGTAATAATACTTCTGACACTGTCACCTGGTTTTCAGAGTACCCATGTTTTGCTTGGACAGTGTATTATGTGATAGGAGGCAGTCTTATAGCCGTATTGTACGAATACACTGTCACATGACTAAGTACAACTTAGCTATGTGGGTTTCCTCACAATGTTTTTCCCTCACCAATAACAACGATGATAAATTAACCACACATATGATTTCAGAAAAGACAAATGAGTGTAGGCCTGACCTGGGATTAGAACAAAAGTTGTCTGCATAATACGATGATAAACAGTGTTCTGCCCACTGAGCTATCACGCCTGCTGTATCATATTACTGCATTAAAATTTAAATGTGCTTTGAATCTGAAAGACAACTACCTCAATAACACTGGCAGCTCAGTGGGAAACTGCTTCCGTAAATGTGATTTAACTATCTTACTTATTATGAGGGGAAACAATGTGATTAAATCCTCAAAACTTTTTTGCTTTATGACAGTAGCCCCCTCTATAAGGATGTTCAGAAGTCTCTTCCGAAATCCTTTAAGCAATATAATGTATAAATTATAAGGATATTTTCTAAGCGTCAGCTTAGAATAGCACTACCCCATTTCTTCCCTTTGTGGTTTCTTAGATGCAGCTAAGGGTAAGCTAGGATTTTTAAGGGAATTTTTGGGCAATGTGGTTGGAAACCCATCATCAAAAACCTTTATTTTTACTATCTTATCCGCACAAATCTTCCAGAAGTTGCTGTGGAATTTCTTATTATACTTTATTAAGTTCTAGCTACCCCATCTAGGAATTTAGAGCTGTTAGTGTATTTATGTATGCATGCTTTTCTAAAGGACTAAATATAATATTTTTGTTAATTGTTTGACATAAAATAACCAGTTTTTTATTTTTTTATTTTAGGTTAGCAGAGATTATAGAGACCGAAACTGAAAACTTCATGAAGAAAGACCCTGATCCATTTGACGAGAGACATCCATCACGGACTGACCCTGAGTGCGCTCTTGGGTATGCACTCAAGGTTATGTTCAAAAAGGATAACTTTATGACTAAGGTAAGTTATATAGTGACTTCAGTAGGGCAAGCACGAGCGCTATTTTATCGACACAATAACAGTTAAAATGAGATGGCAGTATACGATAATAAGTAAGTGCCTAAGAGATGGCTGCTTTATCCCACACAATAACTAGTTTAAACATGGCTTGTACTAGCTGGGCTGGTTTTCGATAATTAAAAAGGAATAAAACATAACAGCCATGTAGTGCTTAGAATGTCACTACCACTTTCTACTCAGGGGTGTCCTAAGAGGCAAGTTAGGACGCCTTTTTAATTGGTTTTTGCGGTTGGAGACCCATCACCAAAGATACTTTACTTATTCCATCTTGCCCCTATCAACTTAGTATATGTATGTATGTAGACACAACAAATTCAACCATCTGAAATGTTGAATGAAAAGAAATATGCATAGTTTTCATGTCATATTTTTTTGATAGGAAATTTGTTTTCGCAGAGTTAGTTTAATGTATATCTTATAAATTCAATAAATAAATTTATTTTGGAAGTTATATCCATAATTTGTTAGTTGAAATATGAGATAGTTAAAGTTTGACTTACTTTTGCATTGATGACCTCATTAATGGCAGGAATTATGTAGCAAAATGAAAATAAACAGAAACATATTACAAGAGTGTAGAAGATGTCTTACATTTCCATGATATTAAGTTAGATATCACTATGGCCATAATACTTTTTTGTTTTTACAATAAATTTCATAAAAGATTTTCATTTGAAACATGAATCAATGTTTCACCTTTGCAGTTATTTGCTCAAATAGCAATAATCATACTGTTATTTTAAATTATATCATGAGTACATACATACATACATATACTCACGGCTATATTTCCCTAGAAGGGGTAGCCAGAGCTAAGGAATTATAAATTCCTCAGCCACTTTTGGAAGTTGATTGGGGAAAAGATGGTAAAAATAAAGGTTTTTGGTGATGGGTCTCCATCCGCATCGCCCAAAAATCCAATAAAAAGCCCCAATACAATTAGTCGCCTCTTACCACACCCGTGGGCAGAAAGGGGTAGCGACATTCTAAGCCGGCACTACACGGCGATATCATGAGTACAATACCAAAAAACTTAAAAGGCTTTCAGCATCACTTTTATTAACTTTGCATACTTCTTTTGAGCTATCACCCATGCAACTACTACAATATGTTAATGCATATCTTTCCTGACACCATAGTATACTGCATATCACCTTCAGGTTCACTTAAATATGTATAGAAAAATACATCTGTGAAATTGACAACGTCCATAGTTGAGTGGATAGGTGAAAAGCTTCTCGATCCGGAGGTTGCGAGTTTAATCAACGCTGGGACAACATTTATATGTGTATAATATAATATATATCGTTGAGTTAAAGTGCTAACAGACGATCGAACATGTACGGCGCGCACCAGTGTTCGTGGTACGTGCCGTACCAAAAACGAACGTGTGTAGCGTGGTTCGCCGCACATAATTATTATTAATATTGGTGCGGGCTGGTTCGAAGCGCTTGCGGTGCACGGTGCGATGGTGCGCGCCGTACATGTTCGTTCGTCTGTTAGCACTTTTAGTATCCCATAATACAAGTGTTACTATGTTCGGGGCTAACTTAATCTGTGTATAATATGTCATATTTATTTATACACTTTGCCTTTCAGTTAGTGAACGACTACTTCCGAGAAACCTACTATTCGCGGCTTAACGTGACTGGACGTGATGTGTTCCAGTTAAATGTATGTGCGTGTCGACTTACATTGGATCTGATGCCTGGACTTGAGATGAGCGTCGTGTTTCAGGTTGGTTTCAGGTTTTTCCTTGCCCAAAACATAAAAAAAGAAACATATATACAAACATACATATACTCACGGCTATAAATCCCAAGAAGGAATAGCCAGAGCTAAGGAATTGGAAATTCCTAAGCCTCTTTTGGAAAGTTGAGTGGGGAAAAGATGGTGAGATAAAGGTTGTTGGTGATGGGTCTCCAATCGCATTGCCCAAAATTCCCTTAAAAGCCCCAATACCGTTAGTCGCCTTTTACGTACACCCACCGGAAGAAATGGGGTAGTGCTATTCTAAGCCACTACGCAGCAAAAAATTAAACTGCACTATTTATGCCGTGTAGTGGAGGCTTAGAATATGTCACTACCCCTTTCTACCCACAATTGTCATATGAGGCAACTGAGGGTATTAGGGCTTTTTAAGTGTTTTTTGGCAATGCGATTTCAGACCCATAACCAACAATACTTTATTTCTACCATCTATTCGCCACTCAACTTCCAGAAGTGGCTGAAGAATTTCGAATTCTGAAGCTGTGGTTAACCCTTCTAGGGATTTATAGCCATGAGTATATGTATGTATGTATTGTATGTAACCTCGCCCAAAAAAAGGAAAAAATAATCTTTGAAATATTTTGTAATACCCTTGTCAGTTTTTGCCCTACAAATGCAAAAATTACATTATGATCTAGTGTAATTTACCAATTCGGTATGCAAAGTTTTTTTATTGTATTTATCAGATATTTTTATTCGATAGCAAACCCAAAAATAAAAGACTGATTTGAATATTTTTCATTTAAAATTACTAATTTGTAAGTTATATTTTTTTTTAAGAATTTTCGATTTTTGTACTTAATGACGTCATCGATTGACAGAATCATGTAGCGACATGCAAATGAAGTGAAATGTTTAATAAAAATGTTGCCGATTGCAAAACTTTTCACGAATTTGTGATCTCAAATGTAATGATTACGATATTATTCTAAACAAAACTATGATTCTCGATATTTTATTAATAAACTGCAAAAATGAATGTCTTTGAAATAACATTGAAGGTCAAATAACAGTCATCTTAGCTTTATTTCATTTGATTTCAAGAAAATATTGTTTAAAAGCAAAATATCTCGAAATGGTTCTGTAATCAGCATCACTTTTATAAAACTTTGCATACCGAATTGCAGTTGAAAGTTTGCATATAAGTTAAAACGATAAATTTTCTTTGATTGAGATAGAAACTAAACTCATCATTCCCACCATGAATACTTGGAAGGTATGACAGAGGTGCTAATACTTTTAAACATTACATGACATTTGTCACATGGTATTCAGATTAACCACCTTTGTCTAGGAATGTGCACCCAGGTGATGAGGGCAGACCTATCGTTATTTTGTGCTAATACACTATCACATGACTAAGTACTAAGTACAAAATCGGCCATGCTATCTCAAGATATTTTCCCTCACTGTAATTTGAGGTTAAGGGTGCCTTTCCACCGGAGATGTGCTATGCAGCTATGCTACGGATGGGTTTGATATCTACCAATCATATTTCTTGGTGCACGTAGCATATATATAGCAAGGAATATGATTGGTGGATATCATACGCATCCATAGCATAGCTGCATAGCATATCTCTGGTGGAAAGGCACCCTAAAGCCAATTCGGTATGCAAAGTTTTTTTTGGTATTTATTTAATATTTTTATTAGACTAATTTGCATATTTTCCATTTTTAATGACTTATTGTAAAGTTATGTTTTTTTAAAGATTGTTCAACTTGTTCTCTCAATGACGTCATCGGTTGAAAAAATCACGTAGCGACATGCAAATGAAGTGAAATGTTTAATATAAATGTTACTGATTGCAAAACATTTCACAAACTTGAGATATCAAAAGATATTATTACGATATTATATAAAATAAACCTATAATTTTCGATATTTTATAAATAAACTGCAAATACTAATGTCTTTGCAATGACACTGAAGATCAAACACTGTTACATTTTTTTGATAAAATTAAGGTCCTAATAGCTTTTTTTGATTTAATTCCAAAAAAATATTGTTTAGTAACATAATATCTCGAAATGGTTTTGTAATCAGCATCAATTTTGTAAAACTTTGCATACCGAATTAAAATATGGCTACAGAGTAATATTTCTTGCAGGATAATGAATCGCTAATTTCTCGGCTAGGGACATGGGCCAAGGATGGCTCGGAGCCCTTGCAAAGTTATGCCACCGGGTTATTGGCCGCCGCTATGGAGGTGCAAGACATTGCTGCTAACTTTAGGTAAGTTAGTTATGTAGTTTGTAACAATAAATCCTATTAATATTATAAATGTGAAAGTTTAGATGTTATGTTAACTACGTAATGAATATGAATGAATACATATACTCACGGCTATAAATCCCTAGAAGGGGTAGCCAGAGCTTAGGAATTAGAAATTCTTCAGCCACTTTTGGAAAGTTGAGTGGGGAAAAGATGGTAAAATAAAGGTTGTTGGTGACGAGTCTCCAACCGCATCGCCCGAAAATCCCTTAACAGCCCCCAATACTGTTAGTCGCCTCTTACATACACCCACCGGAAGAAATTGGGTAGTGCTGTTCTAAGTCGACACTACACAGCAAATGGTGAGATATATAGAGCCAATGTGGAAGGTAATGTTGTAGAGTAAGACCTCGGAGGCCAAACTTGGAGCAAATAGTGAGTGAGCTCAAAAAGGCGGGTGTCCAAAGTATGAAAAATTAAAGAGCATATTGTATGTAAAGATTGATCAATGTAGACAATGCTAAAGAGCTTCCCAGGATCGTACCAAGTGGCGATCGATAATCTCTGCCTACCCCAACAGGAACTAAGGGCGTGAGTATATGAATGATGTTTGTATGTTAATTATTCAGTGGGGTTAGTGATGAAGTTACTCTAGGTCCTCAGACAGAACGGCAGAAGAAGCATTTAAATAACATATACATATACTCACGGCTATAAATCTCTAGCAGGGGTAGCCAGAGCTTCAGAACAACAAATTCCTCAGCCAATTTGGGAAATTGAATGGGAAAAAATAACGGTTTTTGGTGATGGGTCTCCAAGGGCATTGCCCAAAAATCACTTACAAAGCCCCAATACCCTTAGTCGCCTTTACGACCACCCACGGTAAGAAATGGGGTATTGCTATTCTAAGCCAACACTACACAGCTTAAATAAAGAAACATCTATTTGAGAACCTTTATTTTGCAATTTTTTCCCCATTCACTTCCAAAAGTGGCTGAGAAATTTCTTATTCCAATGCTCTGGCTACCCCTTTTAGGGATTTATAGCCATTTATAGTATCTGAATCTGACTAAAATGAAGTTGAAAGTTAAATTGAAAATAAGTAAATGTAGTTTTTTTTGTAAATTACTGATTTTAAAAGTAATAATTTTCATCTTATATTTTGCAGAGATTTGAACGCGTCACTGGTCCCGATGATGCTAAGAAGATTACATGCTCTTCGGAATAAAAATAGTGAAGAACAGGTAATGATTTAATACATATTATGGGGTATTTACATGGTATTTTAACCAGATTTTAAAAGGTTGTTGGTGATGGAACTCCAACCGCATCGCCCAAAACTCCCTTTAAAGCCCCAATACCGTTAGTCGCCTCTTACGTACACCCACCGGAAGAAATGGGGTCGTGCTATTCTAAGCCGCTTATATTATGCAACACCACTAATAATACACACAATACAATGACTGTTGTGTGTTTGAAGTGTTCCTTTAGTTATGAATAAATGTTTTTTCCTTCTTTCTTTCTTTCTTTCAATCTATAGACAAATTTTAGAGCCATTTATTACATATTTAGCTACTAAACGATATTTATCGCAAAATTGAATTATTTATTTGTGTTTCAGAGTACCTCTGCCCGCCCCTTCGCTCGTTTTGACCGCTCCCGGACTAGCACTGACAATAGCACACAAAATGGACCTAACACATTAACGTTAGGTAAAGACTAATTGATTAAATCAATTTATAAATTATAGGAAAATAGATCAGTTTTGTATTATTTCTTAAATATTATTTACATTACGTGAATATTAAAACTCCCCCATGTAAGTACATAGCTTTTACAAGTGATTTTATAAGATGTGAATCGACTCAGAACATCTATTACATTTTTCTTCCCACAAGTTTAATTAAAGGTGATTAAGGGTATTGGCTCTTTTTAAGTCAATGTTGGGCAATGTGGATGTCATCAACAATCTTTTCTGGAATGAAAATCCAAATATGACCAAGAGATTTCAATTCTCATGCTCTGGCTACCCCTTTCTGGGACTTATATCCGTAAGTATATGTAGGTATGTAAGATGGTGATTATGATTTTTATTATTATACATACGTATACTCACGGCTATAAATCCCTAGAGGGGGTAGCCAGAGCTAAGGAATTCGAAATTCCTCAGCCACTTTTGGAATTGGCATGGGGAAAAGATGGTGAAATAAAGGTTGTTTGTGATGGGTCTCCAACCCCATCGCCCAAAAATCCCTTAAAAGCCCCAATACCGTTAGTCGCATCTAACGTTCACCCACCGGAAGAAATGGGGTAGTGATATTTTAAGCCGACACTACACAGCATTTACACTATATATTTATAATGTGGATGTTATCAACCATCCTTTATTTAACAATCTTTTCTGGACTAAAAATCCAAATATGACTAAGAGATTTTTAATTCTCATGTTTTAGCTACCCCTTTCTGGGGTTTATAGCCGTGAGTATATGTAGGTTTGAAATGATGATGATGATGTTTCAGAGCGTGACGACGGCGGTGGAGGCGAGCCGATGGATCAGAGTCCATTAAAATCTCAAAATAACATCGTTGGTGAGTAGACTACTTTAATTGTTCTTTTTTATCAATATCAATTAAGATTCTTGAGCGACATGATAGTCCAGTGGATAGAACACCCGCCCGAAAACAGAAGGGCGTGAGTTCCAATCCTGGGTCGATCCTACACCAATTTGTCTTTTCTAAAGTCATATGTGTGGTTAATTTATCATGGTTGTTAACGGTGAGGGAAAACATCGTGAGGAAACCCACATGGCTGAGTTGTACTTAGTCATGTGACAGTGTATTCGTACAAAATGGCGATAGGCCTGCCCCCTATCACGTGAGTACACTGTCTAAGCAAAACGTGGGTACCTTCTCTGGAAACTAGATGGCGCTGCCATGTGAGTTCAGAAGTATTGGTATCTCTGCCAACCCCTTCGGGGATAAACGGCGTGAACGTTTATGTTATGATATTCTTGATGTTATATTTCTTATGTCATCTGAAACTGTAACGTTTTTTTTATTAATTGAAAATGGTTAGCGAAAACGTACTATGAAAACTTAGATATCTGAGTCATACTAAGTCATGTGACACTATATCTGTAAAAGCCTACCCTTATCATATAAAAACACAGTCAAGGTTAAAATGTACCCTTAAAATCAGGTGACAAATTGTCATGCGTATTCTCAGTTATTTATTGCAAATTATTCTGAATGAGAGGATGGATGAAAATAAAGTAGCGAAAGAGATATATAGAGCGAATGTGAATGGGATTGTTAGGAGGACGGCCTCGTAAAACGTTTCTAGATCAGATAGAAAACGTTCTTATAAAGGCGGGGTCCGAAGTGAGAAGAATAAAAGAGCATGTATGAGAAGAATAACGAATGTAAGGGAAGCAAGAGAAGTTTGTCAAGATCGTACTAAGTGGCGATTGATAGTCTCTGCCTACCCCAATGGGAATAATGGGCGTGAGTATAAGTAAGTAAGTATTCTGAATTTACGAGAAATTACGGCGTTAACTATTAAAAGCAACGAGTTAATAAATATTAAAGCAACATTATATTATCCCTTTTAACTAATCAGTTAATTTATATTTTGTATTTTCTTTGTAATAGTGTGATGAAATCCCATTTTTTTATTTGCTGGTATTCAATTATATTACTATGATTAAGTAATTTTCTTAATAATTAAACAACGGTTTAATTCGTTTTTCAACGTTTAACTATATTTAAACGATAATGATAAATACGGTTGCAAGCAAAGCACGATTAAATTAATAGGTATACAAGGAACGTATACCTATTAATATATTTACATAAGGAAAACAAACAACTGCGATATAGTACCTCTGCCAAGTACTTAAAATTAGGATACACGTTTAATCGTTAAAGAATCGCCTCAATTTACCGCAGGACATGCGAGAGCGCCAACACCATCCTTGGTACAATAGTTGACCGCTTTGACTGCCCAATGTATAAACATTGGGTAGTCAAACATGTCAGCCTCAATAAATAAATAGGTTTATTTTAATTATTAGTGTTATGTTATAATTATTTGTAAGTACGTACTAACCCACTGTATTTTAATATGTCTACTACCACAATGGATCCTAGTTATCTGAATAAAGAATTTTAATAATAGTACATATTAACCTAACAGTTCCCTCTAATGAATCACCAATAAAAAAAACGAATTATAATATAATTTAAATCTTTTTGTTCATGAAAACTTCATGTGGGGATTATTACTAATAAAGAATTTGGCCTCCCTGCCTGTGTCGAAATTTTTCTTTCCTTTATTTATTCTTTATTTTTTAGAATTATAATATAATTGCAGTGTCTCCCCCCCGCCCCCTCCCGGGCGTGATGTCCCCCCCGCCCCGGCCCGCCGCGCCCCCTGTCGTGGTGGAAACTTCTTCCAACTCTAGCTGGGTCGAGATGGAAACTTATGTTATAGGTGAGAATTTATGTAATATTATAAAGGGAAAAGGTTTCATACATACATAACATATAACATACATAAACGTTCACGCCGTTTTATCCCCGAAGGGGTTGGCAGAGGTACCAATACTCCTGAACTCACATGGCAAGCGCCATCTAGTTTCCAGAGAAGGTACCCACGTTTTGCTTAGACAGTGTACTCACGTGATAGGGGGCAGGCCTATCGCCGTTTTGTACGAATACACTGTCACATGACTAAGTACAACTCAGCCATGTGGGTTTCCTCACGATGTTTTCCCTCACCGTTAGCAACCATGATAAATTAACCACACATATGACTTTAGAAAAGACAAATTGGTGTAGGCCCGTCCCAGGATTGGAACTCACGCCCTTCTGTTTTTCGGGCGGGTGTTCTTACCCACTGGACTATCATGTCGCTCATTCATACATACATACGTACATATTCTCACGGCTATAAATCCCTAGAAGGGATAGCCAGAGCTATGGTATTATAAATTCCTCAGCCACTTTTGGAAGTTGAGTGGGGAAAAGATGGTAAAATAAAGGTTTTTGGTGATGGGTCTCCAACCGCATCGCGAGTGATCACCTGACAATGTGACATTGTCACCTAGTACATTTTTCCAATCACATAGTTGTTCATTTTTCAGTTTTATTTGTATACTGGCCTAACGGTGAGGGAAGACATCATTTCGAGACAAACAGACAAGGAAACCTTTTGCCGTGTAGTGCCGGCTTAGAATGTCGCTACCCCTTTCTACCCACGGGTGTCGTAAGAGGCGACTAAGGGCATTGGGGCTTTTATTGGATCTTTGGGCGATGCGGTTGGAGACCCATCACCAAAAACCTTAATTTTTACCATCTTTTCCCCACTCAACTCAACTTCCAAAGGTGGCTGAGGAATTTCGAATTACCTCTTATAGGGAAATATAGCCGTGAGCATATGTATGTATGTATTTGTAATTAATTTAAACCTATAATTTTGCAGGAAATATCCAAATCCATCCGCCCACGGACGCTACCAAACAAATGTTGATCCTGCGATACCTTACTTCAATGGGGGAATATCAGGAGGTAAGAATATATTATTATTTGCCGGTTTAGAATGTCACTACTCGTTTCTCCCATGGGTCTCGTTTCAGGTGACTAAGGGCACAGGGTTTTTTAAGTGGTTTTTGGGCGATGCGATTGGAGACCCATCACCAATGATATTTTATTTCTACCATCTCGTCCGCTATGAACTTCAAAATGTGGATGAGGAGTTTCCAGCTCTTAAGCTCTGGTTACCTCTTTTTGGGATTTCTGGCCGTGAGTATATGTTTGTATGTAAGATTATATAAAATACATATACACTGCTGTCCAAGCAAACGAATTAATCATCAGTTCCTTTATGATTAATTTCGAATTATTATTGTTGTTAACATACACATAAATTCCTCAGCCTTTTTAGAAGTTGAGTGTGGAATAGAGGATGGGTGGGCAATGCGATAATCCAGCCTCATCAACTTCAGTATTCATACCCCCCAGTCTAACACCCTTTTTGAGATTTATTATCTCAACAACTATAGGAATAAGGGGGCATATACCGGCCCCCTGATTACGTATCTTTTGCGATTGACGATTGTGTCGCAAGTTGCACGATTGTCGCTGTCAATGTCATAAATTTGCATGCGACTTGACAATTTTGACAGCGACAATATTGCAACTTGCGACACAATAGGCTATTTGAATAAGTTTTGAAAACTATCTTACGGTGTTAATTTGTTGATAAGGAGCCCTGAAAAAATATTGTTCTATCTTCATTTTAGCTATTTTATAAAAAAAACGAAAAAGAAAATGCAATATTCAAATGTGCCGCGAAAACGCGACTTTAAGTAATATGGCGGCTGTAGCACAAATGACGTCAATTCCGCATTAAACACCATTGAGCGAAGCGATACACAGTCTGTTTATGTGCAATCTACGTCATTATAGAAATAGCCAATCACGGTCGTTTTAGTCACGTGACAGTTGCATCGAAAATACTTATTTTAGAAGACGGATTTTAGTGAAATAATGCAATATTTTTATCTCGCACTAATATTAATATACATATTGCTCCAAAAAAGAAATATCAAGACTAATGAAATAAAAGAAATGTATATTTTTATTACAGTCAAATAGCCTATTGCGGTCGCTAAAGATAGTAATCAGCCCCCTGAGGTCGTGGGTTCAAATACCGCTGGTATCGAAAAAAAATAATGCTTAATTGATTAGTAATAATCCTTACATGAGGTTTTCATGCAAAACAAATTATGCATACATAACTATAGGAAAGCCAATCACTTATTTTTTTATTTTCAGTTCTTATGTCACGTGTTCGAGCAAAACGCCCTCTCGCTAGTGCTGGGCTATCTCAACGTGAGAGAGTCACGTGACTCGAGACTCGCGTTCGAAGCTCTCAAGTATTTGGCCGCTTTGCTCTGTCATAAGAAGTTCTGTATCGACTTTATACAGATGGGTGGATTGCAGGTGAGAATATAATACTAATAGATGATAACGTTATAGAAATTGATGTGAGGTGGTTGCATGTATGAAAATATGTCGTGTTCCGTGAGCGAGAGACATGAATAAGCGATGGAGAGACTACTGCCAGTTTTGAAGGTCGAACAGACATTTGATTGAAATTTAAATGATGTTTGGCAATTGTTTTCCAACTACATAAGAACCACTGAAATTGCTCTGAAACCCATTCTTCTTAACTCAAAGACATTTTTTTTTCGAACCGAGTAACTTAATTACATATATATGTACATATACTCACGGCAATAAATCCCTTGAAGGGGTAACTAGAGCTAGGGAATAATAAATAATATAATAATAAAAATACTTTATTGAGTAGATAAAGCCTAATACATGTGAGAGACCACTATTTGTACATATATAAGAAATATATAGTGTCGGTTCGTACTGAGTGAGGCCATTAGTTAACACATATTTATTTATCTTTAGCACCTATAATAGACCTAGATCTGTGCTATAGGTACTAAATAATAATTACAAAGTGACAAATTGCTAATATGAATCGGATAACAGAGTACATGAAATCAGCTTGGTCAGCTCTATGAGATGAGCGTGAAAAGGCTTAACATATGTTTTTTTTAAATTTACAATCTTACAGACCTAGAGTATGACTAATTAATATGAAAATGCATGACTTATTGTTTTCGGAATTTTACAAATTTAGGTCAAAAGTTTAATATCTAATACACATGAACACACAATGAAAATCTGATTTAGAATTATGCTAGAAGAAATATTTATGAAAAGTGGTTACAAAATGCATACTAGTATGTAAATCAGTACTATAACAATTTATAATTATGTAATTTAAGTATAATGTACAGTGCCGAATAAGTATTTAAGCTAAATAGGGGGGGGGGGCATTTTTGTGGATGGAGAAGCAGTTCAGTGTTGTCATAAGTTAGTCACTTTAACCATATGGATGCATACTTTTTGCATTCATAGGCATTTAAATGGAGTATGGGAGATGGAATAGAATTGTTGATTATATTGTAGAGGAAGGGGCCAAGAAAGCAAAAAAAGCGGTTACTAAAAGAAGTTTTTAAATTAATCGTCGGGATCGATATTCTATTGCGTTTACTTATTGTTGAATAAGAAATTCCTCATCCACTTTTGGAAGTTGCGTGAGGTAAAGATGGTGAAATAAAGGTTGTTAATTACATATGTTTTCTAATTCATATAATTTTTTAAAGAACCTTAGTATGCCTTGAAACATAACCCATACATCTTTCCTTCAGAGTAAAGGACTTTTTAAGGGCTTCCCCGCATTTTGCAGCTATTGCGCTCACTCTCACGTCAAATTTACTGAGATTGAGAGGGATGGAAAAAACGCGCGCGCAGGATAAATGTAGTTTATTTAGTTTTATTGAATAACTATAATGTTTTAAATGAAAAGATAAACATCAAAGTTACAGATCTTAAAGCTACGCGTATACAGACACATAATGAGTTCACTTGTATGTTATGCCAGTGAAGCCTATACGGTTTTTATGAAAACAAAGCATGTTTCAATTCAATTTTTTTCATCATATTTTTCAACAGATTATTAAAGGTTAAACATTAAATTTTAACACCATGAACTAATCACCAACATATATTTTATTCATGTCATATCAATATCATCAAATCAGACTTTATAGAATTTCCAAACAATCAATATCAACGTATTTTTCCGGGGACGCCCTTAAACTAAAAACTTACTTTTTTTTTATTATTCTTATTCATTTTACAAGCCATAATATATCTTATTGATGAAATCATCTAATGAATAAAGGAAAGAAACATTTCGACACCAGCGGGGATCGAACCCACAATCTCCGGGTATACGCCCCAGGCAAATTATTTCTTTATTTTATTTATTAGAAATAATCCTCACATGACGTTTTTCATGAACAAAAACATTCTAATTTATCTAATAAACTTTTTTTTCTTTCTAGCATTTCCTAGAAGTGCCACGTCCGAGTGTGGCAGCCACGGGCGTGTCAATATGTCTGTACTACCTCGCCTACTGTGAAGACGCGATGGAGAGATTGTGCCTGCTACCCTCTCACGTGTTGCCGGGATTAGTTAGGTAACATACACACATACACAACATCATAGCTTCTTAACACACCATATTAGAATCTTACATACGTACATATACTCACGGCTATAAATCCCTAGAAAGGGTAACCAGATCTAAAGAATATGAAATTCCTCAGCCACTTTTGGAAAGTTGAGTGGGAAAAGATGGTAACAACAAAGGTTGTTGGTGATGGGTCTCCAACCGCATCGCCCAAAAATCCCTTCAAAGCCCTAATATCGTTAGTCGCCTCTTACCAACACCTACCGGAAGAAATGGGGTAGTGCTATTCTAAGCCGGCACTACACGGTATCAAACACTCTTAAATAAAAACATGCTATCATATACTCTTACATACATACAGAATTATATGTCTGTACTACCTCGCCCATTGTGAAGACGCAATGGAAAGACTGCCTGCTACCCTCTCACGTGTTGCCTGGATTATTTAGGTAACATACATACATACACAAAATCATAGATACTTAACACACAAAAGTAGAATCTTATATACACACATGCAAACTTAGAGACTCTTTCTTGCATACATACATATTTTTTACAACTATCTCGGAATATTCCCATGTACTTTCTTTGGTTTTTTTCTTTTGTTGGCCATATTAATCCAAAATAATATAATTTTGTTCACAGCTACGCTCTATGGCTCCTAGAATGTTCCCACGACTCAGGTCGCTGCCACGCCACCATGTTCTTTGGGTTGTCCTTCCAGTTCAGACTTATATTGGATGAGTTTGATAAACAGGTTTGTAGTATATACATCATTTTTAAATGTTTAATATATAATATTATCGCTTGCAGTGTAAAACTTACCTAGGACCTCACGATACAGGGTTTTGCCTAGCTCTCCTATCCTAGCTATAAATCCCTTGACGGGGTAGCCAGAGCTTTGGAATGAGAAATTCCTCAGCCACTTTTGGAAGTTGATTGTGGAGAAGATGGTAATAATAAATGTTTTTGGTGACATGTCTCAAAATACATCGCCCAAAAATCCTCTTAAAAAGCCTCTATACCCTTAGTCGCCTTTGTGAAATTTTAGTTGTTTGTGTGTTTGTGGCGAAAAGGCTCCTCTATGTACTTGAGTTATATGAATGAAACTTGGCAGAATGCTAGATAATGACCCAAGTTAATTAATAGGATGCTTTCTATTCTGGAGAAATTAGAGCAATAAAATATTCACGCCTGATTGAACTAAGAGTACCGAAAAAAACGCCTAAAGTTTTGTCATAAGCTGCCATTTGCCAGTACGAAGTCTGTTGTGTGAGCTAGTTATATATATTTTGTATTTGCAGGATGGTCTTCGCAAGTTATACAATGTGATATCAACTCTTCCAATATTGGGTTCTGATGAAGAAGAGTCTCGAGTGTCCGATGATGAGACCTGTGCTGCCAGACAGATTGTGAGACACGTTTGTGTGGCTTTGAGAAGGTAATTATCATCATCATTATAACCATCTTTGCATTACCATCATGATTACTACCATCGGTGTCATCAACATTATCATCAGCCAATATAGAGTCCACTGCTCGACAAAGGCCTCCCCGAAGTATTTGGAACTCCCATTTGTTTAATAAATGAACTCTTTGTTTAACAATTCGTTCACTAGTTGAACTATGTGATAAATTTGAATACGTAAAATAACGTGAACCCGTGATAGCTCAATGGGTAGAACACTGGCTATCGTGCAAACGACTAGTGTTCAAATCCCGGGTCGGGCCTACACCAATTTGTTTTTCTAAAGACATATGTGTTGTTAATTTATCATGGTTGTTAACGGTGAGGGAAAACGGAAACCCACATGGCTGAGTTGTACTAAGTCATGTGACACTGTATTCGCACAAAACGGCGATATGCCCCTAACACTGTCCATGCAAAACGTGGGTACTCTGAACACCAGGTGACAAAGTCTAAGTTAAGTATTATTACCTCTGCCAACCCTTTATGTTTTATGTTATGTAAAATAACGTAATATAAAGACTTGAGTCTCTGATACCGCGATGTGTGGATATGAGTGAGGCGCTGCTATGTGCTAGTGAGTCCGCTGTAAAATGCGCTCTAACATTACTCCCACACTTATATTGTTATTCAATACATTAAATTAATGTGTTTGTGTGGCTTTGAGAAGGTAATTATCATCATCATTATAACCATCTTTGCATTACCATCATGATTACTACCATCGGTGTCATCAACATTATCATCAGCCAATATAGAGTCCACTGCTCGACAAAGGCCTCCCCGAAGTATTTGGAACTCCCATTTGTTTAATAAATGAACTCTTTGTTTAACAATTCGTTCACTAGTTGAACTATGTGATAAATTTGAATACGTAAAATAACGTGAACCCGTGATAGCTCAATGGGTAGAACACTGGCTATCGTGCAAACGACTAGTGTTCAAATCCCGGGTCGGGCCTACACCAATTTGTTTTTCTAAAGACATATGTGTTGTTAATTTATCATGGTTGTTAACGGTGAGGGAAAACGGAAACCCACATGGCTGAGTTGTACTAAGTCATGTGACACTGTATTCGCACAAAACGGCGATATGCCCCTAACACTGTCCATGCAAAACGTGGGTACTCTGAACACCAGGTGACAAAGTCTAAGTTAAGTATTATTACCTCTGCCAACCCTTTATGTTTTATGTTATGTAAAATAACGTAATATAAAGACTTGAGTCTCTGATACCGCGATGTGTGGATATGAGTGAGACGCTGCTATGTGCTAGTGAGTCCGCTGTAAAATGCGCTCTAACATTACTCCCACACTTATATTGTTATTCAATACATTAAATTAATGTGTTTAATGCAGGTACCTAGAAGCTCACTTACGTGTTCGCGTGGCGCAAATAGCGAGGCAGCGTGGCGACCACGTGGCAGAGCCACCGCCTTACAAGGTAAGACATATGAATAATTTTGAAAGCATACAGTTTCATAAATTTTTAAATAACCCTTGAAGTAATAAACCCTAGATTGAAGTTAACTACAAAGAAAAATCAACAAAATCTTAAATCGTCCGAAAAATTGGTCCTTCGAGCGAAATTTAAAATCATCTGTAGTTGCTCCCACTGCGGTCGACTTGTATGACGAATATGAAACTTAATGACTGTTTTTGACTATATAATCCATACCAAACGATACCACAAGTAATTTAATTGATCTTTTTTTGTCTGTAGAATATTTAAAAAATGTTAACGGATTATAAATTTATTGTTCCAGGCCTGCCAATCTACCGCCGAACAATTTCAGCAAATGATAGAAACGATCCAAAGCTCAGGCTACCAGCGATGGGCTCCCGTTGACGAGTTGGTCTCGCTAGGGGGCGTGGCCTTGCTTCTAAGGGTGGTAGGGCTGGCCTACGAGTGGAACTTCAATGGACGGTAAGTTCATATAGTCACTGCTGTAAACCCCTCTGGGGCGACAGCGCTTCGGAAAAAGAAAGTCATTCAGCCACTTATGAAAGTTGAGTCGGGCTAAGATTGAAAAGTAAAGGTTTATAGTGATGGGTCTCGAACTGCATCACCCAAAAATCTACTGCCCAAATATCTACAGGTTAAGAGCAATAAAAATTAAATTCTTATCTCTTCCACCTCTTTAAGGATATAGTTCGTAAACGTTTGGTTAAGTTACAATTATCCTAGCACTAAAAATATTAGAAGACCTAATTAAAAAACAAACTAATGATCAATTTTCACTTCTTTTTCAGGTCAGAAACCGTCCGTTCAGCCTTAGACGTAGTATCGGCTTGTTGCGCTGCCCCAAGAGTTAGATTGCTGTTGACCGATAGATTGGAACTACGGGACCAAGATCCCGCCACCGGGGTCAATATTGTACTGGGTAAGTATCATCCTATTAATATTATAAATCTGAATGTTTGCATGTTCGTGTGTTTGTGGTGATAAGGGTCCTCAAGTACACAATGTATATGAATGAAATTTGGCAGAATTCTAGATAATGACCCAAACTAACAAATAGAATACTTTTTATCCCGGAAAAAAATACCAAAAAAAGATTCAATCCTGAACGAACTAAGAGTGCCGGAAGAAAGCCTAAAGTTTTGTCATAAACAAATTTAACAGTACGATGTCTGTTGGGTCAGCTAGTACATGCATAAAAGATATATGTACCACAAACATGAGTAAGATTGCTGTTGACTGATAGATTGGAACTACGGGACCAAGATCCCGCCACCGGGTTCAATATTGTACTGGGTACCAATCTGTACATTTTGTGTTAACTGAAGTTCGTAAAAATTAAAAAAATAACTTGTAAAATGTATGTTTGTTTTTCAGGAGCGGCCGACGGCGAAATAGTTCCAGATCCGGAAGTACAGAAAGCAGCTCTAAATGTGCTCGTTAACTGTGTGTGTGCGCCGATACATCGGGTATGTGGTAGATACCTATAGATAGTTAGATATTTACATACGAAACTTGCTTTATTATTATGAAACTTGCTACGAAAGGATTTTTTTGATAACTGTTTAAACTGCCAGCAAGCTAAAGTTGATGCAGTTATAAAACTTATATTCTTTACGAATCGTCTCTACTATTTAAGAGTGATTAGTTATTATGGTGCATTAATTTTTCGTTTTTTCCTATAGGAACCAGTATCTTGCAGCCGAACCCCTCTCGGAAAGAAAAAGGCGATAAGATCCGAAGAAGTATTGCAGAAAGTTTGGGAGAGTGTTCGCAGCAACAACGGCATTATGGTGCTGCTCTCTCTCATGCTGGTCAAGACGCCGGTAAGTCTCTTTCTCACTCTCACTCTGTCTCTCTCTCGTTCTATTTTGTGTAAGGAAGTATTTCAGAAAGTGTGGGAGAGTGTCCGCAGCAACAACAGCATTATGGCGCTGCTCTCTCTCATGCTGGTCAAGACGCCGGTCAGTCTCTTTCTTACTCTTACTCTATGTCTCTCTCTCACTCTATTTGTATGTGAGGATGTATTGCAGAAAGTGTGGGAGAGTATCCGTAGCAACACCGGCATTGTAATGCTTTTCTCTCTCATGCTGGTCACGACGCCGGTCAGTCTCTTTCTCACTCTCACTCAATCTCTGTCTTATTCTATTTTATGTAAGAAGTATTGCAGAAAGTTTGGGAGAACTTTCGCTGCAACAACGGCATTATGGTGCTTCTCTCTCTCATGCTAGTCAAGACTACAGTCAGTCTTTCTCACTCTCACTCTTTCTCTCCCGCACTCCTATTGTGTTTGAGGAAGTATTGCAGCGGGTGTAGAAGCATAAGAAAGCATTACTCATCAATCAAGGAAAAGCAATATTTCGACACCAGCAGGACTTGAACCCGCGACATCCTGGTCTACGCCTTGGTTGCTCAACCAACTGAGCTATGGTGTCAAGTAACCATTGTTGCGCAATTTGTCTTTCTTTGCTTTTTAACACCTTATTGGTGTCAGTAACAATTGATTAGTAAAATAATCCCCACATGAAGTTTCAGTTTTTTTTTTATAAATTTCATTAAAAGAAATCTTAGTTCGAAACCCTATTACAATGTTAATGATTACATTAATGATGAAGTGGCTTGGTGCCATCAGGGCTCTGTGCAGGATGTTTCCGGGCTAACACCAAAGTTGTAATGGACGTAAAAAAAGATGTGTGATGACGAGTTTCTTACGGGTTCTTCTCTCAACAAAACACCTTCCGAATCCGAAGTAAACTTAGTATTAAGTTGAAATTTGACGTTAAAAAAACAAAGATTTATCTTTTTACTTTGAAATAAATGATTATTTTATTTTTCTTTATTTTATTTTATACACAACAAATACTAATCATAAGAAAGCATGTTTTGGTTCTCCTTCGATTGAAATAAAGGATTTATTTACTCATTTTTATGATTTTTCATACATGTTTTGCTGGTAAACCCTACATACATATACTCACAGCTATAAGTCCAAAAAAAGGATAACCAGAACTTCATAATCGAAAATACCTCAGCCACTTTTGGAACTTGAGTGGGGAAAAGTTTGTAAAGCAATGGTTGTGCGTAAAAGGTCTTCTATCGCATTGACTGACAATCACTTAAAAACCCAAATAAACTTACTCGATACAGATTTTCCCAACTCTTTAAAAAGTAGCCGATTTTTTCAAACACTGGCTACTCTTATTTGAGTTTTATCGCTGAGGGTGCATATATGTGAATGTATAAAAATAACCAAAACCCCTTACTAACTATACCATATCTATATTAATCAGGTGACAGACGCAGATCGCCTCAGAGGCTTGGCTTGTAGAGCGTTGGCCGGGCTAGCTCGCTGTCCCACCGTCAGACAGATCATCAGTAAACTGCCGCTGTTCACCTCCTCGCAGATACAGCGTGAGTATACTATTATCAGAAAACATTTGGTAATTTTGATTTGCAGGAAAAATAATGTTTTTTAGGATGAGGGAAAAGATCGTAAGGAAACCCATTTAGCCAAGTTATTCTGGTTTTTTTTTGGAAAAGTCATGGTTGTAAACGGTGAGGGAAAACATTGTGAAGAAAACCATTGTTAAACTAGTCTTTGCTTTCTTGAAAACAATTAAACGTGGTCGTAAATGGTGAGGGAAAACATTGTGAAGAATCGTTAATGGTGAGGAAAAATTTCGTGAAGAAATCCACATAACCAAGTAGAACTTAGTCATATAAAACTACATTCACAATTTGACACATATTATTCCGAAGTATTAGTACCTCCGCCAGCTCCGAGGTTAGCTTGTAGAGCGTTGCCGGGCTAGCTCACTGTCCCACCGTCAGACAGATCATCAGCAAACTGCCTCTGTTCACCTTTTCGCAGATACAGCGTGAGTATCATTACAGTAACATTGGGAAACATTTAAAAAAACATTTCAGGAAAAAGAAAAGGTTTTTGTGGGTGGGGTAAATATAGTGCGGAAATCAAGACGGTGAAACTGTTCATTTGTTAGCTTCAAAACAAGAAACATGGTTGAAAACAGTGAGGAAAAACATCATTTGGAAACTTTTATGGCTATGAAGTTCATAGTTGTGTGACGGTTTATTGATACGAAAACAGAAAACGAACATAGGCCAAGTAAATCGTGAGTGTTCTGAACCCAGTTGACAATGTATTAATGAAATAAGAGTATGCAATAGAGTCCTCTATTCCATTCTTTAGTATGCCTAGCTGAACCAGCAAACGTTGTTTTGCGATACAAATTGTTTCTAGGACATTTCTTTTCTATGAGTTAAAAACAGAATATTAGGGGTGTACAACTCTTATCACTTAGGAGTGTACAAAATAGTTATAGCCCTATTCTCAGACCAGCCGAATGTGTATGCAAACATACATACATACGCATACTCACGGCTATAAATCCCAAGAAGGGGTAGCCAGAGCTAAGGAACTAGAAGTTCTTCAGTCACTTTCGGAAAGTTGAGTGGGGAAAAGATGGCAAAATAAAGGTTGTTGGTGATGGGTCTCCAACCGCATCGCCCAAAAAATCCCTTAAAAGCCCCAACACCGTTAGTCGCCTCTTACGTACACCCACCGGCAGAAATGGGGTAGTGTTATTCTAAGCCGACTACACCTGTGAAGCCGAATGTGTATGCAAAGTTTCGTTGAAATCGGTTCAACTGTTTCAGAGGTGTTTGGTGAGGGGGATGTTGATGATGTTCTATAGAGTGGAAAGTTTAAATTTAGTTTTTGGTTTGACATTTAATATATATTTAAAAAGATAATTAGAGCTTAGTTGTTGTTATGGAGACGTTAGGAAAATTATAGAAGAAAAAGAAGAAGTGGTTGTACAGGTTATGTTATTAATATAAATATACAGTGAATATTTCATAGTTGGGCATTTTAGAAGTATTGTGATGTGAAATTTAATACTTAATATTAAAAGTGATACTGCAAACCGCCAGTTGTCGGTATTATTATCCAGAGCAATACAATTATGTCTATGTATTTAATTTTAAACGTTCACGCCGAATATCCCCGAAGGGGTTGGCAGAGGTACTAATACTTCTGAACATCACGTGACTTTGTCACCTGGTGTTCAGAGTACCCACGTTTTGCATGGACAGTGTATTGATAGGTATTTAAGTTTTTGTGATTACTAATTTTATGAATAAATAATCCGAAACAAATGATTTTGATTTTATTTGATAATATATGAATCAAGAAAAGAAGATCGAAGTTTTAATTTCTTACCTCCACTTGGATAGGGATGTGGATATTCCAATAACAAACACTGTGACGCGTGAATTTTATATATTAAATGTTTCCGATTGTTCCAGATCTAATGCGCGAACCGATCCTCCAAGAGAAGCGAGCGGAGCACGTGATGTTCCAACAGTTTGCGCTCGAATTATTAGAACGCGTTTCCGGCAACAGCAAGCGCAGCGGCGCCGAGTTCGAGAACTCGCTGGCCAATATACATCGGGTGAGTAGGGTTATGCGGGAGTCATGTTAGAGCGGACACTACTGCGGACTCACTCGCACATAGCAGCGTCTCACTCTACTCCTACATCGCGGAGTGTAAATATTTTTCGTGTTAAGCCTAAATACAAATTATTAGTTGGTACACAGCAGGGTGTACTGGCCAGTATATCTTTGCTGTTCCCACAGGTATTTAGAACCGATTAATGGTAGAAATGGAATTAATATTCGCTGTAAACCGTTTCTAGTTGCTGTTGATGGCTAAAGCATAGGTAATCGCAAAGCATGAATAAAAAAGTCAAAGAATAATATATGTAGAAAGTATAAAGAAAAAAAGGGCATATATGGAAAGGTTCATTAATGTTACAGAAGTTGAGAGGTTTACTTGGATCGTACAAAGTAGCGATCGATAGTCTCTGCCTACCTCAACGTGAAATTATATGTATATAGTATGTAGATCCGTCAGAAAAGTTTGTAATGTAAGGTTATGTGATCGTGTCAGGATCAGGAATGATGTGATTCGTGAAAGGTGTGGTGTAAAAGATGATATTGTAAGAAAGATAGAAAAAGGAATGTTGAGATGGTTTGGGCACATAGAGGGGATGGATGAGTAAATTGGTGAAAGAGATATATAGAGCCAATGTGGAAGGTAATGTTAGTAGAGGACGACCTCGGAGAACACATTTGGATCATATAGAAAATGTGCTCCAGAAGGCAGGTGTCCGCACTATGAAGAATAAAAGAGCATGTATGAAAAGATTGATGGAGGTAAACAAAGCCAGAGAGGTTTGCCAGGATCGCACAAAGTGGCGATCGATAGTCTCTGCCTACCCCAATGGGAACTAACGGCGTGAGTATATGTATATATGTTATGTTAGCCGGGGATGACCTATGCAAATTTATTCAGCACTAAAAAGGCACAAGTCTGAAACCAAGTCTTAAGAATCAAAGAGCTTGTAAGTTCAACAATCAAAGTAAATGAGGGTTCTATATTCCATCCCCAATGCTATTGGACATTATATTGATTGTACAGGTTGTAAAAATCGAGTGCACCAACACTGCCAAATTTTTGTTTCAAATGGGTCTGACTTGGCAAATGAATGGGAACTTTATCGATGTCTATAGAGAAAAGTCCTGTAAACAACAAAAAATGGTCTTCTTGCAGTTAAAAATCTTGAAAGCGCCTTTCAAATTCCGCCTGCAGTTTTTTAATTTTCTCAGTATATTTTGTATACGAACTTGTACTTTCCTTAAAAGCCTTACAAGTCGGAAAATGCGACAAATTATCAACTTCCAACTGTTTTTTCCCATAGCATCAACTTGCATTTGAAAGCTTTCACTTCATTATACATATCTGTTATGATTTGAAGCGGTCCTTGCAATTTTGTGTTTAATTCTGACAAGTGTTTTGTAATATCAACCATAAATGAGAGATCTTGTAGAAAAGATATATCGGACAGTAAGTTGACATCCTGTCCTTTCAATTCCATAAAAAGGCGTATCTCCTCTTTAAGTTTCCAAAATCGATCGAGAACCGTAGAACACGATAGCCATCGGACCTCTGTGTAATACCGTAAACCACTGTATTCACTTTCAAGATCATGTAAAAGCAAGCAAGCAAGCAAATTGTCGTTGATTTAGGCCACGCGACCGTATAAAGTTTATCATTTTCTTCACTGTTTCCAAAACACACTTTAATTTAATCACTTTTGAACATACAATTTCTTGGTGGATTATGCAATGAACGTGGTGAATATCTGGTACGATATTGTAAGTTTCCTTCGTCTTTTTCTGTAATAATGAATGAAGCCATTATTTACTCCTGTCGTGGAAGGAGCTCCATCTGTTGCAACAGAAGACAGTTTTGTCATATTTAGACTATATTTTTGCAAATGTTCATAAACGGCATTCAATATATCCTCACCAGTTGTAGAATCGTGCAAAGGCAATAATTCCAGTAACTCTTCATTAACATTGATTTCTGTATCAACAGCACGTAAAAAAACAGCAAGTTGTGCCTCACCACACACATCTGTACTTTCGTCACAGGCAATAGAAAATGCAGTGAAACTATCTGATTTAGATTTTATCTGATCTCCTATATTGCCAGCTAACTCAGTATCTCTTTCAGCGACAGTATTTCGAGACAAAGATATACTTTGAAAAGCCTTCACACTTCCAGGATTAACGATTTCTGCGGCTCTTACGAGACACTGTTTTATAAATTCACCTTCAACAAAAGGTTTGGAGTGCTTTGCTATTAATTCCGACAGTACGAAACTTGCTTGAACAGAAGATTCATTTTCTTGTTTTGGACGAGTAAACATGAGTTGTTGATTCTTAGGTTTGGTTGATTGTTGGTGAGAGTAGTCTTTAACTGTACTCAGTACTAAATCGGTTTATTAATTTAATAAAACAATTGTATCAAAATGAAGGGTTTTAATAGCGGTTCTAAATATACATATAACTTGCAGTTTTAGGCATCCAAAAAGACTGATATAAAAAAATCATTGAAAGAAATAAAAAAACCCGACTGCATAAAATATACTGCTCGTCATCTTACATTTCTATGTACCCTGAAAAAGGTTTAGTTTATTGTACACTTGCCGTTTTGAACTGATTTTTTTGTCAATATATTCTTTTTTGCAAATGTAATGCAAACGTACATCTAAATACTTCTTTACTGTAGCTTTGGTCAGTTCATACATGTGATTGAACTGATTCCTTCTGTGAGCATCTATGTTTGTAAATAGCGTGACGTTTACGAGTGACCGAAGAATTTTCATTGTTAATTATGGGCCATCATACTGCCTCAATAATGATTTTCCGCCACTTAATTTAATGTAGTGCCTGATTATGTTCTCCGATTTACTGCATATTAAATATACATCCTTGCATGCATAGCATAAACCTCCTACGTCCTTACCGTCCACCAGTTTATGAAACCATTCTTTTTCTGTAGCAAGTAAATGGCTTTTACAGTTATCGCAGTTAATTTCTTTTACCAAATGGTAGACAACAAATCCAGAAATATATCCCACTATTTGTTTAGTCACATCAGTATTCTGTTCTGATTCTAATCGTTCGGCGAGATGATTACAATTCCTGTCGTAGTTTTCTTCAATTGTTTTCTGATTGCTGCGGTTTTATAAAAATGTTTTCTTCGTCTTCATCCTGACGTCGTATCCCATTAGTGGTATTATTTATTTTTGCAATTGATTCACCGCTGTTTAAAATTGGTATGCTTTCCAGTGGTAAACAATTACCGCTGAATTTTTTTGCTTAATTCTCAATGCGCCCATAACTTCTTGTATGCCGATTTAAATTGTCGTGTGTTGGGATTGTTGTAATGACCACCTAGGCTTCTGATTTTGCCAAAGAATAGTGCAACGTGATCTTGACTCAATTTATACGTAATCAAAAACAACAAAGTTTTTGTCTGAATTAATACAGATGTTCTAAACTGTTGATGCACGTGAGTAGTCCTATGACGCCTGTATTTGCTCTGCATTGGAATAACGGTACTTTTTTTGTCTCGTATACAACTCTCTTTTCTTTATTAACTATTTTGGTCTTTTTGTTCATAACTTTCGTAGTTAATGTAAGCAGGTATTTTTTTGCATCTGCGCACAGTTTGAGAATTTTGCCTGCATTTTTTTCATTAAGTGGCGTATTATAGCCAAAGTCTTCCAAATTTCTGGTATTTAAAATATCACTTACTTACACTTACTTATGCTCACGCCCATTATTCCCATTGGGGTAGGCAGAGACTATCGATCGCCACTTAGTAAGATCTTGACAAACCTCTCTTGCTTCCCTTACATTCATTATCCTTCTCATACATGCTCTTTTATTCTTCTCACTTCGGACCCCCGCCTTTATAAGAACGTTTTCTATCTGGTCAAGAAACGTTTTACGAGGCCGTTCTCTACTAACATACATTTAAAATATCAAAAAAATCATTTATCATTTTGATGAACTTGGTCGTGGCATCAGAATCGGCAAATTTTTCTATGTGCAGTTTTTTGTCACAAAATTTAATCGCATTTGCAACGCTGTTGCTGAGTAATTGGGAAGCCAACTTGACTTTCATGACTTCATTTCTGAAGTGTATGTGCCTGATACTGAGTTTGTTGGCTAAATGTGAACTATTCTCTTCTTGCAGATTGTGCAATGCCAAAATTAGGTCCCTTTTTATTTTTTTGTCCTCAGCATCATAAATGCATTTCTGTGCCTCCAATACATTTCTCATGAGTTTTACCATGTGGCAGGCGTCTAAAAACACGGCAATCTCATAACCTCCATATGGATGAGAAAATGTAGTTTTCATGTTTTTCTTTATGTATGTATTATCAAGATTGCAACCAAGTGCTTTCATGCATTTTATATTGGTTTTACAGCCATCAAAAGTTAAAGAAACGATTTTTACACCTATATTATGTCATTTTTGAAATGTCAGTAATATCACGTTCGACTTTATTTCCCCAGTTAGCCTATGTATAAAAAATAAGCAACTGGCAGTGTCCAAGCCTGGTTTAAAGATACCAAAATACAAACGTAAGCTTAGGTCGCTTTCAGATCTGAATCATCATGTCCAATTCCTAAATCCACAAGGCCTTAAAATTTTCTGCCAGTCCAGGTTTTTTGCTGTCTTACAGACATTTCATCAACCACTAAACTGCATAACAGTGGTTCTGAAGTCATTTTCGCTTTATTAGCCAGTCTTAAGAAAGCCTCTTCAGTAAACCCTGGTTGGGCATCGACATTTTGATACCATTTATTATTATTATTAATCTTTATTAATATAAATGGTTACATTTAATTATAACAAAGCCCTGCAAAACTGTTTTACAGTTTGTCTGCAGGTAGAGTCTCTTTTAATAAATTTTTATTTAGTTACATCTATGGTAGTGAGTTAAGAAAATATTTTTTTAATTTGTTTTTAAATTTTTGTCTATTAGACTCGAGGCGGATGTCCTCGGGCAGACTGTTGATCAAGTACGGTAATCGCTTTTTAAGCGTCCTGTCCCCGTAGTAATTATTTACTCTGGGTACCTCCAGCCTGCCCGCCGACACCGACCTCGTGCCATAGCTATGACTCAGTTTCGTGATATTCTGCTCTTGACTGTCGTGGTTGTTAATTAATAAGAGGTATTTATGTTTCAGGCTGACAGGCAGAATTTTACATATTTTAAAAAGTTTATAGTAGTTACCATTACATTTATTTTTAGTTTTATGATTAACAAGAAGTTTTAAAAATCTAATCTGAAGTGATTCAAGTTTATCTATATATGATTTAAAAGTAAGGCCGTAACTGTCAAGAGCATAACTCAGGATTGAGTCAACTAGCGAGAAATACAAACATTTAAGTGTGCTTGTTGGAACCTTAAAACTTAAATGGTAGAATTTACCCAATAAAATTCTAAGCTTATTACATATATAATCAATGTGTTGAGACCATGAGAAGCTAACATCTACTTTTAAACCTAGGTACGTTATACAGTCTACTCTCTCTATAGGTACACACTGACAGCTGACTAGATTTCTATGTAGACATAAGAAACTATGTGTGAACATAGAAGGTGGTTGTTCAGAAATAGTTAAGTATGGCGAATGTATTACAATAAATTTAGTCTTATCAGAATTTAGGATGATACCGTTATCGTGGGACCACTTGACAACCAAATTTCTGAAGTACAGAATTAAATTTAGTATTCCAGCACCTTGGTGCTTGTTTGAGACCATACAGTGACTTTATTAATTTACATACTTTATTTGGTTCATATATTAGACCTTTAGGGGGATACATATATATGTTTTCTTGCAGTTCCCCATACAGAAAAGCAGTCTTAATATCAAGTTGTAGAATATCATAACCATTTTGAGCGGCTAGAGATAACAATAAACGAATTGAATCATACCTGACAGTGGGCGAAAATGTTTCTTTGTAGTCTATACCTTTGGCTTGTGCATAACCTTTAGCACATAATCTGGACTTGAAGCGGGGACCTGTTGGTTGATCTTTGACTCTGAAAACCCATTTAGAGCCAATGATGTTTGTTTTTTTCTGGTTTGTTTACCAATGTCCATGTACCATTTCTTCTATGGGCTTCGAGTTCCTCTTCGATAGACTTTTTCCATTTTTCAGCATTTTCACCAGAAATAGCTTCTCTGTATGTTTCAGGGACTTGTTCAAGTGCTAAGCATTCATCATAGCAAAGGTAAGTTTGTTCTTTATTTTTATTCCTAGGTCTCAATGTTATGGTGCTTCGGAACGGAATATCAACCTCACCATCGGGTAAGTATTCATCTGAATCTGAGTTATTTTTAACAGTATTGTATGAGCTATCTGAGCTATATGATTCTTTTCTGCTTTCTTCATTAGACTCATTTGAAATTAAACTTTCTTCATTTCTTTTGGAATGCATATCAAGTGTTTTATTTTCTGTTTCAGACAATTCCAAAGATGCATAGTTTCTCTTCACAGTGGATTCTAGAAATACAGCATCCCTGCTCTTAATAACATTTTTAGTATTTGGTATTATGAACCTGTATCCTTTTGTGTTTTCGCAATAACCAATAAAAATCATCTTTTGTGCTTTTGGATCCCACTTTTTGCGTTTTACTTTTGGCAGGTGGACCATAGCTTCACACCCAAACACTTTCATATGACTTAAATTTGGTTTATGACCAGACCAAACCTCTTCTGGGGTTTTAAATGACAAGGTTCTAGTTGAAGATCTGTTAATGATATATGCAGCAGTTTTTATAGCCTCAGCCCAGAAAAACTTTGCCAAGCCAGCATTCAGTATCATACACCTTGCTTTCTCAACTAGTGTTCTATTAAGCCTCTCTGCAGCTCCATTTTGTTCTGGAGTATAAGGTGTTGATGTTTGATGTCTTATTCCAGCACTTAATAGGAAGTCAGTGAATGGTTTGTTGACATATTCTAGGCCATTGTCAGTCCGAATACATTTGAGTTTACAATCAGTTTGATTTTCAGCTTCTGTTTTGAACTCTTTGAATTTTGACAATACCTCTGTTTTATTATTCAAAATGTACACATAGACTTTTTTGGAATAATCATCCAAAAATGTTAAGAAGTATTTAGCCCCTCCTAATGACTGTGTTTCCATGGGGCCACACAAGTCAGAATGCACCAGTTCCAATAGCTTTGAAGAATGTGATCCTTGACTCTTGAAAGGCAATCTTGTTTGTTTGCCCTCTTTACATGTAATACAAGTTACATTCACTTCTTTATCAGATAATGTTATTCCTTCTGAACATTCTTTTAATTTCTTTAAAGTGTCAAAGTGCAAATGACCCATTCTTTGATGCCATAAATATACATCATCTTGTTTAACATCAGACATGCATGCATAATCAGTATTAATATTAAGCCGGTACATGTTGTTAATTTTTGTTGCTGTTGCTACAATAACATTTAGTTGATTCAGTATAACACACCCTTTAGAATCAAATTTAACTTTACCACCATTTTCTGTAATTTGATGTACAGATATTAAATTCACTGCAAGTTCTGGTACATACAAGACATTTTTAAATAGAATTGTATTTGTATGATTTTCTCGATTCAATGTATTCAAGGTTACATCACCAGAGCAACTTACTGAGAGTGTTTTGTTATTAGCAACTTTTATTTGCTCAATAGGTGGTGACTGTTGATTTAGAAGAAGGTTTTGGTGTCTCGTCATGTGCATGGTTGCGCCAGAATCAATGTACCATGCAGAGCTGTTGTTGTCAAATGGAGTGACAAACGCGGCAGCATATGAACTATTTGATTTAGCAACCTTTTCTTTCGGTTTAGACCTGCATTCTGGACTTTTGTGTCCATATTTATTACACTGAAAACATCTAGGACCTTTGTTTAACTTCTTTTTCACATTCTTAGTTTGATAACCATGAGCAGATGTAAAAGCAGAGTTACTGTTTTCAGATTTAACTTCTTGGAGCAATTTAGTTTTAACTGAGTCTGCACTTATTTTCATCCCTGAGCTTTCTATAGCAAGGATCATTGGTTTATAATGTTCAGGTAACCCGGAGAGTAAAAGTGTTCCAAGCCACTCATCATCAACTATGAATCCTATATTTCGGAGTTTGTGCGCTGTAGACATTATTTTGCTCACGTATTCATCTATATTTTGGCAACTAGAGAGTGTAGTTGTACAGAGATCACGTAGTAGTCCAACTCTGCGTGTAAGCCCCGAGTCGTCGAAAGCGCGGGACAGGTTCTCCCACACTTCTTTGGCTGTTTCTGCCTCTTGGATATGTACGAAGTTGGTACTATCGACAAGTAAAATGATTTTCGATTTTGCTTTAGTGTCTTTTTTCTTGTCAATTGGTTCGTCGTTGGGATTTTCAATACATTCCCAAAGCTCTTCATGTTGAAGGTATGTTTTAACAGCAAACAGCCAGGTACTGTAATTTTCTCGGCCTGTTAATTTTTCTATAAATGCCAGAGGATTGCTACTCGCCATGATGATTTGATAAAACTGAGACACGCGGCTTTTAGGTTATACCGGTACACTACCAATTCGCTCGAAACTGTTTGTAATCCCGTTTTATGCGTATAATTAACTCTGCTGACACTTTCTTTACAACTTGGGCTTAACTGGGCCTCATAACCTGATGACTTAATCAATAAATCAGGGATTAGAAATGAGAACACTCGTTGTACCACGGAATGATAGAGAATATATATTAATAAAAAAAGAAGAACACCACAGAGTACATGAGCATAGAATACGTATGGAAGGCAGACTATTTAAATATAAGTTCAACAGATTCGTTAATGTTCTTTGTCAAATCATTACTTAACGATTCATTAACGAGGCGTTTCTTTTTTAAGTCTGTGACGATTTCTTTAAGTGTTAAGTTTCGCTTTATAAGTCTCTTGTTCTTTTTCTTTAAATTTTGGATGTGTTTATTTTTTTATCAATGGTTTTTTGGAATATTCTGAGTGTTTTTTTGTAATGAAATGTTTTTGGAGTCTCCAAAGTTGAGGTCAAATCTGATGATATCGGAGACGGCGTACAGCGATTGAGATCAGTGATCTGTTTGTTTTGAGGCACAGCTTCCACTGTACAATTTTCCTGAAACAACAAACTTGTTTATTATCTGTTCCTATATAATAATAAACTCCAGATCGAACGAATTACTTAATTAGCTTATCTCTAATTTTGACTGCAATACTAACGCTTTTTCTATATCAGTGGGCTTAGCGGGTGTGTTTGTTAATGCTATTAATGTAAGAGGGGTAGTTGTGATAGAGGGTACTGGTTGGGTCGTTAAAATTTAGACATACTAATAAATGACATGATTAGATCAAACGCAGAAGCATGAAGATATTAGCAATAGCTAAACTAATAAATAAAGAATAAATAAAGGAAAGAAAAATTTCGACACAGGCGGGAATCGAACCCGCGACCTCGGGTATACGCCCCGACGCTCTGCCAACTGAGCCACCGTGTCAATTAGCTGCCAGTGCGAAATCTTCTATCCTTTATTTCTTTTACACGTTTAAGTAGTGTTTTCGTTTCCTACCTCCGAATTTTAACTAGTTCGGAAGGCCATTTGTCCATCTTTTCAGATAGAATGCAAATGTTGAAATCGCCTAACCATCACATAATTTAAATCTTTTTGTTCATGAAAACCTCATGTGGGGATTATTACTAATAAATAAAGAAAAGAAATTTCTTTCCTTTATTTATTAGTAATAATCCCCACATGAGGTTTTCATGCACAAAAAGATTTAAATTAATAGCTAAACTGTAAGCATACATTTCCAACATTGTCTTACCTCCGAATCGTCTTAAAGTCTGGCTGTGCTAGGATCAGTCCTTGCCGAAACTGGTGATACATTTTCAAATTGTGTCGTTGAATTCTCGATCTGAAAAACATTGAAAGGTATTAACATGTGCACGTATGTTGTGTACTCACTAGATCACAATATTCTATGGAAAAACTTACCGCAATACATGGTATGACCCCTTTCTTTACTTTCCGAAAGCCTTTCTTCGTATAATACATGTCATTTTCTGAGAAGTGACAAGAGCAAACCACACTAGAATCCTTTGTCTTAAAAAAAATCTTCACTCCTCTCATTAGATATTATTTTCCGCCATTTTTCCCTTTCAATTTCATTTTTAGGAAATCTGGGGTGAAAAATAAAAACATGTTTTACTATAATAAAAAACACCAATCACAATTGATTAAAATTTTGACCTACTCTGGACCGGCTATAGTTATTTAATATTAATTCCATATTATTGAAATACGGCAAAAAAAAAACAATAAGCGACTATTCATTTAGTATTTGACTTTGTTCAACTTCATAGTTGGGTCAAATGAAGAGACGTTTGAAAATAAATTTATTATACCACTTTTCCCCACTCAACTTTCCAAAAGTGGCTGAGGAATTTTTAATTCCTTAGCTCTGGCTACCCCTTCTAGGAATTTACAGCCGTGAGTATATGTATGTATGTATGTATGTCTATTCTTCCCAGGCCAACGTAGTAGCCCAGACTAGAATCCAGTACAACGAGCGCGAGCTGCTACAATTGGTAGCGGAGCACCTGTGGTCACGTGGTCTGCGGCGCGCCGCCTCGCAGCTGTGCCGGGACGCCGCGCTGCCGCCCCCCAGCGGCCCGGCCGCCCCCGCGGTACCGCCCACGCCCCCTACGCTGTATGCGGACTCGCCGGCTAGGGTATGTAGTTTTTAAAAAAAAAAAAGAAAGTTAAAAAACGTATATTTTTTTTCAAAAATTCGAAAGTTGGAAGGTAGGTTAATAAAAATATCAGGTCTGTGTCATACATACATATAATCACGGCTTTAAATCCCTAAAAAGCCCTAACAGCCTCTTGTTGCCTCTTTCATACACCCAAATGGGGTAGTTTTAGGAAATATCATTAAAGTAGGGACGCCGCTTTGCCGCCCCCGAGGAGGCCCGTTGCCCCCGCGGTGCCCACCACGCCCCATACGCTGTATGCGGACTCACTGCCGCCGGCTAGGGTATGTCTTTAAACTTTTTTATATGAAAAAAAAGAAAAAAAAATGTTGCTTGAAGTTTTTAGGAAGTTTTTTTTTTAAAAAGGTAGAAAGGATAGAAGGTATGCGGAAGAAAGTATGTTTGTTTCATAAATACACATACACAGATAACATAACATAACATAACATAAACGTTCACGCCGAATATCCCCGAAGGGGTTGGCAGAGGTACTAATACTTCTGAAAATCACGTGACTTTGTCACCTGGTGTTCAGAGTACCCACGTTTTGCATGGGTACTCTGGTTATACATAGATAAAAATATCATTAAAGTAAGAACGCCGCCCTGCCGCCCCCCCAGCGGGCGGCCCGCGGAAAAATTTTTGGTGGTAGTTTTTTGGAAGATAACATTTTTCCAAAAAGTTAAAAAGGTTGGAAAGTAGATGGATAAAGAATATATGGTCTGTTTCATACATACACATACTCAAGGCTTAAAGTCACTTTAAATGCCTTAATATCCTTAGTCGCCTCTTTCGAACACCCACTAGCTGAAATGCAGTAGTGCTGTTCTAAAACACTACACAGCCTTGAAGAAATGTCATAGCGTATGTAATTTTAATTAACCATAAAATTAGGTATGGCCCTCCTCGCTATTTTGTAGGAATGTCCCTAACGGGCCTGACACTTTTGCGGTGCCCCCTACGACCCCCTTTACTGTATACGGATTCGCCGGCTAGAGTAAGTAATTTTAAATATAACTCAGATGTGTTTTTTTGTGAATTCTGCAAAGATATACTTGCAATTTCACAAAATTTGACAAAATTTCAGTATTTAAATGCACGGAAAGTTAGTCAATGTTTATTTTACAACATTATTGATAATGTGCTATTCGTTGTCATTTCTTTTCCTAAGATAAAGAGATGAGATCAGAATAGGAGTTGGCATAAATCAATCATGGTAAAGAAGTATCAGGGTTATAAAATTGACTGTGTAGTTTCATCTAATTCTCCGAGAGTTTTAAAGAAAAAGCTGGGTACTAAAACATTTTAAAACATTTTAATTGTTGCATTGTTATTTTATTATACCAATCTAGCTCTTTAAGTCCCAAAGACGGGATAAATCATTTAGATAATTAATCATTAGAAAATATTTATACTAATATTAAGAAGTTTCTTCGCTTAGTCTTCATGCAACATGCACTGTGCACCGAGGGTGGGCGGTGTACTTGGAAATCCATAGCAATACTACTATTAAGAAGTTTCTTCGCTTAATTCCGCTAAATACCTGCAGTCTTCATGCAACAGGCCCCCTCTTGGTGCACAGTGCATATTGCATGAAGACTGCAGGTATTTAGCGGAATTAAGCGAAGAAACTTCTTAATATTAGTATTGCTATGGATTTCCGTAAAGTAACGCCTGTTTCAATCCAATATAGAAAATATTTGTCCCCAGCCTCGTCTATCAGTGTCTCGAGCAGCCGACAGTCCCCCGCCTGCCCCTTCTACCCCTGTGGCCGCCTCTCACAACCATTGCAATAACACTCCTGACGAAAACTGTTTGCCGCCTGTCATTAAGTTAAGGTAAGCGGAAATGACGATAACGAAACGGAATAACGGAATGATGATTTTCGAAATGTTTAAAGGGCGATACTCATCATTTGATTGCACTGTCCAAACAAAACGTGACGATCGATTTCGTAGACGTTTTAATGCCATTAATATATTTAACATCAAGATTGTGTTTTTTAAAGATAATTAGAATTGTCAATATCCAAAACGTTTCTTTATATTTCTTCTATAGTTTTAATAGTTCACTACAAATATATCGCGCTGGTTTCAAAAGGACTGTATTTGAATGCTCAAAACGTTGGCTAACGAAAGCAGACGTGTGGGAACATCAAAGATACACTGACCAGTACACCCTGCTGTGTACCAACTTATAATTTGTATTTATGCTTAGCTCGACAAAAATTTCGACACCACGATGTAGGAATATGAGTGAGACGCTGCTATGTGCGCGAGTGAGTCCGCAGTAGTGTGCGCTCTAACAGTAGTAGATGAAAAAGTAAAAGACAGGAACCGATCAAAGCTTTTATTTCCCCTGACTTTCGCATTTCGTTCATGTTTGAACTCGCCCTAAGCCATTCAAGTGATGGTGAACAAATTTTATGAGATGCCACCCCAGGAACCATCAGGTTGTGGTTTAGAGAAATATAATGGTAGAATAAAGGTTGTTGGTGATGGGTCTCCAACCGCATCGCTCAGAAATCCCTTAATAGCCCCAATACCGTTAATCGCCTCTTACGTACACCCACCGGAAGAAATGGGGTAGTGCTATTCTAAGCCGACAATACACAGCAAAAAATGAAATTATTCTGGAATAATCAGAATCAGAATAGTTCTTCATGTAAGACTAATCTGATTCAGTTTGCGTAGACGTCTATAAATCTGGGCAGCACAGGACCGGTCATTGTGGAAATCTTAGAGGGAGGCCTATGTCCAACAGTAAACGTCTATTGGCTGATGATGATGATAAACTATTTAAGATCCCTCGTTTCGATTTTCGTTGCCCGTTACATACTAACTAGTAACGCCACTTAATTGTCATACTTACTTACACTCACGCCCATTATTTCCATTGGGGTAGGCAGAGACTATCGATCGCCACTTGGCACGATCTTGACAAATCTCTCTTGCTTCCCTTACATTCATAATTCTTCTTTTTTTCGTCATAATCCGATACTTACTTACTAATAACTTTTTCTATCTTCCACAGAAAACTGCAACCCTCTACCCCTACCCTTTTATCCTCGCCCCTCCCCTCCTCTCCTGCCCCCGCCCCTCCCCGCCCCCGTCCGGCAAGAATAACACTACACTCCATCATCAGCGAGTACCTGTACAACCAACATGCGCTGTGCAAGAACCCCATTGTCACGTGCCCGCAGTTCAATTTATTTGAGTAAGTATAAAAAAAACATTTTCTAAAAAATACATACATATATTTACTCACCCCTAGAACGGGCAGCCAGAGCTTCGAATAATTCCTCAGCAACTTTTGGAAGTTGTATTGGGAAAAGATTGTAAAACAAAACTTTCCGGTGTTGGGTCTCCAACAGCATCGTCCAAAAATCACTTAGAAAACCCTAATACTCTTAGCCGCCTCTTACGAACAGCTACGGGAAGAGATGGGGTAGTGCTATACTAAGCCGACACTGCACAGTACTGTGAGTAATTCATAAATGCACTTTTAGAAAAATAGGTTGGTACTTGGCAAGTACAATGCGGATAGATTTGTGAGCAGAGTGCATCGTGGAAGAACCTCATTGTCACGTATCCACCTTCAATTTGTTTGAGTAAATATAATAAAAATATAAAATTATTAGAAGATGTTTTCTAAAAAGTGTTAATAAAATATGCGGGTAGGTTTGAAATTTGACTTGAGTGCAGTCAATTCTATTTGAGTATAAGTAAGATTTTTATTATCGCTTTTAAATAGTTGTTTATATTTTCAAAATTACATGTCAGTATGTTTTCATTCTATTGAGTAACTCAAAATTATACCATACCAGTATATTTGCCTCATCAACTAATACTCAATTACTTTACAGGCCTCACCAATGTCCCTCGCCCCTCCCCTCCCGCCTCTCCCTAGGCCCTCGCGCCCCTCTCAACGCCCTATCTCGGATCGCTCGCAGGGAGTTAGGCCTAGACGGGGCCGCTCGTAGGCCATTACTACGGCTTCTTCACGCCAGTGTGGCCCCTGCACGAACTTTGCGAGCCCCGCATCAGGACGCGTTCTTTACTAGCGCCATATTTCATGTGAGTATTATTATGTACTAGCTTTCCGCCCACGGCTTCGTTCGCGTGGTATTCGGTTATACTGCGGTAAAAAGCACAACTATAAGAAATTTTCTCATTCCCACGATTTCCCTCGGGAATATCTTTTTTTTCGGTATAAATGTACTTAATTATTTAATCTGGAGTTCTAACTATACGTCTGCAAAGTTTCAAAGCAATGGGTTCAGTAGTTAAGGCGTGAAAGCGGAACAAACAAACAAACTCACTTTCCGATTTATAATATTAGTATGTTAATTATACAAACATACATATAATCACGGCTTTAAGTCCCTAGAAGCGAAGCCAGAGCTTCAGAGCTAGCGGTTTCTACAAGTCACCGCGGCCCCGCCTGCACCTTGCTAGCCCTGCATTGTTACAAAACATAGCGACTGAGTAGTTAGTTAGTTACAAAGACAGGTATGATGAGCTATTTGAATTCTGCAAAGTATTTAATGTCTTCGATAAAGTAAAAATTAATATTATTTCAGCATATCATAAACAAATTAAGAATCTAAGTAGAAACAAAAGAAATGATAATTTAAGATCTCTGTCATATATGCCGCTGTATTCAAAACCTAAATGTAATAATATGTATGGAGAAAGAGTATGGAGCTACATCATGCCAAATATGCTTAACAATCTACCGAAAATTATTGTAACGAAACTGCAAAATAAAAATAAAACTCAGGTTTTATCTATATTAAAAAATCATTTTTCTAAATGCTGTGATGTATAAATGCACATGTCTTTCTTCTATTTATTTAATGTATTGTTTTTAGAATATAAGTATACGTAAATATGTATTTAAATAAAATGCCGAGCTAACAGTCTAATTAAAACCTAAAAGGTTTTCAGACTGTTTGGCCAAGTGTTGTAAATATTTTTTGAAATAAACAGTGTTAAATTTTAATAATATTTTTTTAGTTCTTGTTATGTGACAATATTCAAACAAAGTAGCGACAGGTCTTACTTATAGATACTCTGAAAATCAGATGACCTAAACGGCACGTGATGTTTAGAGGTAGTACCTATGCCGACCCTCCGGAGATACATGGCACGAGCGTTTGTGTTTAAGATGAGAAAAATCTATATTATCATTAACTTAATTATTTGCCGTGTAGTGTCGGCTTAGAATAACACTACCCCATTTCTACCCGAGGGTGATCGTAAGAGGCGACGAAGGGTATAGGGGCTTATTAAGGGCCAGTTTTTTGATCCGTGGTTAAAAATATAACCATTTGTTACATTGACTATAGTTAAATAACTAACCAGTAGTTAAATCGTAAATCCATTTTGGTTCGATATTTGACCATTAGTTACTCTAACCACGGGTCAGAAAATGCATTTTTCTGATATCTAACTAATAGTTACGATATTTAACAAATTGTTGAGTTAACCACGGATCAAAAAACTGGCCCTTAGTGATTTTTGGGCGATGTGGTTGGAGACCCGTCACCAAAAACATTTATTATTACCATCTTTTCCCTAATCAACTTCCAAAAGTGGCTGAGGAATTTCCAATTCCTTAGCTCTGGCTACCCCTTCTAGGGATTTATAGCCGTGAGCATATGTATGTTAATTATTTGGTGTTACAGTGATGGCTGAGGGTTTTAAGTTTCGATCGTTATTATACTATTTGATGTCTGCATTTGTTGTAAGGCGTTTCATTTTACATTTTGAATCAACCCCAGTGTGTATTAATTTGTTACAACCAGTATGATTTCATTATTGTCTATTTCGACCGACTTCAAAAAAGGAGCGTACTCAATTCGATTCTTTTTGTTTGCGTAACGTTTACTCAGTTAATAGTTAGTCGATTTAAAAAACTTTTGGGTTGGATATGTTTGCAAGGTGGTCCCATATTTTTTTATCGGGTTTGATGTCGTAGTTAAAAAGATATTTTAATAGTATCATGCATACGTGGACGATGTTAAAAAGGTTAGCTTTGTAGTGTCGGCTTAGAATAGCACTACCCCATTTCTTCCGGTGGGTGTACGTAAGAGGCGACTAACGGAATTGGTGCTTTTAAGGGATTTTTGGGCGATGCGGTTGGAGATCCATCACCAACAACCTTTACTTTACCATCTTTTCCCCACTCAACTTTCCAAAAGTGGCTGAAGAATTTCTAATTCCTTTAGCTCTGGCTACACATTCTAGGGATTTACAGCCGTAATTATGTATGTTATTAATCGTATTTTGTATAATGAATTGGGTTTCCATCAAATGGCTGAAAGCGGTCCCTTTTTTTGTTCAAAGATATTGCTATATTTCTTAAAATATGTATGTATATTCCAGCCGACATCCCCACTGTTACTCGCAGCCACATCCTCAGGAGAGCTTCGTCTGTTCAACACGATCAGTGGGGCTGAGGAAAGTGCTCATACGTTACACGAGTCTTACATCTTTCATATGCAGGTATGTTTAGAAATTATGTTTTAAAGTGTATTTTTCTATATATTTGCTTATTTTAAATAGCACTACCCCATTTTTACCCGTGGGTGTACGTAAGAGGCGACTAAGGATATAGGGGCTTTTTAAGTGATTTTTGGGCGATGTGGTTGGAGATCCATCGCCAACAACCTTTATTTCACCATCTTTTCCCCATGCAACTTCCAAAAGTGACTGAGGAATTTCTAATTCCTTAGCTCTGGCTACCCCTACTAGGGATTTATAACCGTGAGTATATGTATGTATGTTTTCTATATATTTCGTTTAACATCTATCTACCATAACTATTAATTACCTGACTTTACCATCCAAAGGTTGTCTGGTAGAGATCGCTTTAAGAAGTGTTTTATTTTTCGTCGTTTATTACCTCTTTTGACTCTGTATACGAAACAGACTTACACCTACAAAATATAGGTCAATTATAGTGTTATTATATTAATTATAGTATTCAATATTATGTATGTATTTGATCTATAACGCACAAATTAACAATTATTTTTAACCAAAAGTTCGTTCATTCAATCCATTAACCATTCACTCCTTGACACATAATATTAATATTGCTCTATAATGTTTTTTTATAAACCACTTGGGCCCTGTTCAATAAAACTGACAATCCGACATATATGTCAAGTGTGACAATTCTACAATTCGACAAGTTTCTGTTCAATAAACAATACAGGTGACAAGTTTGTCAAGGCGGAAAACTGACAAAATTTTGTGTTCAATAAAACTTTTAGCGCGACAGGTGATAGGTGACAATTTGTCGTGAAAAACTTGTCAATTCTGCTTTATTGAACAGAGAATTGTCACGACATATCAACATATTTTTAAAATTGTCGGACAATCCCGACAGGTGAAGTACTGTGTGTCACACACTCATTTGGAGGAATTTAAAACGTTATCTCCTTCCATTTGTTTATTTTTACTTCGTGGCTCAATCGATCACTGAACTTTCCAAACAGAATATTTTTATTTTCATGTATTAGCATTTTTGCATTGATAGCGAACGAACAATCGGATAGTAAATATATTCGTTCATATAATCTTGTTCTTATTCTACCCTCATGCATTTTTTATTCTACTTCATAAAATAAACAAATATGTCAAGAATTGACATATATGTCGTGACAATCCGACAATTTTGTCAGGGACAATTATCATCGAACTCGACATTGGTTTGTGACAATTCCTAAGTTTTATTGAACGCATTTCGGTAGTGACAAATTGTCGTGATTTTACCTGTCAATGTCGGACATATTTGTCAACTTTATTGAACAAGCTTAGCCTGACAATCCGACAAATTTGTCAGTTTTTGACATATTTGTCGGATTGTCAGTTTTATTGAAGAGGGCCTTGGTAAATATTTTGTAATAATTTTGTGTTCAAATAAGAGAGTAACTTTTAACCTTAATCAAAGTCAATATATACATACATACATATACTCACGCCATTAGTTTCCATTGGGGTAGGCAGAGACTATCGATCGCCACTTCGTACGATCCTGACAAACCTCTCTAGCTTCGTTTACATCCATCAATCTTTTCATACATGCTCTTTTATTCTTCATACTTCGGACGCCAGCCTTTTTGAGCACACTCTCAATTTGGTCCAAGTGTTCTCCGTGGTCGTCCTCTACTAACATTACCATCCACACTAGCTCTATAGATCCCTTTTACCAATTTTCTATCATCCATCCTCTCTATGTGCCCAAACCATCTCAACATTCCTTATTCTATCTTTCTTACAATATCATCTTTCAAACCACACTTTTCACGAATAACACTATTTCTCACTCAATATAAAATTGATTTGTATGAACGGCGGGGGCGGATGTTGTGGGTTCGAGTCCCTCTGGTGTCGATAATTTTTATTTCCTTAATTGATTAGTGTCCAATAAATACAATATTTTTCAGGCCAGTAGGGATGGAAAACTATTGTTAGCGTCTGCGACAACCACGTGGCGCCCTCTCTCCGCTCTGTGGAACACCAGAGACTTCGATCAGTTGTGAGTATAGATTTCATGTTTTAAATTAAAGTTAATTGTGCTGCTGTGTAGTGTCGGCTTAGAATAGCACTACCCCATTTCTTCCGCTGGGTGGACGTAAGAGGCGACTAACGGTACTGGGGCTATTAAGGTATTTTTGGGCGATGCGGTTGGAGACCCATCACCAACCACCTTTATTCTACCATCTTTTCCCCACTCAATTTCCAAAAGTGGCTGAGGAATTTATAATTTCTCAGCTCTGGCTACCCCTTTTAGGGATTTATAGCCGTGAGTATATGTATGTATGTATGTAGTAGTAAATAATCTCTAAATGAAATCCCATTTCTTCCCGTGTTTGTTCATAAGAGGCGGCTAACGGTATAGGGGCTTTTTAGGAGACTTGTTATAGGCATACATACATACATACATATACTCACGGCTATAAATCCCTAGAAGGGGTAGCCAGAGCTAAGAAATCAGAAATTCCTCAGCCACTTTTGGAAGTTGTGTGGGGAAAAGATGGTGAAATAAAGGTTGTTGGTGATGGGTCTCCAACAGCATCGCCCAAAAATCCCTCAAAAGCCCCAAAACCGTTAGTCGCCTCTTACGTACACCCACGGGTAGAAATGGGGTAGTGCTATTCTAAGCCGACACTACACAGCAAACTACTATTAACTATTTACTACTATTACTAGAATTTTACTCTGTACTTATAAGTTATATATAACCCTACCAAACAAAAATCTCAAATTATCTAATTTCTTTACACAGGTGCCAACTAGACAACGAAGAGTACGTAGAATTCTCGAAAGCCAGTGACGATAGGATAATAGGCACAAGGGGCGAAACGGCCAGCATATTCGATACCCTCACTGGAACGGAGTTGCTTTCCCTCACTCCGAGTATCAGCAATCAATATGCTAAGAATCGCGCTACTTTCAATCATACCGATGAACTGGTTTTGTCGGGTAAGTATTTTTTTTACTTATTGTTTTATATGAACTTACTGTTAGAGCGCACACTACTGCGGACTCACTCGCACATAGCAGCATAGTTAGTCTAGCAATAGTTATTACACTCAGGAGAAGGTTTAAGTTCTTTAACCGACTGGAAAAAAAGGAGGTTCTTAGTTTGACCTATAAGTATGTATGTGAAGTTATCAATACTAGACAGAGATTTATCAATGTATGTTAATAAAGTTTTTTTATTAGTAATAAATATAATATAACGGCTATAAATCCCTACAAGGGGTAGCCAGAGCCAAGGAATAAGAAATTTCTCAGCCACTTTTGGAAGTTGAGTGGGGAAAAGATGGTAGAATAAAAGATGTTGGTTATGGGTCTCCAACCGCAACGCCCAAAAATCCCTTAAAAGGCCTCAAGTCCGTTAGTCGCCTCTTACGTACACCCATCGGAAGAAATGGGGTAGTGCTATTCTAAGCCGACTTGGGTCATATTTTTTACTCAGACTATCTTTTCAGACGGTGTATTGTGGGACGTGAATTCGGGTAAAGAAATACACAAATTTGATAAACTAAATCAAACTCACAGCGGCGTGTTTCATCCTAACGGATTGGAGGTAAGATATTATTCATATATTAACATTCTAACCCGTGAAACATTTTACTTATTATTTATATATTTTTACAACCCAATAGTACGCATGTCTCGTCTCTTTAACGTAGTGTCTGTGAATAACAAAGATACATTCATATACTCACGTCTATAAATTCCTAGAAGGGGTAGCCAGAGCTTAGGAACAAGAAATTCTTCAGCCGCTTTTGGAAAGTTGAGTGGGCAAAAAATGGCAAAAGAAAGGTTGTTGGTGATGGGTCTTCAACCACATCGCCCAAAAATCCCTTAAAAGCCCCAATACCGTTAGTCGCCTCTTACGTACACCCACCGGTAGAAATGGGGTAGTTAGAATTTTAGTAATTTTATATTTTTTTAACTACTTAACAATTTTTATATTGTAGTTGTGTATGTAATTGATCGCAAGTGTGTGTATCCTTTGGATGACAGTCTAGTACCATACATTGTTTGTCTGTTATTTTATATAAGTCTATGATTGTTATGTTTTATACACCTAATGAATAAATAAAATTAAATAAACATATGTTGACATTCTAAGCCGTGTAGTGCCGGCTTAGAATGTTAATATGTTAATTTAATTTTAAGCCCCAATACCCTTAATCGCCTCTTAGGACACCCGTGGGTAGAAAGGGGTAGTGACATTCTAAGCCGGCACTAAATGATAAAATATACATTATTAATAATATTAAAGAATGTATACAACTACTAGCTGACTTTGTACTGTAAATTTGCTTATGCCCAACTTTAGGCGTTTTTTCCGATACTCTGAGTTCAATCAGGCGTGAATATTTTATGAATCATTTTTTTCCGGGATTAAAAGTATCCTATGTCATAATTTGGGTCATGATCTATATTTCATTCCTATACATTTTGTAATTGAGAAGCTGTTTTACCTGAAAGACACAAACACACAAACATCTAAACTTTCACATTTATAATATTACATACATACATATACTCACGGCTATAAATCCCTACAAGGGGTAGCCAGAGCTAAGGAACTAGAAATTCCTCAGCCACTGGAAAGTTGAGTGGAGAAAAGATGGCAAAATAAAGGTTGTTGGTGATGGGTCTCCAACCGCATCGCCCAAAAATCCCTTAAAAGCCCCAATACCGTTAGTCGCCTCTTACGTAGACCCACCGGCAGAAACGGGGAAGTGTTATTCTAAGCCGACACTACACAGCGAATATAAATTATAATATTAATAAATAAAATAATTAAAAGGATAATATTTTTCTTTGCAGGTGATATCGAATACGGAGGTTTGGGATCTTAGAACCTTCCATCTTCTCCGGACAGTGCCTACCCTGGACAAGTGCGAGGTATGTTTATAGTTTATCGCATAATTTCCATTGCCACAAACATACGAGGGCTGCTATTTATGTATCCGGAATAAAAAAAAGAAACAAACATATATCAATTAATATGGTTTTATTGCTTCTCAAAATATTCGCCGCTCAGATCTATACACTTTTGCATGCGTTGAAACCAATTTTCATAGCACTTTTTCCACTCAGACTGAGGTATCTCCAAAACGTGCATTTTGAACGCATCGACTGCCTCTTCGCGGCTCGAAAAACGTTGACCACGTAATTTTTTCTTCACATTTGGAAATAAATAAAAATCATTGGGTGCCAAATCAGGGCTGTACGGCGGATGACCTGTCAATTCGATCTTTTGAGCTTCTAAAAACTGAGTTGTGACGGCCGACCTGTGACAGCTAGCATTGTCGTGATGCAGAATGATTCTACGTTGTCGGTTAGTCTTTCTTATTTGTTCAAAGACTTCCGGCAAACAAATGGTCGTATACCACTCCGAATTAACAGTTTTACGATTCTCTAAAGGCACTGTAGCTACATGGCCATTTATACCAAAAAAACAAGCGACCATTTGCTTCAATGTGCTTTTTGCACGAATAACTTTTGTTGGGTTCGGCTCATCTTGGAACACCCACACCGTGGACTGCTGCTTAGTTTCGGGGTCGTAAGCGTAGATCCAAGATTCGTCACCTGTGTAGATATTATAAACAGCTTTTGACGCACCACGGTTGTATTTTTTTAACATTTCTTTGCACCAATCGACACGAGCCTGTTTTTGATCAATACTCAAGTTGTGCGGAATCCAACGGGAGCAAATTTTTTTTACAGCTAAATGTTCATGAAGTATCTTATGTATGCTCGTCATACTAATGCCCAGAGATGCCTCTATCTCACGATATGTAACATGACGATCTTGAGTTATTAGTTCCCGGACAGCATCGATGTTTTGAGGTACAACGACCGTTTTAGGGCGACCTTCTTTAATTTCATCAGTAAGCTTAGATCGTCCACGATTAAACTCGCTAAACCAGTGATACACAGTGGTCTTTGAGGGTGCTTCATCCCCAAAAGTCGAAGTAAGCTGATCGATGCACTGTTTTTGAGTTAGACCACGCCGAAAATCGTAAAAAATCATGGCACGAAAATGTTCACGAGTTAAATCCATGGTGGTGAAGACACGCAATTTTCAAAATGACGCTACGATGTGAAAACAATTGACAGTCACATAAAAATAAATGTATTCTAAAGCTAAAGAGTTCTATTTTTAAATGATGTAATTACTTTTTAAATTATTGTTCTGTAAGTGGCCAGTTCCGGATACATAAATAGCAGCCCTCGTATACTTACGGCTATAAATCCTAAAAAGTGGTAGCAAGTCCTTTTGTAAGATAATTTGGCATTTATACAGTCTGTATTATGGATATTAATATTTGATTATGAAATTTAACACGCTTATTATTCCCGTTGGGTTAGGCAGAGACTATCGATCGCCACTTTGCACTATCCGAACAAATCTTTGTTACTACCCTCTGACTTTCATTACGTTCATGTAAGCCTTTTTATTCTTCACACTCCGGACGCCTGCCCTTTTAAGCCATTCTCTATTTGGTCTAAATATGCCCTTCGTTGTTCGACATTACAATACACATTGGCTCTATATCCTATTAATATTATAAATGTGAAAGTTTAGATGTTTGGATGTTTGTGTGTTTGAGGCAAAAAGGCTCCTCAAGTACATAATGTATATGAATGAAATTTGGCAGAATGCTAGATAATGACCCAAATTATAACATAGGATACTTTTTGTCCCAGAAAAAAATAACCAATAAAATGTTCACGCCTGATTGAACTTAGAGTACCGGAAAAAACGCCTTTAGTTTTGTCATAAGCAAATTTGTCAGTACGAAGTCTGTTGATCAGCTCGTTTGATCTAAATATGTCCTTCTTTGCCCTCTACCGACATTAAAATACACATTGGCTCTTTATTCTATGTATGTATTCTTTTCATTTGATTTGAATTTACTTACCAGATTTGGCTCAATATATTATTAGGAATTTCTAATTCTTTAGCTCTGGCAACCCCATCTAGGGATTTATAGCCGTATGAATTTGTAAAATTATTAATAAAATGAGTTGATTTCTCGACAACCGATATTTTATTTAATGTGCAAATCGAAAGCTGTGATGTGTCGGCTTAGAAGAGCACTACCCCATTTCTTCCGGTGGGTGTACGTAAGAGGCGACTAACGGTATTGGGGCTTTTATGGGATTTTTAGGCAATGCGGTTGGAGACCCATCACAAACAACTTTTATTTTGCCATCTTTTCCCCACTCACATACAATCAACACTAATCAATACAAATCAGTTTTCAAAGACAGTAACAAGGAGTTTACATGCAAAGCTCTGACCTTCTATATAAATTTAACATTATTCAATATATATACATACAAACATATACTCACGGGTATATTTCCCTAGAAGGGATAGCCAGAGCTGAGAAATTATAAATTCCTCAGCCACTTTTGGGAGTTGAGTGGGGAAAAGATGGTAAAAATAAAGGTTTTGGTAATGGGTCTCCAACCGCATCACCCAAAAATCCTATAAAAAGCCCCAATACCCTTAGTCGCCTCTTACGACACCCGTGGGTAGAAAAGGGTAGCGACAAAATATACAATATATATGTCTGTAATTTTATTTAATTTCTTCACAGGTTACGTTTAGTCCGACACTAGACGCTTTGTACGCAGTTTGCGCGGAACAAGATGCGGACGAACGAAGCCAATTCGACACCAGCTTTAAGATACTCGATATCTACGATTACTCTAGCATTGGTAAATATACTTACATACATACATATAATCACGGCTATAAATCTCTGAAAGGGGTAGCCAGAGTCAGGAAATTAGAAGTTCCTCAGCTATTTTTGGAAGTTGTGTGGGGATAAGTTTTTAAAACAAAGGGTCTTGGTGATGGGTGTCCAACTGCATCGCTTAAAACCACTTAAAAGCGCCAATATCCTTAGCCGCCTCTTACGACACCCGTGAGTAGAAAGGGGTAGTGACATTCTAAGCGGGCACTACACGGCAAAACCATTATTAGGGAAAAACATAACATAAACATAACATAAACGTTCACGTCGAATATCCCCGAAGGGGTTGGCAGAGGTACTAATACTTCTGAACATCACGTGACTTTGTCACCTGGTGTTCAGAGTACCCACGTTTTGCATGGACAGTGTACTCACGTGATAGGGGGCAGGCCTATCGCCGTTTTGTACGAATACACTGTCACATGACTAAGTACAACTCAGCCATGTGGGTTTCCTCACGATGTTTTCCCTCACCGTTAACAACCATTATAAATTAACCACACATATGTCTTTAGAAAAGACAAATTGGTGGCCCGACCCACGATTTGAACACTAGTCGTTAGCAGGATAACCGAGTGTTCTACCCACTGGGCTATCACGGTTGGGTATTAGGGAAAAAAATATTATTACGAGTCGATACAGTAAGTAATGTGTATCATAACTAAGTTGTACTTAGTCATGTGACAGTGTATTCGTACAAAACGGCGATAGGCCTGCCCCCTATCACGTGAGTACACTGTCCAAGCAAAACGTGGGTACTCTGAACACCAGGTGACAAAGTCACGTGATGTTCAGAAGTATTAGTACCTCTGCCAATCCTTCGGGGATATACGGCGTGAACGTTTGAGTAGAATTTTCAGATCTCATTTTACGTAAAATTATACACGTCTTCTGATAGGTAACCTATGTCTTTCTTACGACTCTCACACTACTCACTACTCACTCACACACGCACACATACACGCACGCGGCTCACATACAAACACACTCACAGATACACACACACTCACACATACACACACACACTCACATACTATTGTACAAGATGACAACACGATTTGTATTAGTTAACGAAAAAATAAAATTTTGTAATATTGATGTCCATGCCACAGGTTCGACCTATTATGGCATCAATGTCCACCTATGTGTATACTACCTTCCTTCAAATGTAAATCCAATTATTTTGTAGTGCTCTAGCTATGACTGTATTAGGTTTTAATTGTAAATAAAGATTATTATTATTATTATTTTAGAAATTGCACAATAAATCTTCCTCGCTATCTCTTATTTTTGTAACGTGACACTTTTCCACGCATGCATCTAACCCTACTTTGATTTCAGCCACAATAGATGTCCGTCGAAACGTGTACAATCTATGCGTGTCCCCGCGGGGCACACAATTGGGTGTCGTGGAGAATATGGGAGACTACGATCAAGTACAGGAATCTTGTGTCAGGCTGTACGACGTGGGACGGAGAAGGGACTTGGATGATGATGCGGTGAGTGTACGCATGCTGACATACAGACAGACACACAAAAATCTAAATTCGATGCACTATCATATTCATATGATAAAGAAAAATTTACACGCACACTAAAGTTAAAGCTAGAAAATTTATAGAAAGACATACAATTAACAATTAGTATTATTTAATTTTATTTTCTTCGAAAAAAATACTTACGTGATATGTTTGTTCGACGTTTCGCCACACACACACCTGGTCACGGGCTGAGTACGTCTTCCACATATCAGTTACAATATCAGAAAAATAAGAGTATTAAAAATACATACATACATACATATACTTACGGCTATAAATCCCTAGAAAGGGTAGCCAGAGCTAAGGAATTAGAAATTCCTCAGCCACTTTTGGAAAGTTGGGTGGGGAATAGATGGTGTAATAAAGGTCCAAAATCCCTTTAAAGCCCTCACACCGTTTGTCGCATCTTACGTACACCCGCCGGTAGAAATGGGGTAGTGTTATTCTATGCTAACGCTACACAGCTCTATAAGAAAACTAATTAAATTACTAAATAAATACTAATAACATTATTAAATTTCAGGAAGAAGAAGAGGAGGACGATTTGGCCGGCGGCTCCGAGAACGACGACGGCTCCGATTCGGGATCCGACAACGACGACGACAGTAAGTCGGACATACATACATACACACACACACATACAAATACTCACGGCCATACATCCCAAAAAGGGGTAGCCAGAGCTAAGGAATTAGTAATTCCTCAGCCACTTTTGGAAGTTGCGTGGGGAAAAGATGGTGAAATAAAGGTTGTTGGTGATAGGTTCCCAGCTGCATCGCCCAACAATCACTTAAACCCCCAATAACCTAAATCGCTTCTTACGAATTTCGCAGGAAGAAACAGGGTAGTCTTATTCTCAGGCGATAATACGCATGTTAATATGCATAAGTTATAGATGTAGTATAATTCAGTAAAGTTTTGTAAAAAAAATTGTATTTTATTAACAGTCGCAGAGAATATAATACGGAACGCAGTTATGGAGTTAGCGGAAAGAGATTCGTCTCCCGATTCGGACAGGGAAGCCCCGAGACGGAGAAGAAGGGTGAGTAGAATTGACAACTCAAAACTCAAACTTTCACGCTGAAAATCCCCGAAGGGGTTGGCAGAGGTACTAATACTTCTGAACATCACGTGACTTTGTCACCTGGTGTTCAGAGTACCCACGTTTTGCATGGACAGTGTACTCACGTGATAGGGGGCAGGCCTATCGCCGTTTTGTACGAATACGTTGTCACAAACTGTAGAATGGACAGATAAAATAATATTCATCATACCTGTACTCACAGCTTCAAATTAATAGAAGAGGTATTCATAGTTTCGGAATCCACAATTCCTTGTGTGCAGAATCTTCATTATTGAAAAGATTAGAGATATAATTGTAACGAAAAGTGTAGTATAATTTCATTTAATGTTGGTGTATGTCAATCTAATTTTAGCAGACCCACTGTCGGCATCTGCTAAGATATAATTTCTTATTATTTGAAATGATTGACTATTTGTGTTCTTTTTCAGTTTAGACCTGCTAAGACTGGCATTGTCACAACGTGATAAAATTCTTTAACATAACATAAACATAAACGTTCACGCCGTTTATCCCCGAAGGGGTTGGCAGAGGTACCAATACTTCTGAAACTCACATGGCAGCGCCATCTAGTGTCCAGAGAAGGTACCCACGTTTTGCTTAGACAGTGTACTCACGTGATAGGGGGCAGGCCTATCGCCGTTTTGTACGAATACACTGTCACATGACTAAGTACAACTCAGCCATATGGGTTTCCTCACGATGTTTTCCCTCACCGTTAACAACCATGATAAATTAACCACACATATGACTTTAGAAAAGACAAATTAGTGTAGGCCCGACCTAGAATTGGAACTCACGCCCTTCTGTTTTTCTTCTTCTGTTCTTCTGGCGGGTGTTCTACCCACTGGACTATCATGTCGTTCTTTAAATAAAGATTATAAAAAAAACATTGTAGTGCCAGCTTAGAATGTCACCCCTTTCTACCATCGGGTGTCATAAGAGGCCACTGGAGGTATGGGGCTTTTTTAAGTGGTTTTTGGGCGATGCGGTTGGAGACCCATCACCAACGATAATTTATTTTTACCATCCCATCCGCTATCCACTTCCAAATGTGGCTGAGGAGTTTCTAGCTCTCAATCTCTGGCTACCCCTTTTTGGGATTTGTGGCCGTTAGTATATCTATGTATTCTCTATGGCATCAGCCAATCTTGTATAGGGTAATTTGATTATTAGGTTGAAACGACTACAACCTTTATAATTTTCATCTTGTGATAATTAATTTTTATTCATGAAAACCTAAGGTGGGGATTATTACTAATAAATAACGAAAAAAAATCGACACTGGCGGGGATCGAACCCGAGACCTCGGGTATACGCCCCCGTCGCTCTGCCAATTGAGTTACAGTGTCAATAACTAAAAATAAATTGACACTGTAGCTCAATTGGCAGAGCGACGGGGGCGTATACCCGAGGTCGCGGGTTCGATCCCCGCCTGTGTCATTTTTTTTCCGTTATTTATTAGTTATTTTTGTTTGTTTGTTTGTTTAAAATTAGTTTTTTTAATCAGGGCGCCCGACGACAAAGTAGCGACAGTGACGGCGACGCGGATCTGGACTTGGCGGACATTGTGGACTTTGACCTCGACTAGTCCTTCATCTGTACTATAAATAAAGTGTTAAGTTTAACATGCGTTTTTTTGTGACAATAATATAAGGAATGGGTGAGGAGCAAGATTTGTCAAGATCGTTCTAAGTGGCGATCGATAGTATCTGTCTACCTCATTTTGAACGATGGGCGTGAGTATAAACAAGTTTTTTTTTTAATTGTAGCATTTCTATTTCTTTAGTTTACTAATATTTAACCCAATCATCTTAGAAAAGTGGCTGAGAATTTTCTTATAATTAAGTTCTGGTTACCCCTTATTGGAATTTATAGCCTTGAGTACGTTGGCAGATTGCGTGTTTCAATTTAAATTTTGTTCAGATAGGTCTAAGTCAATCCTTACTGTTACTACGGCTTCGTTGCGGCGTAAAGTAAAGTTTTCGATAAAACTCACAATCCTCCTACTGAGATGGGCTGGTTTTGAGCACCACAGTACATATACAGTTTTGTTAATTGATAACTTAAAAAATACATCATCAGTTAATAGACGTCCACTGCTGGACATAGGCCTCCCAAAAAGTTTTCACAAAGACCGGTCCATTACTGCCCTTATACATTCTCATCTTGTTTCTGAAGTGATCTCTAGTTTTTGTAACAAGTGTTTGTTTAATGTATTACAATGGCGGACTCACTCGCACCCTATTGGCATCTCTCTCATACCCAACATCGCGGTATTAAAGGAGGTAAGCTATAAACTCAAAGTCAGGTAAATCCATCAGCCATTCCTATCAGTTTTCGCAAACCAAAAAAAAAAGCATTTTTTTAACCCAAAACTGGCAACATCGTATGAAAAAAATCGTATTTATTTTTCGACATTCCCAAAAACTAAATACCAGCTGAAACTTTCATGTTATCCAAAAGCCATCTACAGCACATAGCTAGCATTGAGCTCTTTTTATTCTGTCCTCCACATCCGTTTGCTTTGAGACGGATTTGAGTGACGCTATTTCTTTCGACTTTTTGCAAATTCATCCTCGGTCCACGTATAGGTAAATAACGTATCTTTATTTAACGGATCTTTGGAAGATCCTCGAATCATTAAAAAGTTATGAAGGTAAAGTGATATTATAGTAACAGCTTTGATCCGGCACTTTCAGTAGAAATAAGTTCTTTTGGCAATCAAATGAAAACCTTTTTTTCTCTGAGCATGTTAAATAATGCGCGTGCTTTGAGAGGTTAACTTTTACCGATGTATCATTTTCCGTTTTCAGTTTTTCACTCAATTCAATACATTTCGAACAAACATCGATTCTTGGCGTTCCGAAACCCAGGTTAAAATCTGCGTTAAAGATGAACCTGAAGTACGATGATTTTACAGTACTGTCGGGGTTTTGAGATTTGTAAAGCTCATACAATTTATGGATGTTGAGCTTGTTGAGGATGTTGATGTTGATGTTGGTAGATATTTACGCTTTTGCGTCGAACTTCGTCGAACAATAATGTGATTGAACATATTTTAAAGATTTTATAAATTCAAGGACAGATTGTCTTTTAGCAGCATACTTTTGGGTCTTACGGCCGCCGACCCTTTTTGCGTCAGGAATTTTTCCCGTGGTTATGAAATTTTGAATCACAAACTGCACAATCCAAGTGTATCCAAGAACACTTGCTGGCAAACAGGCACAATTTTATTTGGGCATATATGGCATACTTTATGAAATATTCTCTGCATTTCCTGTCTTTTTTCTTTCAAGTCGTGGTCATGTGGATTCATATTACATGTGGGATTTGCCAGATGAATGTCTAGAAATAAAATTTTATAGTACAGAATTTTAGTATAGGGGAAAGGGGGGTAAGACGGGGTACTTAACGTTTGAATCTCAATAAAACTAACATTTTCGTGTCTTTATTATCTTTTTTATTTTAATAATCATCTTTGGTAATCAGTCTTCCATAACTAATACTAATTAGGAACATATGTTAAATAATGAAAGAGAAAATTATACAAAAGTAGAAAAGGTCAGATCTCCCCTCCGTCGTCGGGTAAGATGGGGTACCCTGAGGGGCAAGATGGGGTTGAAAAAATCCTATTTATTTTTGCTTAAAAAATCGCAAGTAAACGTTGCATCTTCATCTTCATCATCCAGACCAGCACAGCTACAGTGAGCCCATTTGCCGCATGCAGAACAGGCAGCCCAGCCTTCATTAGACTCCAATATACCATTACAAAACAAACATGGTGTATTTTCTACTTCACTGTCACTGCTCTCTATTGATGGGACATGTTTAGATCTTTTTTTCTTTTTGGCCACTTTTTTTTATCAGCCACAGATTTTTTTTCGGTTTTCGTTAGTTCTCTTATTGCTTTTCTTCTTCTGCCAACTTTTTTTTTTAATAGTCTCTTCCGATTCATTTTTATAGGACGATGAAGTTATAATTGCAGTTTTTCCTCGTTTTCTAACAACGCGAGAAGTTTTGCGTGTTACTGGAAAGGGCATTATTTCCTGAGGACTGGAGCAGCCGTGATAGCCCAGTGGGTAGAACACTCGGTTATCGTGCAAACGACTAGTGTTCAAATCCTGAGTCGGGCCTACACCAATTTGTCTTTTCTAAAGACATATGTGTGGTTAATTTATCATGGTTGTTAACGGTGAGGGAAAACATCGTGAGGAAACCCACATGGCTGAGTTGTACTTAGTCATGTGACAGTGTATTCGTACAAAACGGCGATAGGCCTGCCCCCTATCACGTGAGTACACTGTCCATGCAAAACGTGGGTACTCTGAACACCAGGTGACAAAGTCACGTGATGTTCAGAAGTATTAGTACCTCTGCCAACCCCTTCGGGGATATTCGGCGTGAACGTTTATGTTATGTTATGTTATGACTGGTAACGGTAAATGTTGATTTTTGTGGAGTACTTGGTGTCTTGTTTATTTCAGGGTTATCAAACCAACTAGAGCAACCGGGTATAGAGGATGATATTCTTGTAGTGGAGGTCATAACAGGAATTACTTCATAACAGCTTGGTTCTGTTTCAATATTTGGCTGTGCTTCTGTGACAGTTGGAGCTAAAATCTGGGAATTAAATAACGTTGGTGCTGCAGCTGTTAATCCGGTATTAGATGTTGAAGTTGCAGTCGTTGTAGTTACAGTTGTTACTTCAGTAGTTGGCTCTCTCTCGATCTGCGGAATATTCGTCGTCAAAGAAGCAGCAAAGTCATTTTCTGAGAAAACTGATGCATCATATGGCCAAATTCCACATTTAACAAAATACACATTAGAACTATTTTAGTTCGGGCAAGATGGGGTACCCCATACCCCGTCTTGCCCTCTCATATCCAAATAAATAAACAAATTAACCTCTAAAAACAATGCTCTCGCACACAAATAAACAAGTGCTCACCTGCATGAGTTATCTTTAACCCATGTGAATAACTTTACTTGTACTTCGAAATGCTGTTATTTATACAACAATCACGGTGAAACCAAAGTCAAAAAACGCTGAAAAAATCACTAATATACTATTTTTTCTACTTAACCAACAAAAACAGTGAAGTCGTCGCTCTGTCACTGCGTCGACTAAAAGGTTTAATGTCCGCGGTGCGTCCGCGCAGAAACGATCCTGATCGGTCAAACGGTTCGCGATATAAGACGGGTACCCCGTATTGCCCGCCACCCCGTCTTACCCCCCTCTCCCCTAATGCATCCTGTTGAGCCTTCAATGTGTTGCGTAAAAGGGGCCATCCGTAAATTACGTCACACAAATTTCATTATTTAATGTTTTTTGACATGAATTTCTCATGTGGGGATTATTACTCATAAATAAAAGATGTTATTAAAGGAAAGAAAAATTTCGACACTGGCGGGGTTCGAACCCCGCCAGTGTCGAAATTTTTCTTTCCTTTAATAACATCTTTTATTTATGAGAAATTTCATTATTTTTGACTTCCCCCCCAGTTCTTGTCACAGCTGGTCATTTTTGTGAGACCCCCCCCACCTACCTAGTGTGACGTCACATATTTTATACTTATTTTTAGAATCTAAGATCCTCGAAGATCCAAAGCTAGCTGAAATAACAGTGGAGCGAATTAACCCTCGGGGTTATCTTTTTCTATGGTTACATAACAGCTTGACGTCCGATTAATTAAAACAGATGGTAGTAAAAACCCCTCTTTTAACTGTCTCCAAAGGCTAGATCGTCGTACACCAGAACATGAGACAACCTCGGATTTTACTATTTGTAATAAATATTGTGATTCACGAACAAGATTTGCGTACCAAGTCGCAGCATTCTTAAATTCCTTAGTCTGTTTGTTATTCAGTCCAGTATCTGTTGGCCCAATGTATTCGGCAACCACAGGAAAATCATCAATGACCAATTGGCTCCAAATTTTAGCCAGCATATTGCCTGCACTCTCAAAGTTTCGTTTTTTTAACTCCAAATTAGTTGTTCTTTTACTGGATGGGAATCGAAATGGGAACCGAAATTCGTCGTTCCACTCTGTTGAAAGCACTTCTTGCTGGAGCATTTGTGGCAATGTAAATAGCATCCAAGTCAAAATCTTTAGAATGTTTTAAACTATAACTCGCTCGTATCGTGGATTTTCGTCGGGACATCGGGTTTTATAGCGAAAGCAGCATTTCAGAAAGTTTATGAACGTCTGTGGCATGAGTCTCATATTGTTAGTGGAATAATTGTGTGATATGATAACAACCTGATATTGAAAGTTAAGAGCATCAACATCAATAAAAATTTGCACACAGTGCCGGTGGTGGGTCTTCCTCGTTTGGTGATAGAACATTATCAAAATGCTCATTTACAATAGGCACAGTGCTGGGACCTAAAATAAAACGATCAAAAATTTGAACTTGAAAATTGTTAAAGTAAAGGTGGCATTATTTGACTAGTTATTGAGTTTACCTGATTATATGTTTGTTTGTTACTAAGTTTAACAAGCTGTGTATCTGTGGGTTGTAACAATCACAAGTTCCTCGCATGGTTCCACAAAAACAACTTAGTGATCTGTATTTAACTTTTGCCTCATCTTGAGTTGTAACGATTTGATATATATCATTTTTTTTATGTTTTCGACGTCGTTAACTGGGATCAAAAAACATTTGACTGATGTTATTGCTGCTTTATTGTTATTTTGCATCTTTAATGTCATTACAATACAAGACCAGACGGTCTAAAGCTCGTTTAACCGCTCAACCTATCCCACCTGCTACACCTTTACCGTGCCCACTTTCTGTATGTACGTAATTTATTTTTTTTTACAAAATAAACTGAATATATAGTAGTTTTTCTTTTGCATGTACTGACTTGTAGGTCCATCAGAATATACAGGGTGATTACGGGGTCGTGGAGCAAGAAAGAAGCATTTAACTTACTTTCTCCTAAGCATCACGATAGGTTAGGACTAACAGTACACCAGCGACTTATTTAAGTTTACGAAAAAAAAATGCGACTATTCGAGATCATGGTCACCCTACTATTTCCCAAGATTTTTTTTGTCAAGTGCATGGACTTAACAATCGATGCAGTAGTTGCAATTGATATGACGATATTGATCGACAGATAAGAAATTTCTTCGATGCCTATTGCGATTACGTCGATTACTTTGTCGTATTTAGAAGGAAAAGACGAATAAAAATTTAAACTTTATTTACAAAAACAACGCTAAACGTACTTCAAAAGTTGTTCAAAATGTGAACACTGTTCCCAGTGGCGGGGCAACAACTAAATTTTATGTGGGCAAGACAGATTTCGCGAGGCCCTGTTCTATGGCGACCTGAAGACGGATTTTATAAAATAATAAAACAAACAAAACAATTAACACTGCCAAGTTTTTATTCATAAAAATACAAATTAGACTAATAAGTATTAAATGAAAAATTACAAATCATTAATATAAAGGTGGAGATATACATTTCTTAAAGTGTATCTTAAAAAACATTGGATTTCTTTATTAAAGGAACAGAAATTTCCTGCTTTTAACGTTACTAAATTCCTTAATTATGGTATCGTAATTTAGCCTAGACGCCAAATCTGATTCAATTGATAAAACAGCCAAAGCTGAAAGTCTTTCTTGGCTCATTGTGTTTCTCAAATATTTTTTTATTAATTTTAATTTTGAAAAACTTCTTTCAACAGAGGCTGTATTTACCGGAATTGTTAATAAAATTCGGATGACGAATGTAAATATTTGGGTAAATTTAAAGCTATTTTCTGTTACTTATGACAACAGCTGTTTCACGTCTTTAGTGAAGTTGGGTAAATTCGGGATCATTGTATTTAATTCTTCATATAATTCAAATGGTTGGAAGTCACTGCTCTCACCCACACGCAGGACGATATATAAATCGTTACAGTGTTTTAATATTTGCTCCTGTAGCATATTTTTTAGCGCGCTTAAATCATAGAGAAAACCAAAGTCTTCAAAATGTTGATTTAAAGACGTAAATCTTAATTCCATATTGGTTATTATAGAATCAATCATGGCGTAAAAAAAATCTGTTTGATACCGGATTTTGGGAGACTGTATAGGTACATCGCTGCTTTCATAATCGAACATCCTTTTCTTTTTGTCTACTCTTTTATTCTTAAACTCTTTTGGCAGGTCATAACAGCTTTTCTAAGTAAATTTCCGAACATCAGACAGGGATTTCTCAAATCCAGTTTCCCGATACTCTTTTATCCATTCACAAAATGTGTGTAAATGTTCAAGGGTGTAGTGACATTCTAAGCTGGCACTACACAGCAATAAATTAAATTAATAAAAGACATGTGTGGTTAATTTATTACGGCTGTTAATGGCGAGGAAAAACTTCGTAAGGAAACCCACATGACAAAGTTGTATTTCCTAATATCTTTATAATATACATACATACATACATATACTCACGCCATTAATTCCCTGGGGTAGGCAGAGACTATCGATCGCCACTTCGGACGATCCAATATCTTTATAATATAATTTGGGAATAATTTACTTACTGGCCATAAAACCAAGTGTTACTCCCACAGACTTGCTGAAGACTTGCGTGCAGTATTTAACTTTCATCTTTGGAATCGTTGCAGGCTCCACATGCAGGGCGGTTAGTTTTGACACCATACGTACTCCTTTATAGCCTGGTGCTCTCCTATATAATCTTAGGAGATCTGACCACATTGCAACACCTTCTTGACCATTAATTTTGTATTCAAGGTCTTTTGTAAGGAGATTATTCCTAATGCCTTTCATTAGATGAGGGGAATCATAAATGGGGAAGATTTTCTCTGCATTTACTTCGAAGAACCCTCCTCCATATTCTTCTTCCCTTCTAAGATGTTTTTCCTTAGTGTCACGCATCAAGGAATTTATTGCAGCTATATTAGTCGCGCCTTGGTCACATACAGTGGCCACAACCTTAAGGCCTCCTGCAAATCTCATGCAAATTTTTAATGCAGCCTTGTATGATATTTTTCAAATCAAGCGATGTTGTTGTGCCTTGGCAGAATGTATGGGCAATGGGCTGTTTATATTTTTTAATCACTCCCCTAACCATCACAACTAGAGCATGGTCAAAAAAAGTTGTTTTGCTCTCTACTCCATTGTCGCTTAAACCATTTATTAAATCGTTTTTCATATCCAGGTTGAGGCTTGGGGCTATCGCCATCTCATTAAAAATAAGAGTGCAGTACCTGTGCGCTTGAGGCATTTTCATCACTTTCCATTTCAATGTGTTAAATGTCATGTTTTTAATGCCTGGTTTTACCTCTACTTGTGCCAGGAGCTTTTGCAGAGTTTTTCGTTTTGGTAAAATACACAATTGACTTAAAAGTCTGAATGCCTTTGGGCTAGGCTTATAAAGCGACAGTGCCATAATTTTTTGATCCAGCGTGAATCGTCTGCCTTTTCCTGTTTTATGAGATTGCGTTATTTGAATTTCAAAAAACAATTTTGCTGTTCTGTTCATTTTCTGGCTCAAGATTTCAAATGCCTTAGACGTGCGTGCAATCCAGAAGCGTTAAGTAGTTTCCAGACAAAACTTTGGCTGATATTGTACCTTCTAGCAGCCTGTCGGGTACTGCGTTGCGGATCTCGGAGAAAATATCTTAGTATGCGTTGATCCAGGTTCTCGGGATTGCCTCGCCATGCTGGCTTGTCGCCACCTCGTGCTTGGGCGTGGGTTGGAACGCTGAACTGCCCGTGTTCTCGAAGATTATGCACCATATTGTATTAATCAAACGTCTAGTTGGTATTGGCAAATTGGGATGTAGCTGATGAAACATCTCACTTGCTCTGGTAGTGTTGTGTGTTTGATAGTAAAACATAACCATATCTGATCGCTCGATATTAGAAAATGGGTACGGCGGAGGCATAATTAATTTAAATTATTTTAAATCTTTGTTTCGTTATTATTTATTGGTATCGTTTATTGACTATGTGTTGTCACATTATTACTCATAAATTATCAAGTATTCTAAGAAAGAGTTTGTTTTCTAAAAAGGTGTAATATAAAAAGTAGGGTGACCACGCATTTAGAGTCAGTAAATAAAAATAAGTAAATAACGTTGTTTCAATTAAAATTGTTTCAATTAAAATAAATACAAGTAGCATCGCAATCATTTACTGAGTCGGAAAAAAATGGGTTGTAAATCACCCTGTATACACAACACACAACAACTTTCGGGTACAACTTTCGTGTCAGGGGTTTTTTGTTTTATGAACCGTTTTACTGGTAAAAGGTGAGCCCAAACACCCGCTGGTTTATGGCAAAGACTGTCTGATACTGTACAAATAGATTGAGCAGAATCATGCCAATAAATCATGAGACAATGTAAAGTCACTTGCTGTTTAGATGCTCCGAAATGCATTGCAGTAGTTTCGGGCAGTAGTTTCGTCGGTCTTTAGTTACGATTGTCCCAGGACTTGCCGATAGTAACGCTGCCGCTGGTGATACAACTGCTTCTGGAGTATTAGTCATCGGGGAAATCAACTTTGCCATTCCGAATTCTTCGAGGTCTATCATGGAGTACACATTATGGCTTTGGTCGTCAAAGACTGCGAAATCCTCTTGGTATAACTCGTAGATAGTATCCGGATCTTCAAGGCAGTGCCAGGTGAATTGAGGCAGATCTAAAACCATCTTTGCATCTTGTATGAATCCAATTCCCAGTAGGGTTCTATTATTTTGAGCATTAGGCAGGACTATGAATGTTGTTGGTACCATATATCCACAGATTTTAACAACAGCTTTTGTAGCTAAAACGGTTTGTTGTTTAGTGAATCCATCTGCGAGGGTGACCGAAACAACCGAAATGATGAAATGATGCGATACTCGATTTGGCACACGTATCGATGTGTGCAACTCCATACATGCCATCTATGCTGATGTACACGACAGGTCTGGCTCTAGCATCAGTTTCCACATTTACAGCACAGAAACTGACGTTTTCAATTTTTCCACTGAGATCGTTTACTGTTGTCTTCTTGCTACTGCACACTGAACAATTGGCGCGTACTACTCCTGGTGCACCGCATCCGTAACAGCTAGATTTAGGACGTGACGGTGATGGTACTTGCGTAACAGCTTCTATGAATTTAGGTGGCATAACCTTGTCCTTTTGCATATTTTCGTCTCTTTCTACATTCATCACCCGTGTGACCAGGGAGACGACAGAAGCCGCAACGCACTTTTGGACGAGGGGTATCCATTGCCTTATATTTATTCGAGGTACCTTGTTGTCTTTCCACTGAAGTACTTTGTTGCCTCTCCATTATGTCTCTTTCTACGGATCTCGCTCCTTCCAATAATTTATCAAAGCTGTCCACACGGCTACGTATTACCCCAGTGCGGATCTCTAGACGCAACAGACCATAAATCATGTCAATTTGTTGTTCCTCAGGATGTCCGGGTTTTGAGGGTAGTTGTGAAAAAAGCATTCGCTTCTTAGCAATGAAATTTTCGGTTGATTGTTGTGGTTGTTGTTTCTCTGACATAATTTCTTGATATAAAATATATGCAGGTTTCTTTGGTGCGAAGGCATTTCGTATGCGTGTTTGAAAGTCACTCAAAGTGTCAACAGTATCTTTAATTCCTTGCCACCAAGTAGCAGCTTCACCATGAAGAAGGAGAGGTAAGCCAATTAATGCGTAACCTTCAGTGATATTTTAAAAATTTTTGTATACATTTATGGCAGACAGGAACGCTTCTAGTAGTTCCGGACAAAAGTCCACTGTAGAAATGTGTACACGCTGCTAAGGATCCGCTTCTCTGAGGACGCACCGCCGCCAGTAATTGTGTAAACTGATCTTGACTTAAGTTTGCCATCTTGTTTTTTTCTTTAGGTACTGTAGTTGTAGTCTTCCGTCCTTTACTTGTGATGTAATAAGGTGGAGAACTCGCCGCCACGTTGGTCGCCAGATTGTAATGGGGCATACTAAACGACTTTGTACGAAAACACTAACTTTATTTTAGGCTGGTAAACAAAACTATTCTATAATGCACGGTCTGAAAAGTATTCGACAATCAAAGTACTTCCGTACGCATGCCCTAGCAGTATGGTCGTTGAGCCGGTCCAAGCAGTTCCAGAGATGTGGAAGCTACGCCGTACACAGCACAACTGAACTAGCGAAGGCGGCGCGTCGGCTTTTATAGGCTCCGAAGCGGTCACTAGTTCATGTTCGTAGACACTCGGCGCTGCGTTCGGGATGTATCGGCTGTCATTTCAGAAGGCGCGAGTTTTAAAAGTGTGCTTGTTACACTTTCATTTTCTTGATCTTATCAGGGATAACAAGTTGGTCGTGAAGTTGATGCAGGAGTCTTGATTCAGTGTGGTTGCAGTCAGTTTTATTAACTTCAACGATATCCTTTGTTAGAAAATTATTACTTATGCCTTTAATAAGGTGTGATGGATCGTAAATAATTACAAGATTTACTCCACTTATTGTAATGGTGTTTTCTGAAATTAAAAATAAACAGTTTTTAAATATAATTGTAATGAAAATAGTGAAAAAGACTTATATAACATACTTAGAAGATAAACTAACCTTGCTTTTGTTTTGCAAGTATTTGATCTCTCTTGGCTTCAGCTCTGAAGCTATTTAGGGCTGACTGAAAAGCTGAGCCTTGATCACACACCAAAGCAATTGGATTGAGTCCACAATCTACTAATGCCTTTATTATATCTCTTAAGATAATTTTTAATTCGGTGCCTGATGTGGCACCTTCGCAAAAATAAAAGGCAATTGGTTGTTGCCATTTATAAACAGCTCCTCTTAACATAAATACAAGGGTATGGTTGCGAATTTCCTTTTTTTTTTTTTAGCTCTACAAATCCACTTATATTGTCCTTGTGCTTATTGTATGTCAAAGCAGCTTCCAAAGTTATCTCATCAAACACTACCGAACATATTTTCTTTTTGTCTGCCAATGAAGATATGGCAGAACAATTCTTCCTCTGATTAATATTTTATTGTTTATCAGTTCTTGGTGTTCATACAGTTCCACAATGTATAGACCATTTTCTCGCATGCGCTCATGACAATATGATCGAGCTATCCTTCAATGATATGTTCCTAAAGTAAATAAAATTAAATCCTCGATAGTTAATCTTAGAAAATTTTCTAAAGCGGCATTATTAGTATCCATTGGCATGAAAGCCACTCTTTGCCTATTAAAGTTATGCTCCGTTATATAATCAGCCAGTTCAGTCTCTCTATTTATATTTTCATCAATAATATGTATGAATTGATCGGCATATCTGCTGTCTTCGTACGGATGCCTAGTTGCGTTTATGATTGCTGCCGTAATTCGAAAGTACGTCATCATGTTCGGCAAAGAAAAATTTAAATAGACGTGCCGAAAGATTTTTAAATCTTTTTTGAATCGACCATTTATGGTCTCTACTACCCATCTAACCATTGTAATAAGTCTTGACTTATTCGCGCCTGCTGTTGTCAACTGTTCTCATCTGGATCTTTTTGGTGGCATATGAGCAGTGTAGCCACATTCTTCAATGCTGGGAATGGAGTCATGACATGGAGAGTTTTGATCTCCCATCAGGCTACGCATAATAGTGGCGTCCGTTATTGTTGCAGCATAGGGCCCCATATTATCTAAAAGGTACCCCATTATCCGTACAAACTACTAAAAAAGGTTTGACTAAGTTTCGATATTTGTGAAGGCTGTAACCCTTTGAAATAAGAAATTGGAGGATTTTTGTAAATACAAATATGTACCAACAACCACTAAAATGGCTGAGCCTTGCTCGCCTCCAAAAAAATGAGCTGGGATGGTAAGGTTTCGAGCAACCACCTCTTCTCTTGTTTTATGATCTATTTATTTATTTATTCAAGGCAAACCAACAGCATTATAACATAGATTGCATTAACATTCATTTTAAAGTCTTGGTCAGTTATAATGCCAACAACAGTGCACACAGCATTGACGATATCATAACTTAAAGATATAACTAAAAATTTGATTAAAAACTAGAATAGACAATTAAAATTCCCAACATTAATAGTAAATTACAAACAAAAAAATTAATAAACTTAAAAAATAATAAAAAATAAAGTGATAATACCAAAACATTTGAAAATTTGTATTTAATAAGAAGTTAAATATTGAAAAAATAATAATTGATTAATTAATTTCAGGCACCAACTGCCTACGTTTTTTTCTTAAAACTAAACAGTGTGTCATTATAGACGTCAGGCGCGCATTCATGACCTACTGCACACAATGAATTGTATAGTTGGCAGACTCTGTGGATAGGGTTGTTTGCGGCCATGTTTGTTCTCACAGTTGGGACGGCCAGAGGGCGAGCACTTCGCAGTGCTCTTTGGGGAACGTTCAGTTGAATTAAGGGCAATAATGAGGCGCAAATATATAATAATTTATTTGGTGAAGATGTCGCAAATAATCAAGATGCTACAGATAAAGTCAACAAGAAACTAATAATGAAAATTTAGTAGATGGTTCGAAAAGAAAAAAAAAGCAGACCATCGAGGCAGATTTTAAACGTGTTTGATAAGAAAATGAGTGAGTTTATAGATTTATCAAATGGAATGCAAGAAGAAATGAAGGAAGACCGTAATTTGTTTTTTTTTTAAAGTCTACTTCCAACTGGTTCGAAAAGAAAAATAACAGACCATCGAGGCAGAATTAAAACGCGTTTGATAAGAAAATGAGTGAGTTTATAGATTATCAAATGGAATGCAAGAAGAAAGAAAAAATTAAAGAAGACCGTAATTTGTTTTTCTTTAAAAGTCTACTTCCATCATTGGACACGCTAAACGATAATCAAACATCAGAATTTCAATCAGGCGTCTTAAATTTATTGCAAAATATAATGAACAGAAATGAATGGTGGAACATACAACTATCTACCAAATGTGGTATAATCACAAGGCTATTTTACATCGCAGTATCAAGAATCACCAGAGTCTCAAAGTATTCAATCGAATGCTTCTGATTTACCAGCTCTTGTTTGATTCCTTTCTTCAGATGTTCTTGGAAATACAACATTTTTATTTCGCATTATTGTTGAATTAAGAGCAGCTGTCATTTGTGCAATGGCTGATGAGACTGTTTGTTGGGCCAAAGAATGTGTGCTAATATCCCCAGTCGGCCTTTGGTATGATCCAGTAGCAAAAAATGATAGTGCTGTTAGAACCTAAAACAATACAATTCCAAATAACAAATTATATTTTTTATAATTGCTTAATCATACACAGCATAAACCAATTATGATATACGATTGAATCATCCACTAGAGCATCAGTATCATCACAATGTGTGTCCTCATATTAAGCCTATCCATTTAAAAAAATCCAATCCATGAAACACAATCAAAACCAGTATACAAAGCCAAAGTAATCTATAGGAACAATAAAAGCTCAAAAATAACGCACAGATCGCAACGACAAATGACGAGGGACTCCACAATATCACCTAAATACCCAATGCAAATGATGCAATACTCATCAATAATAATCAGTAACTTGTTTCAACGTGTCTGATGTGCGAGAGAGACAGTAAACAATACTAGCTGTACAAAAAGTCTAGTATTTATAAACATGACTTATTTATAATTATAAGCCCGCATAAATAATTATCTTGATCATACCTGTTAGCAAAACTATTAAACTGCCTTATAATTGTGGTCCTCTGATATTGATTTATCATTTCGAAACATTTAAAATGCTCACATTTGCAGTTATCGCCAATTTCATGCCCCTGCAGTCGAAGTTTCTTCAAAACATCACTCATTCTGCCTGTCTGTTTTCTTTTTTTCATATTAATCACAGTTTCGTTGTTTTTAACCATTATTACAATAAATAAGTTACTTTAATTCGTTGAATATAACCGTACACGACGACAAATATGCAGAGAATGACAAAACAATTCGCGGGAACGCCGCTGGTTTGGCAGTAAGACAGTAAGATGGCGCTCATTGCGGGGCGATGGACATTTATCATTATAGCCGTGAAAACCTGTGACGCTTAGCGTTTTAGCCGTGTAGCTTAATATTAAAAACATATTTATCGCGAGACTGCAAGCGATATTGCTGAGTTTGTCAATGAAATAACTAACTATTTATTTCAGTCGACCGAATGACATTAGTCACTAAGTTTTTTATATTTTTGGACTTTCATCATTATTGCAGTGGACCCTTATAATGGAAGCATCTCTTTTGCAAATGTGAAAGTGCCTTTGACGCAAAACTTTACACTATCACTGTGGAACTCTCTTTCCTGGCAGTTCGGAGCATCTGTACAACTGCAAACTTCATAAGTCCAATCTGTAAGGTGTCTAGCGAAATAATTCCCTTTGAGTATTCCGTTGAGAATTTGGGGATTCTTGTCTGCCAATGAAGATATGGCATCTAGTAATATCCTTTGCATTTTCCTCAGCTTTAGAGAGATTATATAATTGTTGTAATTGTCCCTCTCTTGATTTACAACAAATGCGTCTCTCACTTGGTTTAAATCGGAGATGCTCGCATATTGGTTTGCTCCAAAATCTCTTATTTTGTTAAATTCCCCTTCAACTAAACAGTATTTGGAAGAACCGAGAACAGTACATCTGGTACCACTTTGAAATTTGATCATTTCCTCATTTGCACCTTTACATAGTAAGTCCTTTTCGTGTTTAAAGCACTGCAACACAAAACTTAAAGAATTTTCTTTTAGTAGTTTTGGTATGTAAACAACATACGTTTATCTTTGGATTATTATGTCTTTTGCATGGGTTTCGATTTGGAGTTTGTCGTCGTCCAATACTATGAACATTTCTCCTTCTGAATTATAATGTATAGGGATGCTTTTGCGAATAAGCTTACATTCCCAATCCATGGTGCATGTTTGTCTCCATTCTGTTGTCCACCACATGTTCAAATAATCGAAAGACTTTTCATCAACCCAATCCGTTAATGCATCCGAATAACAGGCGTCAGCGTTAGAGCCCAAACAATCACTATTGGGGGCACAGATTTTCCCTATTCTACACTTATTATTCTCAACCCATTCTTTTGCCTCTTCTAATTGTGGGTGCATAAATTTCTTACCCAATGATTTTGCTTTCGGTCCATAATTGTGTTCTATAAGGTGCCAGTATTTAGTTCGCGACATGATATATAATGGAAGCATCTCTTTTACAAATGTGAAAGTGCCTGTGACGAAATGTCTATCAATCGCGCTTAAAGTTATGTTATCTTCAGCAAAACCAATATAGTTTCCACAAGAATATCTACACTTGTACCCCTGATCAATTGGCTTTTCTAGGGCGAACGTCTTTAATAGCACCATACTGAATATCCATATGATTTTCTGGGGAATTTTCATTTTTATGCAGTTTCTGGCAAACTTTTTAATATTTATAATCATCTGTTACTGCAAAACACGATGAATTAGTCTGAGCGACCCTGCAATGCGAATTAACTAAATATGTAGCTGCGTATGCGCTAAGCTTTAAAGATACAGTGACAATATCTAAATGTTTTAGAAAACTTTGTACTTAATCATGGAATACCGAAACAAATTTAACCGATAGAGGTACAGAGTTTATGTCCGATGTTTGCGAGATGTTAAAAATTGAAAAGCTTAATTCCACTGCATACCATCATGAGACGCTAGGGTCCATTGAAAATACGCATAAAAATTTAGGTTGTTTTCTCAGGATACAGTGTGATAGTAATTAATCAGACTAGAGTGCATGGATACCGTTCTGGTGTTTTTCTTATAACACAAGCGTTCACTCTGAGACAAAGTACTCGCCATTTGAACTTGTTTATGGAAAACCTTGTAATTTACCGAGTAATTTAAAAAATAATTATGTAGATCCATTGTATAAATTTGATAATTACCCATTGGAAATGAAATATCGAATACCAAAAGCTCAAAAAGAAGCAAGAGATAATTTGTTAAAAAATAAGGAAAAGAGAAAGAAGAGATATGATAAAAATAAGAATCAAATTACTTACAGAAAAGGTGATTTTGTATTAATTAAAAATCAAGTAGGAGATAAGTTGTGCCAATTATATAATGGTCCATATGTTGTTATAAGAGATATTGAGCCTAATGTTGTGATTTTAAAGGACAGTAAGGAATATACAATACATAAAAATAATACTAAATTGTTTATAGAAGATAAATAATTTACATATAAGAAAAATTATACATCATACTTTGTGTTTTATGCTTGCAGATGTATTTGCGATAAAAATCAGGTCAATCACAGCAACCAGTAATCCAGTCGGTCTGATTGTTTGGTAGTGTTACTTTCCAAAATGAAAAAACACTTTTTTATATGCGTCGAAATGCTTGAATTTTTTCTCAGCTTGATTATTTCTGGGCAAGTCTTTGCCTGGAATTAAATATGTGTTGCTGTCTGGTGTTGATTGTACAAATCTAATTTTGGTATCAGTTTTAGCCCATTGATATCCGGCTGTCCAATCACATAACTGCAATTCAGGTTGTGTTGCGAAGGGTTCTTCTGTCGCTTGTCGTGACCAGCTAGTAACCATTTCCTCTGCCACCACTAAGAAACGGGCCAACGGTATACGCTCGCGGAGGGTGTTGTGGTCTTTTATAACTCTGTTAAAGGACTCGAGTGCGTTGTTGGTAGCTGGTGATACTGGTGCTGCACCCAAATACCAGTGTTAATAAAACATAAAAGACTTAAATTGATTTAAACAATTTAATTTCCAATTAAATACAAAATTAATAATTTATTCCGACGCGGTGGAGGTGGAGAATAAGAGTGGCAGAGCGGCCTGAGGCGCTCTCAGCCGTAGTTCGTCTTGAGTAGGCGCGGGCGCGGGGGGAGGCCGACGACAAGTCAGTTGCTTGCGCTACCGTTGAAATGATCGGCGTAGACATGCTCCCGGCCCTTGAAAGCTCCTGCTGGTGGTTTCAAAGTCTTCCACTTAGTTTATATTTCTGATGTGGGCAGTAAACATAGGCGGTTCAGCGCTCTTCGTACAATCCCTTTATTAGTGACCACATCTGCTACGCGTGATACGCCATCGGTTCCGGGAAACAACTTGTTTATTCGCCCAAGACGCCAGCATAAAGGTGGAATATTATCCTCCTTGATTAGGACTAGGTCATCTATTTTGAGCTCTCTACATTTGATTCGCCACTTGGTGCGTTGTTGCAGCTCCGACACGTACTCACTCGACCATCTCTTCCAGAAATGCTGCCTCAGGTGTTCTAGCCGCTGAAAACGGTCGAGACGATTTATATTGTTTTCAATATAGGTTTCAGAGGGTAATGACGTTAAGGGCCTGCCCATCAAGAAGTGGCCGGGGGTGAGCGGTTGGAAATCGTTTGGAGAGGGGCTAAGGGGACAAAGAGGACGGCTGTTAAGGATAGCTTCGATTTGAGCGAACAGTGAAGACAATTCCTCAAATGTTAAATGAATGTTTCCTATTATCCTATTAAAGTGAAATTTAGCCGATTTAACACAAGCTTCAGCTAAACCATTGAATGAAGGAGCGTAAACTGGTGAGAATTTAAATTTAATGCCCTGACTGGCTGCAAAACCTTGAATAGAGTCACTATTTAAATTTAAAAAGTTGCCTATATCTTTAGCAGCGGCAACAAAGTTTCTACCATTGTCGCAGTATATAGTATTTTGTATAATACATTTAATTTTATCATCGGGACGCTCCTCACCTAGCTGCCAAATGCACCTTGTGGTCAAAAAACTTGCACTGGAAAAACCATATGTAACGGTATTAAGTCGAAGAGTTTGTATACTATATGTCTCGTTGTCGCGCCACAGTATAAGCTGTAAATCGCGATCAGATTCGTTAACATTCACCTGCCTATACATTTTCTCAATATTCCCTGAAATAATATATTTATATAAGTGGAATCGGATAAGAATATTGAATAAGGAGTTTTGTATAGTTGGTCCCACCATTTGTATATCATTGACTGATAATACCCGAAGTGGTGCGAGCAGAGGCATCAAGCACGACGCGTAATTTAGTAGATTCGCTTTTCTCTCTTATCACTGGGTGGTGAGGAAGGAAATATGAATTTAAAGGGTTTTGTATTGGTGCGATAGACAGATGACCGAGTCTGTGGTATTCATGTATGAAACTAGAATAGCCCTGCTTTAGAATAGGTTGTTTTTTAAAACGGGCTTCTAAGTTAATAAATCTTTTCTTTGCTAAATTATATGAATCGCCTAGACGGTCGCGGTTGTCACGTAGCGGCAGGGCTACACAAAAGCGACCATTCTTGAGGCGTGTAGTTGTAGAAAGAAAATGATTTTCACAGAGCTTCTCTTCTTTAGTATAGGGTGTAGTTTGAGGAAAGCTTTCCAATTCCCAGAATTTTGACATTCCTTTCTCTAGAATAGGGCAACTGTCCTGATTATGTGAGAAATTGGTAGGAATATTACTATCATTAAACTTACTATACATATCATCATCTTCCTTTAATAAAAAATTACATATGAGTGGCTTCGACGTTTTTTGAAATGATGTTTGTAGGGTTGGCAAGGGACCCGCAACGAGCCATCCTAGCTTGGAGCTACGAAGTATAGGGTAGGGCTTACCTTTGCCTAAGATACGTTGTTCTGAGCCTATAAGGTCCCAGAACAAGTCAGCTCCTATCAACATATCGATGGCGGAAGGCTGATAAAAGCGGGGGTCAGCCAGTTCAACACTAGGTAAATTTAGAGCTCTGTAATCAAACGCTACCTTAGGTAAATCATGTGAAATCTCATTTTTAGATTGTAAGTAAATAGAACATCTCTCTGTATTGAGGTTAAGTGGAGTATTACCGATGCCTACTATACTTAAATTAGAAGCTTGAGGTGACAAGTGTAATTGCTGTTTAGCAGCCTCGCTAATGAGGGAAGACTGGCTCCCACTATCGAGTAGAGCCCGCACTATAATGGTCTCATCAGTATTGGGATTTGATAGCTTTACCTGAGCTGTACACAACAAAACTTCTTGTGATTCAGAAATAGCCGACATGGCAATAGAATTGGATATATTGTCATTAGACTTCACATTTTCATTGTTTACACCCGAATTGTGCAATAAGGAATGATGGCGGCGTTTACAAGTGTAGCATGAACCAGGGAGGGAACAATGATTAACATCGTGGCCAGGCCTAAGACAGTTTTCACAAAGGTGATTAGTCGAAACAAAAGATATTCTTTCTGCCGGTGACTTAGATTTGAATGAGGCGCAATCATATATACGATGCTTGGACGAGCAAAAAACGCAATCGTATATTTTTAAAGCTCGTTTATCTTGCTTAATAGGTTTATTATTATTAGTCACAATAAATGATTTGGTTTGGGCCCTTAGTGGGGGAAGCGTAGGCGGTCTTGTCTTATCTCTTGTGTCGTGATTGCTACGTTGAATAGATTCAAGTATATCTGCCCGAGTTCTAAGAAAAGTAAAAAAATCGTCGAGAGAAGGAATGTCCGATATAGTGCTTCTGTGCTCCTCCCATTTTAAACAAGTGCTATTATCTAGTTTGGCAGTAACCAAATAAATAATTAAAACGTCCCACTTGTCTGTAGCAGAGCTCGTAAGTTTTTGTTCACATGGTCTACTATGTATCTCAAGGACTTGTTGGTTTCACGGAAACATTCAAAATTTAACATAGAATTTAAATGATTACTAATTAGTTGCCTTTTGTTTTCAAATCGCTGGCATAGGAGGTCCCAAGCCTTTGGGTAATTTTCATTTGAAACCTCAAGGTTCCCAACGACTCGAGCAGCTTCTCCCTCTAAATATGAATTTAAATAATAAAATTTATGAATTCCCTGTATTTTACTGTTTCCGTGCACCAAAGATACAAAGGTTTCCTTGAACTCTAGCCATTTAAAATATGACCCATCAAAGTTTGGTATTTTTATGACAGGCAGTTTGAATGACAGACCATCGCTACTTTCATCCGTCGCCAATTCACCCTGTTCATCTCTCACAACATTCACTCTCGTGTTTTGGGAAACTCCCTTTTCTTTCCGGATATATTTCCAGAACAACTTTTAGTTATTCCGGAAATTATCAGAGAGTTTCCTCTCACACCATTCTATCAGATCACGCTTTTTCTTTTCTATTTTCTTCTTAACCTCATTCTTAACTCTCTTATTCATCTTCACTTTTCTTCACTACATCATCTGTTACTCTCGCATCCATTCGTTTACTAGCTTTAATTGCTAGTAAATCTAACCAAGCTTTCTTCTTATCTCCAACTGCCTCTTTCACATCTTTATCCAACCAACTTGTTGGTGGTCTATTTGTTCTTTTACTCAATCCACATACTTCAGTCGCACATTCAACCATTGACGATTTGAGCACATCCCATACTTCTTACAAAAAAAAAAAAAAACATACATGTATTTTTATATATTTTATTAACTGAAAAAGGTTGTTATCAATTTTGATAAACTATGCATTGGTAACATAAGAAGTTCGCAAATTTACTTAGTATGAAAAACTTGAAAGCAGTTGTTTTTCCTATTGTCACACAGTGATATCTTACACTTGACACACATAACAGAAGTTAGTTTTTTGCAATTAGCATATTTGCATTGATTTCTTTTGGCGCCGTATGATTTTTCATGACCAACTCCGTCTGTACGAACATCTCCAGGAGGTAATGTTTGGGCACCAAGTTTTGGTCTCATTGGTGTCGTCGTATTTTCTGTTTTGTTCAAACTAGGTCTGCCTCTTTTAGTTTCAGATGCAGCTCCAAATTTGCACAAAGTTTCAGCTAACTCCGTTCTAAAGTCGGCTAGCTTCAATATGTTTTTCGGATTTGTTCCTTTTTTCAGTAACACTTTTTTGTACAAGCCCCAGCTATTGATAACTGCCATATCTAACATATGCTGAAACAGCCTGTTTGTCCACTTCTTTGATTGCATCCGTTTTCATTCTGTATCTGCCGAGGTAGCTATCCATTGTGTCTACACCTCCCATGTGAGCATTATATTCATGTATGGCTTTGGGGCAGGATATAGACACACTTTGTTTTTGCTTCTTGTCATAGCGATTGATAGAACCCACAGGCTCTGCACCTACATATGTAGATATCAATAGCAAGACCTGCTTGTTGTCCTTCCAGCTTGTAGCTGCGAAATCAACACCTTCAAAAGAAGTCACGTTCTCTTCGTACGTACCTCTTGGCACAGATGTCTTGAGTACATCTTTCTTTTCTGGTAACTTGCATGTTTTTCCCAATCTGGTCCTCTGGACTGTGCCCAAGCAATAAATGCCTGCCTTGTGTAGGTAATGAAAAAGAGCCAAGTTTGTGTAGTAATTGTCAAAGTAAACAATGTGGTGTACATTCCTAGGTACAGGTCGAAGCAAACGCACCACTGTATTTGACACTGCTCCCAAGTCTGGTTCGTTACCTTTTAAGATCATGTGTACCCGAGAAGATTTCAAAAGAATAGGCATAGCCCATGAGACAACAAAGTACGTACAATTTGAAGCCCCATTTATGGGGCTTGTTTGGTAAGTACTGTTTCATGAAATGTGCGATTTTCGTTGCGCACATCTGCTCATCTACTGAAAGGCGATGCTCAAAAGGGACCGTTACACAGCGCTGGTTCAGGTGGTCTACTACTGTGCGTATTTTGTGTAATCGATCATGCTTAGGATATTCAGGAGGTAAATGACAATCATTATCATTGAAATGTAGCACTTGGCGAATTTTTTCGAACCTATTGACTGTCATAGTGTCTGCTATTGGATGAAATCTCACATTGTTTGCCCAATAAGACCTTATACTCGGATAATGATAAACCGAAGTATAAATCAAAATGCCAATATATTTTCGTAGCTCCAGGACTGTGATGGAATCGGAGAAATTTGGATTTTTTTGTATTGCATATTTGTTTGATTCTGCCACAATCAATTCCAGTAAACTCTGTTCGAAAAAGTACGAGAAGAACTGGTACGGTGTAGATAAATCCAGGATATGTTGAGGGTATTCGCTTACTCCTTGAAATTCTAAAGCCTGATCAACCATAGCCATATTTTTCTTTTTCCAAACCAAATTCCGCGCAATGGGGTAGTTGATGGAATGTGGCTGGTTTTCTGGCAAATCGTTAAGTATCAGTGGGGGATCTGGGTGTATGTCATCGTCTGTTTCTGTCCGTTCTTCACCACTATGTCGCTTAAGTTCTTCTTCTTCTTGTTGTGTTTCTTTTTCGAGCTCTGCTCGCAACTCACCTACATCTTCGTAATAGTCTAAACTATCTTCGTCAATATCACTCTCATCCTCTGAAATCTCTCTATTTTCTAGTTGCAACAAGAGTTTCTCGATGCGGTTGCTGTCCATAATTCTTTGATAGGGTTCCCTTTTAGAGACCTGAAAGCATAAATACCCAAACCAAAATAAGCAAACCAAACCCAAAGCCAAGAAAACGGTAAAATTATCTTCAAAAAAGAAAGTGTAGAATGAATCCATAAGAGGAAAAAAATATACCGCCACTGCATAGATTATCATTTTTCATAACTAACTTCAAGCCCGAAAATAGTTAGGATAAATAAAACTCTCAAGCAAAATAAATGAATTCCCAGAAAATAGAGACACTTACCAGCAGGAAAAGGCTTTTTACGGCGTAAATTCACTTTATTTTGATAAGATTTAGTCGGATGAAAAATTCTCATAGTCGACTTTGCAGACAAAAAAGCGCGCGGAACACAATTGTCAAATTATGAACCAATAGCCGGGTCCAGACCGGGTGAGCTCGACTCGCGAGCCGCGCTCGGACTTCCTGCTCGCGAGCCGTGGCACTGTGAAAAGTTCCGAGCCGGAATCGCGAGCCAAGGTGAGCCGGTTTGAGCATCAGTTTCTCGCAGACTAACGATGGAAAACCACGTATTTATAGCTGCTACGGCGCTGATGGTGTCTGCTGCATACATAATAAAAAAAAGAAAAGACAATCGAAAACGAAAACTCTGGATTAAAAAAATGTACCAAAACCGAAACCAATACGGTAACTCTTTGTTAAAAGAACTACCAGTCGACCATTCAGTGTCAAATTTTGCTCGCATGTCTGTGGAAGACATCGAATATTTGTGCTCCTTAGTGGCTGTGAAAATACAAAAATGTGACACTAACTACAGAGAAGCAATAACTGTATCCAAAAGAGTGCTGATAACATTAAGATATTTGTCAACAGGAGACTCCTATAGCAGTCTTCAATATCTTTTTACAGTATCGAAACAATCTATATCAACTATAGTTCCAGAAACTTGTGATGCAATTATAGACGCCCTCAGTGATTATGTTAAGGTAAATAAAAATCATGGTAACTAAGCAATCAAATTATTTATTTATCTGTCTCATATTTAAATAACAGAGTTGTCATCAAAATTATAGTCTAATGTTTCTGTTATTTCTGTACGAGTAGCAGGAGAACATTGTATGTTCTGCATATTTTCACTGGAAGTTGTGGTTGACGTGTTTGAACGTGGTTGTGGTGTGTAATATCCTGGACTATACATCTGATATTTTCCCATGTCAGCTTCGTGAATAATAGTATTTAATAGCATTTTTAACACATGATTTAGTGTAAATATCGTATTTTCTGAGTTCATGTGCAATATGATTACCGAATGCAACACATGGATCATTTATGGAATTTGAACTTTTCTCAATTATGGCAAAAGTGTCCGTCAATATACTTTCAATAGTATCATTTTGTGCATTCGTATTCACGCGTCTTCTCTTTCGCGATGGTTGTGGCGATGGCAATGGTTGTTGTGGCGATGGCAATGGTTGTTGTGGCGATGGCAATGGTTGTTCTGGCGATGGCAATGGTTGTTGTGGCAATGGGAATGGTTGTTGTGGCGATGGGAATGGTTGTTGTGGCGATGGCGTGGGTTCTATTGTGAATGGCTCGGGTTGTTGTGGCGATGGCGTAGTTTGTTGTGCAGGTTCTGGTTGGTGAGAAGGATTGCTCTGTAAAAATAATGTTTATTTTGTTATTTGCAGACACCGTCCACTTAAGAAGAATGGCTAGCAGTATCAAATGAGTTTGAAATAAAATGGAACTTCCCACATGTTATAGGGGCTATGGACGGGAACAACGTAACTCTTCAAAGACCCATCAATTTAGGTACCGATTACGACAACTACAAGAATTTTCCTAGTATAGTGCTCTTCGCTCTTGTGGATGCTAACTACAAATTCTTGTTTGTTAATGTTGGTTGTAAAGGGCGCATTTCCGACGGCGGAGTTTTTAAAAATACGATTTTATATCGAAAATTAGAAAACTGTCAACTGAACATTCCTGAAGCGCAGATACTACAAATACCGTACGTAATGAAAATACCATATTTCATATTGGGCGACAAAGCTTTTATGCTTAACAAATATACTATGAAACCATTTGACGGTAACCCAGAGGTGGGTTCGAAAGAAAGAGTGTTTAATTACAGACTTACGCCCGATTTCTGAATTGAGTATTCAAGCTGAGAACTACTTAAGTATCGTTACAATTAATTAATTGTTAACTGTGACGTTTCCATTAACAATTAAATAATTGTTAACTGTTAGTGTTTCAATTAACAATTAATCGTAAATTATTCCTGCAATTAAATATTAATCAAATAAATTTAAATTATGTAAATAGAAATAATATAAAACGGAGGGTTGGCACGGGCCAGGACTCTCCACAAGGTTGACTGATCAGCAAAAAGCCTTTGGTTCGCCGCGCTAAATCGTTCTTTGTGGAAGTTAGAAAAAAAGCCAGTTATAAGTAATGAGATACTATTTTTATTTCAATTTAGTCCGTCAAACTATACATAATGAAATGAAATAATATAGGTAGACAACAGAATACACACATTTCAATTACTATAAATCACAATTATTATTTCTTATAATAATTCAGATTGCATTTCAAAACAACTCTTTTTTCAAACATACTTTCTGACAGCTTATGACTTTTCGGCAAATTAGTCATTGTAGCGAAAGAAAAAAGACGCTCCACTGATGCTGACGATGGCAATGGTGTATTAAATCTAATAAAAACTGCTTTTATCTCTGGACATCGATTTAGAAGCTGAAGATCTTGGCTTTCTTCGGCAAAAAAATGCAACATTAACAGCTCGGCTTTAGTCAAAGGCGCAGCAGAAGAGTTAGTTTCCGACATAGATGTGTCGGAGTCTGACGAGTCGGCATCAAAATTGAAAAATATGTTTTCTTGGTTGGCTTTTCTTGTAGCAACTGTTGCAGTTTCGTTTTCGTTTATTTGTTTAGAAATACAAGTCTTGAAAATTTTGAGAATCTTTGTTCGGTCTGAGGGCTCCAAGCAAGTCAGCCACTTGTTTTTGAACCGAGGATATGATAGAGCAGCTATAGCAGCATTTTCTGCTTCAGGTGTAGTAACATCGAAAAATTTTTTTAATCTGTTTTCAACGGCTTGTCTGTATGCCTCGATCAGAGGCTTGCAATAAACAAAGTTATTCTTTCTCGCAATTTTCTGCAGTTTTTTGCGTAAGGCTAGAAGACACGGCATCACTATACCATAATATGTGTTTGTCTCGCTCTGCATTATGTCGAGGGCTTCTGCCACAGGTGCAGCACAGATAAGATATTCTTTTATATATTCAAATACATTTTCTTTTAATGGGTTTTTAATGTCTAAAGATCTATGAAGAAGTAAGTTTTTTTCTTTAATGCTCTGTATTTGCTTCAGAGAGTCAAATAAGCTATTCCATCTAGTTTCGCCAGGCCGGCTTAGTGTGTGTTGAAATACATCTTGAATGATCTCAGCACTCTTTGGACGTGCTGCAGCCTTCCATAAAACATTGCATTTATTCATGACTGCAGCATGCATACCCGACAATGAAGTATTTTGCGCGCTTAAAACTTTATTCGCGTCTGTTGTTGCACAAAGGCTCAGTGTGTGTGCACAGCATCTCGGATGCACAGGTAGCAAATGCAAATCTTCGGGATTCATTGGCTCAGTCTCTTCATCATCTGACTCAGAGCTATCTTCAGGAGACTGAGAAGCTTGAAATTGTTTATCTGTATCTACAAGGTCAATGTTGGATAATTTCACACCAAATATTTGAAATGCTTTTACAAAATTGCTGCCGTTATCGGTCACCGATGCAACAATTTTGTTTGAGTTTAGATTGTAATCTGCATTTATTTCTTGTATGATTTCCGTTAAACGATCGTAACTGTGGATGCCTTTAAATCTCTGACAGGCTAATGCCACTGAAGCTCTGCGCAAGTCGTCTTTGATCCAGTGCACTGTGACGCCAATGAAACTTCTTTTCTTACTAGACCAAATATCCAATGCTGAGCATACATACTCCACTTCACTTAGTTCGGATTTGATTGTCGTCACTTGTTTTTCGTAGTAATTTGCTATGCGTCGCCCTAGAGTACGTCGACTCATAAGTGTGATGTCCATTTCAGATATTTCTAAGTCCGAAAAAATCTTTAAAAAGTATGGGTCTTCTATTGCACGTAATGGAATCATAGAATGGATAAAATATTTCAAAACATTTTCGTCGAACTGATCTTGGGTCGGCTTATTTTTATCAGATTTCTTTATTTTGCTTACTTTAGTTTTGGCAATATTTTCAGTTTTTTCTTTTTCATTTATCTTTTTTTTCTTTACTTATGTTTTGTACTCCTCGATACATTGTTGTCCATGCTTTCTTTTTAAATGGCTTAGAAAATTAGATGTACAATTGGTATATCCTTTAACTTTTGTCATTATATCTTCAGGACATTTCATGCACAAAGCTGTGATTTTGTTGCCTGATGATTCTTCTGGCAAGTGCTTAAAATATGTACCGTCAAGTAAAAGAAGCCGCAATTGACGCGATGACTCAGCGGCGGCGGCGTCATCGGCTGTGCTAGTTGATGGCAAGGGCGATAAGGGATCTTGCGTCTCATTATTATCCGAAACACTTACACTCATAGATATATTACTGTCTTCCTGAATGTCATCCATTATTATCCTTTACACATGACACAGGTCTTACACACCCAATATGGTTTGTTTCCGTTTTCGTACAGTGAAGCGAATTAGCTTTACGTAGAATAAACACGGCTACTTTGTATTTCACGCCGCATGCGACTGATGCTTTCAAATGGTGACAGGCGGGCGGGGCGCCCCGCGGCGCATGCGGTGACGTGACGCGCGAAAGACAGAGACAGTTACGTACATGGCCTTAAGTTTGAGCGAGAGCGTAAAACTTTGTCAAACGATATCAAGAAACGGACGGAAAGTTTGACGGCGAAACAAGTAGCAACAAGAAAGATCATTTATATGTGTAGATGCAGTGAAACATGATTATCAATTGTTAGTTTTAATTGTTTCTTACAACAATTAAAAATATTAGTTCAATTATTTGAATTGTATCTTACAATTAACAAGAGTAAATTTAAATAAATTAATTGCAATATGCAACTAACAGATTAATTGCAATTAAATTAATTGTGATTAAATTAATTGCAATTAAATTTTCAATCAATTACTAAGATGATTAAATTATTAATTGATTAATGCCCAACACTGGCCCGAGGAAGCCCGAGCGCCATCCACACATGCCGAGCTATTGGATCGCGAGCGGGACTCGCCAGCCGCGCTCACCCGGTCTGGACGCGGCTATTCAAATGCAAGTAATGGACTGAACCAATCACAGACAAGTAAATGACAGATCAGGTAGCGTTCAGAAATATACGTTTCAGGTAAACAGCATTCGTTCAGAACTTATGAGTATGGAAAGTTGTGTTATCAATTTTGATAAACTATGCACTGGTTAAATGAGAAGTTTGGCCACGTGGCCAAAAAAAAATTCTGTGGCTGGATTTATTATTTCTCGTTTTTTTATATAGCGATGGTATAGTTTCCTCCACGCTAGTTCCAGCATTTTCAATGCCAGAATTAATTATTTCTTGTATCGCATTTTTGTTCTCATTGGGAATACATGCCACGGAGTGATTGGATTTTTTAAATACAGTTTCATCTTCCTAAAATAAAATATAGGTTTTATTTACTAAGCATGAAACCTTATATCATACATAAAGCTGGTTATACAGCAACGCTGCCCGGCGCACAGTGTAATGAATGTATGGGGAAATCGTTTAAAAATCATAAGTCCGTTATAAGTGCATATTTTAATTTGTAAATTTTATGGTCTCTTCTATTAATATTCCTCTACGTGTTTTACAAAATAAGAAAAAAAAACAATTCATTCAAAATCTAAAAAAAAATATAATATCAATCACTATCCGATGCAAGAGATTCTTCAGTCGATGAAGCACTTGACATTGATATATTTACATTTTCACTATTCTCTATGTAAGCCTCGACATTTTTACAAAATTTCCGGTTATTGGAAGTTATTTTTCGAAACTTAGCAATACCGGATCAGATGTTAGTAGGAGTGCCTTCATGATATCCATGTTGGTATTCACGCGTGAAGTTTTTCGAGTGTGATGTTCGCGTATACGTCTAAAATCTTTGTGTCTGCACTCCAAGGCTTCTTCTGATAAAATACCGATTGGCACAAAAAACGACGCAATGATGGCAGGGCCATGGATAAGTATTTTATGTAAACTTACAGGCATATAGTGTAGGGTACTCCGCCTCTTAGGTCTCCAAACGAAGAACTCGGATAGTACAATCACAAAACTTTATTTTTGAAAATTAGTACAGGTAAGTTGATACAAAATAATAACAGTATATGTTGCCGTCGCGGTAGTGCGAAGCTGTCTGGAGGTCCAAAGCCGGGGTAGGGGTCGTGACGTAGCTATGACGTCGTAGATTGTCACATCAGCTGCCCGCTGCCAGGTGAGTAATTGTATTCTTATTTGCATGGGATGTGAGGTTGTTTGTTAGTGCGTAACTCGCGGTAACATGCTCCCCACTCTTAAAAACAGGTGGTTTTAAGTAGAAGCATTTTCATCATCATCCTTGTTGAGGAAGGGGCAGATCCTGTGGATGGCTCGCCTAATGGTACCCTTGGAGGTAAAGATGTCAGCGACCCTACAGGCTCCATCAGATCCGGGGAATACTGCTTGGATTCGACCCATGGGCCACTTTAATGGGGACGTCTTCTCATCTTTGATCAGCACCAGCTGCCCAGGTTCTATGTTGGGATGCCGTTGCTGCCATCTGTTTCTTTGCTGGAGCTCACATATGAATTGCTGATTGTTAAAAGGACACTTGTCACAGAGTTTTTTCAAGGTAAAAATTTACAGGAGGAGGAAAAAACTTTCCAACTATTTTATTTTTACGCATATATTTTTTACATTTGGCCTATTGTTTATTTAGGGTAAAAGATACAAAATAATGAAAATAACAAGGAGACACCACTTTTAGATTTTGAAAAATATGCATTTTAAATTCAGGGACAAGTGCCCTTTTTCAAATAAATGATGCAATGGGTATGACATGTGCCCTTTTTACAACTAATTGTATAATTTCAGTACTAATATTAAATGAAATAAAACACATTGTTAATTACAAAAAACTGTTTATTTATCAATTATTCCACTCTCCAATCAAAAATATTTTGCCAGAATGCCATAGCTTGTTCGGGGATATAATTTTCAAGCTTTTTTAGGTCATCCATTTTCTTTTTTGCTATAGGTACAATGTCTGTGTATAGTTTCTGAATGGGTAGTTTTAAAGAAGATACATTAGTTTTTCTTAAACTAAACTTATGTGTAACAAAGCCATTGATAAATTCTTTCACCATTACCATGTGAGGTTCATCAGCATTGAAATTAAATTCATGGTATTTAGAAATACTAAATTTTTCTTTAATTTGCCCAGGTAATGTATTACAAGCTATTTTTGTTTTGTAATAATAGTTTTTATACCATGATTGAAAGTTTAAAATATCACTTTGATTTAACAAATAAACAGTAAATTTTTCAGTTATATCAGAACAATTTAATATTACCTTTTCAACATAATCATCCACAGTATAAAATCTATCTATTGTTTTTAATTTTCTCTTTATAATACCAAACCCACGATCGCAGGGCAGAAAAGAGTGGCCCCTAATAGGAAAGTATAAGTTCACTCTTTTGAAGACTTTCAATTCAATAAGAGCCATCATGAATCTGATCATGGTATGGTTCTTATTTTGGCCTGCACAGTTATCGCAAAACAGATTTAGCTCATCATATTCATTCTCATTTATAAAATTATTAAAATAATGTAGTAGCATGGAACATACCTCATCCGGTCCTTTGTGACCTATACCTTCATGATAAACATAAGTATGTATCTTATCATTTGCAAAATTATATATACCAAATGTATTAACTGAGAGCTGTCTATAATAATAAATATCTTGAACAGGTATCCGTGGCAAATCCATAACAGCCATAAAATCTATACTCAAAGAAAGAATTTTACTATTTTCTTTAGAAGATTGTTTACAGTATTGGATTTTCTTGTAGAACTTTTTAGATCTATTTAAATGCACCATAAGTTCAGCTGTGTATGTCTTTTTAGAGTTTTCATTCAAACTTTTATTATGTAGCTTGGTTTTGATTGATTCACAGCTAGAACAAGCATCAACAACTGGTCTTCCGAATGATAAATTAAAGTTTTGAACAAAATATTGCCAGTAGAAGTGATATTTTACATCTAAATTAGGGTATTTTAGTGCGAAAAGTTGATGCATTTTTTTGATAGAAAGATCTGCAGATAAATAATATTTAACTTGCGAAGAGTAGTGTGATTCTTTTAAGGGAAAAGATGAAATATGTTCATGTATTTTAGAACACACACTAGATGGTACAGCGTTTGCACAGGGATGTTTACCACGTTGGTCACAAGGAATAATGTCTGATTCAAGCAGATTTGCAATCCTACGAATGCGCTTAGGAGTTACTTTATGTACATTCATGAAGGCTTTCTTACAAACTTTTGTCCTTTGACGGTCTACCATAATGAAATAGTGAATAGTTTTTTCTTTTGGTTTTCTATCTTGAGGCATAGTAGAAGTTCTTCCTCGTCTTCTTTGAATGGATTCAATTTCCATCAGTCTTTGGAGGTGTATGTCTTGTTCATTTTTGGATGTCATATTATAAAACGATATTAGTATATCCTCAATTAATGACCTATCAATCATTTTCATGCATTGCATGTGGCAGCTGGAACAAATATAAATAATTAAAAAGTCAGTTTCAGTAGATTTTATTAGATATTGAGTAGGTATTGATTTACTTTTGTAATGCTTACCAATTCATGTCGATGAAATCAGGATCATTTTTAGGCGTTACAAAACGGCCTTTAGAATTTCTATAACAGTCTCCAGATATCCTTGCTTTTTTGATTACATTGCGTTGATATAATTCATCGTTACGAACACCTTTTTTCCGCTTTTTACCAAGGTTTTCTGACATATTATTGTTTTAAAACAAAATTTAGCAGCAAGCAAACAGAACAAAACAACGAAATAAAGTGAATGAATGGATGGAATGAAAAAACCACAAAATTTAGCGCGAAAAAAATGTCAGAGTGACATTGACATAAAACCACAGATTGATTGTTATTAGGGCTCATGTCCATGGACAAGTGCCGTATTAACAATAAACATTTTTTTTGTTGACTTGCCAACATTATGAATACTGAAGGGACAAGTGCCGTCTTTACACCAATCGATTCAAAAATAAATTTTCTATTAATTCCAACGATAAAAAAAAAATGGCCTAGAAATGGACATGTGTCCTTTTTACAATCAGCAATTCATATGTATTCTTGACTCCACCTCGCCCAGAAATGCTGACGCGCTTGCTCAATCCTTGCATATCGGTGGAGGCGACTCGGGTTGACTTGTTGCAGGTCAGGTGCCGGAAGCGATGTTAGTGGCCTCCCAATGAGGAAGTGCCCCGGGGTGAGTGGCGAAAGGTCATGAGGAGAGGAGGACATAGGATATAAAGGCCGGGAGTTCATTATAGCCTCTATCTGTGTGAGCAAAGTTGTAAGCTCTTCGAAAGTTAGGTGTGTGTTGCCAAGTACACGTTTCAGGTGATACTTGGCTGTTTTAATCCCAGATTCAAACAAGCCTCCAAAATTTGGAGCTCTTACCGGCGAGAAGTTAAATTTTATTCCATCATCAATAAAGGCTTCGGAGACAGAGTTAGAGTGAGCATTAAGAAATTCAGTAAACTCGCGGTTGGTGCCTACAAAATTCCCTCCATTGTCGCTGAATATCTCACGTGGCTTGCCACGGCGTGATATAAAGCGACGTAATGCTAATATAAAACCTTCTGTGCATAGAGAACTAACAAGTTCCAGATGTACCGCCTTAACTTTAAAATCTACAAAAATGCATAAATAACATTTATTTAATTTTGCTCCGCGTCCTTTTTTGTCACTAAAAAGAAAGGGCCCAGCATAGTCCGTGCCAACGACTTCAAATGGCAAGCCAGGTACAATCCGTTGAGACGGCAAGTTCCCCATGATCTGCTGGGCAACTTCTCCTTTCATTCGTTTGCAGTGCGTGCATGAGCGAAACGTTTTCCGAGCGAGTGCTCTTCCATTTAGAGGCCAATATTGCTCGCGAACGACTGAAAGAAGGAGTTGCGGCGGCGCATGCATTAATTTTAAATGATAATGTCTAAACAACAATATCGTGAAATGGTGTTTGATGGACAATACGATCGGATGTTTTTTATCAAAATTAAACTCAGAATTATCTAATCTCCCTCCAACGCGAATTAATTCAGAGTGGTCTACATATGGATTTAATTTGCTTAAACCGGGAATAGCCTTATTTTTATCATTATAAAACTCACTAAAACTCTCTTGTTGAGAAATGTAGGCCAATTTTAATTCCGCCTGTTCAAGTTCATTGACTGTTAGCGACCCAGTAATAGGATCACACTGTTTATTTTTGTAAGCGTTCACAAATCGACATACGTATGCAAAAATCCGTCGTAGTCTTAAAAAACTTGAAAAATTAGACATTTCAATTAATTTACTCTTAGTGTCTGGTTTGTCAACTGTTATTGTAAGTGCACGTATCTCAGGTAAGTCCGTTTGTATTGCGACGGCCTGCTCTGGCCATTGCTCTTTGTCCTTCAGGAACGAAGGTCCCTCCCACCACAGTGACAACGATGCCAGTTCGTCGGGGTACACGCCCCGGGATGCTAAGTCGGCCGGGTTCTGTGCAGAAGGAACATACATCCACTTTGCATTATTACAGATATCATTAACTTCAGCAACTCGATGTGAGACAAACGTACATAACCTATACGAAGGTAAACTTAACCACCCTAAAACTATTTTAGAGTCAGCCCAAAACCAGCATTTAGCAATTTTGCAGCGTAAGGCTTGCAGGACCTTTTTACAGAGGCGTGAAACCAACAAGGACCCACAAAGTTCTAACCTATCTACTGTTAAGGTCTTCAATGGCGAGACCTTCGCTTTAGCTGTTAAAAGTCGAACTGTAGAGTTACCTAACGCATCTACGGAGTGCAAATAAATACATCCAGCGTATGCTTTGAGGGATGCGTCTGAAAACGCATGAATTTCAGTCGTCACTGCATTATTGCAGATTGCATGACGAGGCACAGATACATTCACCAGGTGGTGCATCGTGTTCGCAAATCTGGCCCAGATACAGTTTGGAGCTTGGAGTATATCTTCGTCCCAGTCCAGTTTCTGGATCCATAAAGACTGCAAAAATATTTTACAGAGGATAACGCATACACTCAACAGCCCTAAACAAACAACCTCACATCCCATGCAAATAAGAATACAATTACTCACCTGGCAGCGGGCAGCTGATGTGACAATCTACGACGTCATAGCTACGTCACGACCCCTACCCCGGCTTTGGACCTCCAGACAGCTTCGCACTACCGCGACGGCAACATATACTGTTATTATTTTGTATCAACTTACCTGTACTAATTTTCAAAAATAAAGTTTTGTGATTGTACTATCCGAGTTCTTCGTTTGGAGACCTAAGAGGCGGAGTACCCTACATTTTGGCGACCGTGACAGGACAACCAAAACCGGCCAAGTAAGAGACGCTATACGCTTTAAAACATCTCTGACTCGGCCGGCTAAAGTTGTAGTATCCCCTTATGGTTTCCACAGATTTAAATGACCAATCACCAACTTTAAGCTCCACGACGGACCCCGGGGGAGCTGCCACCACCAGAGGCATTAGAAGTAACAGGAGCAGCATTCTTTAGCTCCACCTCCAAGACTATCCAACAAACGACCACAACAACGGCGCAAGCCGTTATAATCGCTTTATTTCTAGGAGTGGCAAACTGAGTATGTGCCCAAAACAGAGCAGCGCCAACAAAGTACACCAACTCATTAACTGTTCGTGTGGCAATCACAGCAAAAGCAAAAGCCGAAAAGATAATGTAGTTCACTCTACTGGGCTTAAGTACAACAGGAGTGACTATTGACAAGATGGCAATGAATTTACTTTTATATGCAACAATGTATGACAAAAGAGCTATAGCGAAGTTCAAAAGCACCTTCTCCAGCTTATTAATCTCGGGGACTAACACCTCCGCCTTAAGAAACTTCAGCAACAATTCCAAGGGCGCCCTATCTTTGTTAATGTACTCTGCGGCTAGACAAGTGAGCACCAAAACGCTAATACTCCCGCTCAGTGGATTCGCAAGCGTTTTGACTATGGCGGCCCAAATGTCTTCAAAAATAGACAATGCCCTAGTTTTGAACGCCCTCCTCTGCGTCGCCCTAGACATGATGCTTTTAAACTAAAATTTTGTCATAGCTTCCTACCAGTCAACTTTTGGCCTATTGGGATCACTCGACAAGACGTCTCTCGACAGACTGTAGTATAGATCCTCAAAGTCCTCCTTTCTAGAGCACAACGAAGCCACCACAGCTATCACGGAAGAATGATCAGTTATAGGACTTGGATATCTTTCATTCAGAGCTTCGTTTAGTTGGCTAACTATTGCTCCATTACGGTAAGTTGACATGAGGTCATTATAAGATACCCTGAACTCTTCAACATGATCCGGGTTCCTAAGATCAGTTCTGCCCAATTTCGTGACAGTTTTTAAAAGATCAGGCACAAAATGATACTGTCCGTTAACCTGTATGATAAATTTTGAACAAAAATACGGAAACTTGTATCTAAATACTTTAGCCTCGAGATTGAATAACATGCTGTAATCGTCGGAACCGTCAGGTAATTTTTCCAAAGTCCAAAGGACGGAATCGTCGCCAGCAAACACTCCAGCGATCATATTACGTAGATCATAAACCGACCCAAGAACAGCCATCAAAAACAACGTATTACCGAGAAAAGTGAAAGCATCTCCACTCTTCCGTTGATACGACGTCTTAAAAGTCAGGCCTTCCTTTCTACTGATTAGTCTGGATTGTCTATGCGAAAGCTCCCACAAAAACAGCATATCCTCCGGCACTCCAAAGGCCCGCATTATTTTTAAATCCCATTTAAGAGCCAATTCCATTTGGCTTTTATCGAACTTGCTAATGTCCACTTCTATAGAGTGCATGGGTGAATCCGAAGCAGGCAACACATCAGTCAATCTTTCAGCGAACCTCTCTGGCGATTCGTCCGTATAAATCAAAGCGTTATCCTTCAACACATCCTTCAGTCTATATTTTAATTCTTTAATAATCGAACACATTGCGGCACCTCTTGAACTTTCATGATAACTAATGGTCTGTAAGGCATTATATTTATTAGCGCCAGCAGGATCCAAACCAATTTTTTGTTTAGTTTTTATCATGTAATCGTAAGTAGTGTAATCTCTCTCACTAACGTATTCGGGAGTTGATAGGTCAGCCTTTCCCGTATAATCCGCCCGCCAACCCTCAATAAGTTCAGAATTCAATTCAATGGGATTATTAGAGTAAGATAGGAATAATTCTCTCTTATCATCTTTTATGAACGTGGACACAAATCTTGTAAACATATTGTCCACTACGTAATCTATATCCACCATGGACTGCAACTCAGGAACATTGGCATTTCTTTTAATGAAAGCCAAAAGCGTCTCAACTTGATTTCTGCGTCTAATGGGAGGACACGAAGTGTTAATTACTGGACGCATGGTGTCAAACCTAGGAGAAGGTCCAGCGTGTTTCGAAAAATCAATCGTTACACCGTCAACAACCAAGTCCAAATCCCCGTCCTGCACGTGCTGCAAAATTTTTGGGAGGGACCTTCGTTCCTGAAGGACAAAGAGCGACGGCCTGCTCTGGCCATTGCTCTTCGTCCTTCAGGAACGAAGGTCCCTCCCACCACAGTGACAACAATGCCAGTTCGTCGGGGTACACGCCCCGGGATGCTAAGTCGGCCGGGTTCTGTGCAGAAGGAACATACATCCACTTTGCATTATTACAGATATCATTAACTTCAGCAACTCGATGTGAGACAAACGTACATAACCTATACGAAGGTAAACTTAACCCTTAGCTGGTATCGCCTTTTTTGGCAACACTACCGGTATCGTGGGTCATATTTTACCCATACCAAAAAATGTGTTGTAGAATGTAGTATTTTTATTCTTTGTATAAAATATGGTTAGTTATGAAATAAAAAAACATTTTTTTACAAAATTATCTTAGTTTAATTTTAGAATATAAAAAAAATATCATATTTTAGACGCATTTGTAACTAACCTAATTTTTTGGCACTTTTTGGTTAGTATGAACTTAAAATATTAAAAAAAAATAGAAATGTAAGAAAAACTTTAACTAAAAGATATTTATGGCACTTCTCGTATCTTTATAATAACAAAAAAAAATTACTTCTGAGATCAGCATAAAATTTAAAAAAAATGACAACCAAAATCAAAACGACTTCTTCCAAACTAACAAAATAACATATTTTAGTCTTTATACTTTCTGGCAACTGGAACATACACTATTTTGGACGGAATGTGTCTTACAAATAAAATGTAAACATTTAGAACATTTTAGAGAATGTTTTCGGTCATTTTTCCAATCGCATAGGTAGCATCTGGCCCTTTTCCGATTTGAAATTGAAGCTGCAGAAGAGGTCGATGCAACTGGTTCTTCAAGCTGGGATGGATTTTCCGGCTGCTTATGTATTTGCTCCAAAATGTTATCAATCCTCCTCTTTAGATCATTGGAAAAATTAGCATACCCTGTTTTCCGTTGCAATATAAATGGTGTTTCCAAATCTAAACCTATTTTCCTAATATATTTGTTCCTCTTCATGCGTTTTTCAGGATTGGAGGCTTTCCAAAGTACATATCCATTAGCTGCAGAAATATTCAATATTGCCCAAAAATTTACACATGGCCATCTCTGAGTTCTTCTTCCTACCGAGTAATTCGCACATTTTTGGTCTAAAGAATCAACACCGCCTTTGGTACTATTATAAAATTGAATGATTTCTGGTTTGCCGCTTTCAGTGTCGACGGATTCATCATGGTGCATAGTTGAAATCAGGACTACACTTTGATTTTTTTTAGGGACAAAAGAGCAAAGAGTTTTATCATTTGTGAAACCAAATAAACTAGAACCTACTGGACGAGTTTTATGCGGTAAAAATTCTGGAGGGATTTCGCGTTTATTTTTACGCAATGTTCCGACATATGTCAAGCCCACTTCTTTCAGTTTATCGACTAGTTCGATCGAGGAAAACCAATTGTCTGCCGTGATATTTCTATTTGAATTCTTCAAAGGTTCGGCTAATTCCAAAACTGTGCGTGTAGGTATAGATACATCAGTTCTTCTTGATTCTGTTTTACCAGTATATATAAAAGCGTTGTACAAATAATGAGTTCTAGAATCGCAAAGGCATAAAATTTTGATCCCATATTTCGCCGGTTTTGATTTCATGTATACTCTAAATAAGCATCTTCCTCGAAACGGACACAACATCTCATCTACAGTGATATATTCAGAGCAACTGTAGTTTTTTTGGCAATTCTGTATAAACATATTGAATACTTCAGATATTAGCGCAGCTCTATCGTTTGCTTTTCTTTCGGTCCTCGTTTCAATGTCATCAAAACGTAAAGCTGACGCAATAAAAAGGTATCTTTTTAGAGACATAGTCACCCTGAAAATATCTCTACCTGTACCATCCGAGTTCCATAAACCTTCAAGATCTTCATGTCCCGATTTGAAAACTCCAGCCAAAATGGTAAGACCCAAAAAAGCGTCCATTTCAGTCTTTTGTATGGAATTTGTAAAAGCACCAGTGCTTGAATTAGACTCCCTGAATTCCGTAATTTTTTTATTGGTATGTAAAATAATTGTTTCAAGCATCTCATTCGTCACTAACAACTGCCATGACTCCAACTCTGACATATTAGTTTTTTCACGAGCTGGGCCTACTAAGCCAGGAAGGTGTGTAATTATGTTATGCCTCCTCGTTCGGGATCTACTTGGAGCTGTTTTAGACCATTTGTAACGATTTTTACCTCGATAACAATTTGACGTCCGCCCTCCTTCATCCTCATCTTCTTCGCCCTCATCTCTCGTATTTTCGTTCCTCGTATTTTCTCTTATTCTCGTATTCTCCTCTTCGTTTGCACTGTCGTCAGAACTTATTCCAAATACACTGACTTCTGAGCAACTAACAGGTTCGGGACTGTCTCGATCGCTGATGATTTCGTCGTCACAAAGTTGGTTTATATTTGGTGTCGTTTCATTTTCAGATTCCAAATCATCATTTAAGTCGTTCATCAACTCCTCTATTTGTCTATCGTTCAAAAAGCCCCCCATTGTAGAACAAATATTCACTAAAACAAAAAAAGTTAAAAATTATATTCAGTGAAAATAGTTACTTATTTGGTATCGTGGGTCGAACGTGACCCAGCCGGGTACTTACCTCCGCTCCTAATTTAGTCGCAGCGCTGCACGTCCGCCCCCCGCCGCAGCTAGCGACGCACTGAGAATACGTAAAAGCGCGCAGTCGTAGCATAAATATTTAAAGAATAATAACCGAAAATGTTCGCTTCTGGGTCAAACTTGACCCACGATAACTACTAAGGGTTAACCACCCTAAAACTATTTTAGAGTCAGTCCAAAACCAGCATTTAGCAATTTTGCAGCGTAAGGCTTGCAGGACCTTTTTACAGAGGCGTGAAACCAACAAGGACCCACAAAGTTCTAACCTAGCTACTGTTAAGGTCTTCAATGGCGAGACCTTCGCTTTAGCTGTTAAAAGTCGAACTGTAGAGTTACCTAACGCATCTACGGAGTGCAAATAAATACATCCAGCGTATGCTTTGAGGGATGCGTCTGAAAACGCATGAATTTCAGTCGTCACTGCATTATTGCAGATTGCATGACGAGGCACAGATACATTCACCAGGTGGTGCATCGTGTTCACAAATCTGGCCCAGATACAGTTTGGAGCTTGGAGTATATCTTCGTCCCAGTCCAGTTTCTGGATCCATAAAGACTGCAAAAATATTTTACAGAGGATAACGCATACACTCAACAGCCCTAAACAAACAACCTCACATCCCATGCAAATAAGAATACAATTACTCACCTGGCAGCGGGCAGCTGATGTGACAATCTACGACGTCATAGCTACGTCACGACCCCTACCCCGGCTTTGGACCTCCAGACAGCTTCGCACTACCGCGACGGCAACATATACTGTTATTATTTTGTATCAACTTACCTGTACTAATTTTCAAAAATAAAGTTTTGTGATTGTACTATCCGAGTTCTTCGTTTGGAGACCTAAGAGGCGGAGTACCCTACATTTTGGCGACCGTGACAGGACAACCAAAACCGGCCAAGTAAGAGACGCTATACGCTTTAAAACATCTCTGACTCGGCCGGCTAAAGTTGTAGTATCCCCTTATGGTTTCCACAGATTTAAATGACCAATCACCAACTTTAAGCTCCACGACGGACCCCGGGGAAGCTGCCACCACCAGAGGCATTAGAAGTAACAGGAGCAGCATTCTTTAGCTCCACCTCCAAGACTATCCAACAAACGACCACAACAACGGCGCAAGCCGTTATAATCGCTTTATTTCTAGGAGTGGCAAACTGAGTATGTGCCCAAAACAGAGCAGCGCCAACAAAGTACACCAACTCATTAACTGTTCGTGTGGCAATCACAGCAAAAGCAAAAGCCGAAAAGATAATGTAGTTCACTCTACTGGGCTTAAGTACAACAGGAGTGACTATTGACAAGATGGCAATGAATTTACTTTTATATGCAACAATGTATGACAAAAGAGCTATAGCGAAGTTCAAAAGCACCTTCTCCAGCTTATTAATCTCGGGGACTAACACCTCCGCCTTAAGAAACTTCAGCAACAATTCCAAGGGCGCCCTATCTTTGTTAATGTACTCTGCGGCTAGACAAGTGAGCACCAAAACGCTAATACTCCCGCTCAGTGGATTCGCAAGCGTTTTGACTATGGCGGCCCAAATGTCTTCAAAAATAGACAATGCCCTAGTTTTGAACGCCCTCCTCTGCGTCGCCCTAGACATGATGCTTTTAAACTAAAATTTTGTCATAGCTTCCTACCAGTCAACTTTTGGCCTATTGGGATCACTCGACAAGACGTCTCTCGACAGACTGTAGTATAGATCCTCAAAGTCCTCCTTTCTAGAGCACAACGAAGCCACCACAGCTATCACGGAAGAATGATCAGTTATAGGACTTGGATATCTTTCATTCAGAGCTTCGTTTAGTTGGCTAACTATTGCTCCATTACGGTAAGTTGACATGAGGTCATTATAAGATACCCTGAACTCTTCAACATGATCCGGGTTCCTAAGATCAGTTCTGCCCAATTTCGTGACAGTTTTTAAAAGATCAGGCACAAAATGATACTGTCCGTTAACCTGTATGATAAATTTTGAACAAAAATACGGAAACTTGTATCTAAATACTTTAGCCTCGAGATTGAATAACATGATGTAATCGTCGGAACCGTCAGGTAATTTTTCCAAAGTCCAAAGGACGGAATCGTCGCCAGCAAACACTCCAGCGATCATATTACGTAGATCATAAACCGACCCAAGAACAGCCATCAAAAACAACGTATTACCGAGAAAAGTGAAAGCATCTCCACTCTTCCGTTGATACGACGTCTTAAAAGTCAGGCCTTCCTTTCTACTGATTAGTCTGGATTGTCTATGCGAAAGCTCCCACAAAAACAGCATATCCTCCGGCACTCCAAAGGCCCGCATTATTTTTAAATCCCATTTAAGAGCCAATTCCATTTGGCTTTTATCGAACTTGCTAATGTCCACTTCTATAGAGTGCATGGGTGAATCCGAAGCAGGCAACACATCAGTCAATCTTTCAGCGAACCTCTCTGGCGATTCGTCCGTATAAATCAAAGCGTTATCCTTCAACACATCCTTCAGTCTATATTTTAATTCTTTAATAATCGAACACATTGCGGCACCTCTTGAACTTTCATGATAACTAATGGTCTGTAAGGCATTATATTTATTAGCGCCAGCAGGATCCAAACCAATTTTTTGTTTAGTTTTTATCATGTAATCGTAAGTAGTGTAATCTCTCTCACTAACGTATTCGGGAGTTGATAGGTCAGCCTTTCCCGTATAATCCGCCCGCCAACCCTCAATAATTTCAGAATTCAATTCAATGGGATTATTAGAGTAAGATAGGAATAATTCTCTCTTATCATCTTTTATGAACGTGGACACAAATCTTGTAAACATATTGTCCACTACGTAATCTATATCCACCATGGACTGCAACTCAGGAACATTGGCATTTCTTTTAATGAAAGCCAAAAGCGTCTCAACTTGATTTCTGCGTCTAATGGGAGGACACGAAGTGTTAATTACTGGACGCATGGTGTCAAACCTAGGAGAAGGTCCAGCGTGTTTCGAAAAATCAATCGTTACACCGTCAACAACCAAGTCCAAATCCCCGTCCTGCACGTCCTGCAAAATTTTTGGGAGGGACCTTCGTTCCTGAAGGACAAAGAGCGACGGCCTGCTCTGGCCATTGCTCTTTGTCCTTCAGGAACGAAGGTCCCTCCCACCACAGTGACAACAATGCCAGTTCGTCGGGGTACACGCCCCGGGATGCTAAGTCGGCCGGGTTCTGTGCAGAAGGAACATACATCCACTTTGCATTATTACAGATATCATTAACTTCAGCAACTCGATGTGAGACAAACGTACATAACCTATACGAAGGTAAACTTAACCACCCTAAAACTATTTTAGAGTCAGTCCAAAACCAGCATTTAGCAATTTTGCAGCGTAAGGCTTGCAGGACCTTTTTACAGAGGCGTGAAACCAACAAGGACCCACAAAGTTCTAACCTAGCTACTGTTAAGGTCTTCAATGGCGAGACCTTCGCTTTAGCTGTTAAAAGTCGAACTGTAGAGTTACCTAACGCATCTACGGAGTGCAAATAAATACATCCAGCGTATGCTTTGAGGGATGCGTCTGAAAACGCATGAATTTCAGTCGTCACTGCATTATTGCAGATTGCATGACGAGGCACAGATACATTCACCAGGTGGTGCATCGTGTTCGCAAATCTGGCCCAGATACAGTTTGGAGCTTGGAGTATATCTTCGTCCCAGTCCAGTTTCTGGATCCATAAAGACTGCAAAAATATTTTACAGAGGATAACGCATACACTCAACAGCCCTAAACAAACAACCTCACATCCCATGCAAATAAGAATACAATTACTCACCTGGCAGCGGGCAGCTGATGTGACAATCTAATACGTCATAGCTACGTCACGACCCCTACCCCGGCTTTGGACCTCCAGACAGCTTCGCACTACCGCGACGGCAACATATACTGTTATTATTTTGTATCAACTTAGCTGTACTAATTTTCAAAAATAAAGTTTTGTGATTGTACTATCCGAGTTCTTCGTTTGGAGACCTAAGAGGCGGAGTACCCTACATTTTGGCGACCGTGACAGGACAACCAAAACCGGCCAAGTAAGAGACGCTATACGCTTTAAAACATCTCTGACTCGGCCGGCTAAAGTTGTAGTATCCCCTTATGGTTTCCACAGATTTAAATGACCAATCACCAACTTTAAGCTCCACGACGGACCCCGGGGAAGCTGCCACCACCAGAGGCATTAGAAGTAACAGGAGCAGCATTCTTTAGCTCCACCTCCAAGACTATCCAACAAACGACCACAACAACGGCGCAAGCCGTTATAATCGCTTTATTTCTAGGAGTGGCAAACTGAGTATGTGCCCAAAACAGAGCAGCGCCAACAAAGTACACCAACTCATTAACTGTTCGTGTGGCAATCACAGCAAAAGCAAAAGCCGAAAAGATAATGTAGTTCACTCTACTGGGCTTAAGTACAACAGGAGTGACTATTGACAAGATGGCAATGAATTTACTTTTATATGCAACAATGTATGACAAAAGAGCTATAGCGAAGTTCAAAAGCACCTTCTCCAGCTTATTAATCTCGGGGACTAACACCTCCGCCTTAAGAAACTTCAGCAACAATTCCAAGGGCGCCCTATCTTTGTTAATGTACTCTGCGGCTAGACAAGTGAGCACCAAAACGCTAATACTCCCGCTCAGTGGATTCGCAAGCGTTTTGACTATGGCGGCCCAAATGTCTTCAAAAATAGACAATGCCCTAGTTTTGAACGCCCTCCTCTGCGTCGCCCTAGACATGATGCTTTTAAACTAAAATTTTGTCATAGCTTCCTACCAGTCAACTTTTGGCCTATTGGGATCACTCGACAAGACGTCTCTCGACAGACTGTAGTATAGATCCTCAAAGTCCTCCTTTCTAGAGCACAACGAAGCCACCACAGCTATCACGGAAGAATGATCAGTTATAGGACTTGGATATCTTTCATTCAGAGCTTCGTTTAGTTGGCTAACTATTGCTCCATTACGGTAAGTTGACATGAGGTCATTATAAGATACCCTGAACTCTTCAACATGATCCGGGTTCCTAAGATCAGTTCTGCCCAATTTCGTGACAGTTTTTAAAAGATCAGGCACAAAATGATACTGTCCGTTAACCTGTATGATAAATTTTGAACAAAAATACGGAAACTTGTATCTAAATACTTTAGCCTCGAGATTGAATAACATGATGTAATCGTCGGAACCGTCAGGTAATTTTTCCAAAGTCCAAAGGACGGAATCGTCGCCAGCAAACACTCCAGCGATCATATTACGTAGATCATAAACCGACCCAAGAACAGCCATCAAAAACAACGTATTACCGAGAAAAGTGAAAGCATCTCCACTCTTCCGTTGATACGACGTCTTAAAAGTCAGGCCTTCCTTTCTACTGATTAGTCTGGATTGTCTATGCGAAAGCTCCCACAAAAACAGCATATCCTCCGGCACTCCAAAGGCCCGCATTATTTTTAAATCCCATTTAAGAGCCAATTCCATTTGGCTTTTATCGAACTTGCTAATGTCCACTTCTATAGAGTGCATGGGTGAATCCGAAGCAGGCAACACATCAGTCAATCTTTCAGCGAACCTCTCTGGCGATTCGTCCGTATAAATCAAAGCGTTATCCTTCAACACATCCTTCAGTCTATATTTTAATTCTTTAATAATCGAACACATTGCGGCACCTCTTGAACTTTCATGATAACTAATGGTCTGTAAGGCATTATATTTATTAGCGCCAGCAGGATCCAAACCAATTTTTTGTTTAGTTTTTATCATGTAATCGTAAGTAGTGTAATCTCTCTCACTAACGTATTCGGGAGTTGATAGGTCAGCCTTTCCCGTATAATCCGCCCGCCAACCCTCAATAAGTTCAGAATTCAATTCAATGGGATTATTAGAGTAAGATAGGAATAATTCTCTCTTATCATCTTTTATGAACGTGGACACAAATCTTGTAAACATATTGTCCACTACGTAATCTATATCCACCATGGACTGCAACTCAGGAACATTGGCATTTCTTTTAATGAAAGCCAAAAGCGTCTCAACTTGATTTCTGCGTCTAATGGGAGGACACGAAGTGTTAATTACTGGACGCATGGTGTCAAACCTAGGAGAAGGTCCAGCGTGTTTCGAAAAATCAATCGTTACACCGTCAACAACCAAGTCCAAATCCCCGTCCTGCACGTGCTGCAAAATTTTTGGGAGGGACCTTCGTTCCTGAAGGACAAAGAGCGACGGCCTGCTCTGGCCATTGCTCTTTGTCCTTCAGGAACGAAGGTCCCTCCCACCACAGTGACAACAATGCCAGTTCGTCGGGGTACACGCCCCGGGATGCTAAGTCGGCCGGGTTCTGTGCAGAAGGAACATACATCCACTTTGCATTATTACAGATATCATTAACTTCAGCAACTCGATGTGAGACAAACGTACATAACCTATACGAAGGTAAACTTAACCACCCTAAAACTATTTTAGAGTCAGTCCAAAACCAGCATTTAGCAATTTTGCAGCGTAAGGCTTGCAGGACCTTTTTACAGAGGCGTGAAACCAACAAGGACCCACAAAGTTCTAACCTAGCTACTGTTAAGGTCTTCAATGGCGAGACCTTCGCTTTAGCTGTTAAAAGTCGAACTGTAGAGTTACCTAACGCATCTACGGAGTGCAAATAAATACATCCAGCGTATGCTTTGAGGGATGCGTCTGAAAACGCATGAATTTCAGTCGTCACTGCATTATTGCAGATTGCATGACGAGGCACAGATACATTCACCAGGTGGTGCATCGTGTTCACAAATCTGGCCCAGATACAGTTTGGAGCTTGGAGTATATCTTCGTCCCAGTCCAGTTTCTGGATCCATAAAGACTGCAAAAATATTTTACAGAGGATAACGCATACACTCAACAGCCCTAAACAAACAACCTCACATCCCATGCAAATAAGAATACAATTACTCACCTGGCAGCGGGCAGCTGATGTAACAATCTACGACGTCTTAGCTACGTCACGACCCCTGCCCCGGCTTTGGACCTCCAGACAGCTTCGCACTACCGCGACGGCAACATATACTGTTATTATTTTGTATCAACTTACCTGTACTAATTTTCAAAAATAAAGTTTTGTGATTGTACTATCCGAGTTCTTCGTTTGGAGACCTAAGAGGCGGAGTACCCTACATTTTGGCGACCGTGACAGGACAACCAAAACCGGCCAAGTAAGAGACGCTATACGCTTTAAAACATCTCTGACTCGGCCGGCTAAAGTTGTAGTATCCCCTTATGGTTTCCACAGATTTAAATGACCAATCACCAACTTTAAGCTCCACGACGGACCCCGGGGAAGCTGCCACCACCAGAGGCATTAGAAGTAACAGGAGCAGCATTCTTTAGCTCCACCTCCAAGACTATCCAACAAACGACCACAACAACGGCGCAAGCCGTTATAATCGCTTTATTTCTAGGAGTGGCAAACTGAGTATGTGCCCAAAACAGAGCAGCGCCAACAAAGTACACCAACTCATTAACTGTTCGTGTGGCAATCACAGCAAAAGCAAAAGCCGAAAAGATAATGTAGTTCACTCTACTGGGCTTAAGTACAACAGGAGTGACTATTGACAAGATGGCAATGAATTTACTTTTATATGCAACAATGTATGACAAAAGAGCTATAGCGAAGTTCAAAAGCACCTTCTCCAGCTTATTAATCTCGGGGACTAACACCTCCGCCTTAAGAAACTTCAGCAACAATTCCAAGGGCGCCCTATCTTTGTTAATGTACTCTGCGGCTAGACAAGTGAGCACAAAAACGCTAATACTCCCGCTCAGTGGATTCGCAAGCGTTTTGACTATGGCGGCCCAAATGTCTTCAAAAATAGACAATGCCCTAGTTTTGAACGCCCTCCTCTGCGTCGCCCTAGACATGGTGCTTTTAAACTAAAATTTTGTCATAGCTTCCTACCAGTCAACTTTTGGCCTATTGGGATCACTCGACAAGACGTCTCTCGACAGACTGTAGTATAGATCCTCAAAGTCCTCCTTTCTAGAGCACAACGAAGCCACCACAGCTATCACGGAAGAATGATCAGTTATAGGACTTGGATATCTTTCATTCAGAGCTTCGTTTAGTTGGCTAACTATTGCTCCATTACGGTAAGTTGACATGAGGTCATTATAAGATACCCTGAACTCTTCAACATGATCCGGGTTCCTAAGATCAGTTCTGCCCAATTTCGTGACAGTTTTTAAAAGATCAGGCACAAAATGATACTGTCCGTTAACCTCTATGATAAATTTTGAACAAAAATACGGAAACTTGTATCTAAATACTTTAGCCTCGAGATTGAATAACATGCTGTAATCGTCGGAACCGTCAGGTAATTTTTCCAAAGTCCAAAGGACGGAATCGTCGCCAGCAAACACTCCAGCGATCATATTACGTAGATCATAAACCGACCCAAGAACAGCCATCAAAAACAACGTATTACCGAGAAAAGTGAAAGCATCTCCACTCTTCCGTTGATACGACGTCTTAAAAGTCAGGCCTTCCTTTCTAGTGATTAGTCTGGATTGTCTATGCGAAAGCTCCCACAAAAACAGCATATCCTCCGGCACTCCAAAGGCCCGCATTATTTTTAAATCCCATTTAAGAGCCAATTCCATTTGGCTTTTATCGAACTTGCTAATGTCCACTTCTATAGAGTGCATGGGTGAATCCGAAGCAGGCAACACATCAGTCAATCTTTCAGCGAACCTCTCTGGCGATTCGTCCGTATAAATCAAAGCGTTATCCTTCAACACATCCTTCAGTCTATATTTTAATTCTTTAATAATCGAACACATTGCGGCACCTCTTGAACTTTCATGATAACTAATGGTCTGTAAGGCATTATATTTATTAGCGCCAGCAGGATCCAAACCAATTTTTTGTTTAGTTTTTATCATGTAATCGTAAGTAGTGTAATCTCTCTCACTAACGTATTCGGGAGTTGATAGGTCAGCCTTTCCCGTATAATCCGCCCGCCAACCCTCAATAATTTCAGAATTCAATTCAATGGGATTATTAGAGTAAGATAGGAATAATTCTCTCTTATCATCTTTTATGAACGTGGACACAAATCTTGTAAACATATTGTCCACTACGTAATCTATATCCACCATGGACTGCAACTCAGGAACATTGGCATTTCTTTTAATGAAAGCCAAAAGCGTCTCAACTTGATTTCTGCGTCTAATGGGAGGACACGAAGTGTTAATTACTGGACGCATGGTGTCAAACCTAGGAGAAGGTCCAGCGTGTTTCGAAAAATCAATCGTTACACCGTCAACAACCAAGTCCAAATCCCCGTCCTGCACGTGCTGCAAAATTTTTGGGAGGGACCTTCGTTCCTGAAGGACAAAGAGCGACGGCCTGCTCTGGCCATTGCTCTTTGTCCTTCAGGAACGAAGGTCCCTCCCACCACAGTGACAACAATGCCAGTTCGTCGGGGTACACGCCCCGGGATGCTAAGTCGGCCGAGTTCTGTGCAGAAGGAACATACATCCACTTTGCATTATTACAGATATCATTAACTTCAGCAACTCGATGTGAGACAAACGTACATAACCTATACGAAGGTAAACTTAACCACCCTAAAACTATTTTAGAGTCAGTCCAAAACCAGCATTTAGCAATTTTGCAGCGTAAGGCTTGCAGGACCTTTTTACAGAGGCGTGAAACCAACAAGGACCCACAAAGTTCTAACCTAGCTACTGTTAAGGTCTTCAATGGCGAGACCTTCGCTTTAGCTGTTAAAAGTCGAACTGTAGAGTTACCTAACGCATCTACGGAGTGCAAATAAATACATCCAGCGTATGCTTTGAGGGATGCGTCTGAAAACGCATGAATTTCAGTCGTCACTGCATTATTGCAGATTGCATGACGAGGCACAGATACATTCACCAGGTGGTGCATCGTGTTCGCAAATCTGGCCCAGATACAGTTTGGAGCTTGGAGTATATCTTCGTCCCAGTCCAGTTTCTGGATCCATAAAGACTGCAAAAATATTTTACAGAGGATAACGCATACACTCAACAGCCCTAAACAAACAACCTCACATCCCATGCAAATAAGAATACAATTACTCACCTGGCAGCGGGCAGCTGATGTGACAATCTACGACGTCATAGCTACGTCACGACCCCTACCCCGGCTTTGGACCTCCAGACAGCTTCGCACTACCGCGACGGCAACATATACTGTTATTATTTTGTATCAACTTACCTGTACTAATTTTCAAAAATAAAGTTTTGTGATTGTACTATCCGAGTTCTTCGTTTGGAGACCTAAGAGGCGGAGTACCCTACATTTTGGCGACCGTGACAGGACAACCAAAACCGGCCAAGTAAGAGACGCTATACGCTTTAAAACATCTCTGACTCGGCCGGCTAAAGTTGTAGTATCCCCTTATGGTTTCCACAGATTTAAATGACCAATCACCAACTTTAAGCTCCACGACGGACCCCGGGGGAGCTGCCACCACCAGAGGCATTAGAAGTAACAGGAGCAGCATTCTTTAGCTCCACCTCCAAGACTATCCAACAAACGACCACAACAACGGCGCAAGCCGTTATAATCGCTTTATTTCTAGGAGTGGCAAACTGAGTATGTGCCCAAAACAGAGCAGCGCCAACAAAGTACACCAACTCATTAACTGTTCGTGTGGCAATCACAGCAAAAGCAAAAGCCGAAAAGATAATGTAGTTCACTCTACTGGGCTTAAGTACAACAGGAGTGACTATTGACAAGATGGCAATGAATTTACTTTTATATGCAACAATGTATGACAAAAGAGCTATAGCGAAGTTCAAAAGCACCTTCTCCAGCTTATTAATTTTGGGGACTAACACCTCCGCCTTAAGAAACTTCAGCAACAATTCCAAGGGCGCCCTATCTTTGTTAATGTACTCTGCGGCTAGACAAGTGAGCACCAAAACGCTAATACTCCCGCTCAGTGGATTCGCAAGCGTTTTGACTATGGCGGCCCAAATGTCTTCAAAAATAGACAATGCCCTAGTTTTGAACGCCCTCCTCTGCGTCGCCCTAGACATGATGCTTTTAAACTAAAATTTTGTCATAGCTTCCTACCAGTCAACTTTTGGCCAATTGGGATCACTCGACAAGACGTCTCTCGACAGACTGTAGTATAGATCCTCAAAGTCCTCCTTTCTAGAGCACAACGAAGCCACCACAGCTATCACGGAAGAATGATCAGTTATAGGACTTGGATATCTTTCATTCAGAGCTTCGTTTAGTTGGCTAACTATTGCTACATTACGGTAAGTTGACATGAGGTCATTATAAGATACCCTGAACTCTTCAACATGATCCGGGTTCCTAAGATCAGTTCTGCCCAATTTCGTGACAGTTTTTAAAAGATCAGGCACAAAATGATACTGTCCGTTAACCTCTATGATAAATTTTGAACAAAAATACGGAAACTTGTATCTAAATACTTTAGCCTCGAGATTGAATAACATGCTGTAATCGTCGGAACCGTCAGGTAATTTTTCCAAAGTCCAAAGGACGGAATCGTCGCCAGCAAACACTCCAGCGATCATATTACGTAGATCATAAACCGACTCAAGAACAGCCATCAAAAACAACGTATTACCGAGAAAAGTGAAAGCATCTCCACTCTTCCGTTGATACGACGTCTTAAAAGTCAGGCCTTCCTTTCTACTGATTAGTCTGGATTGTCTATGCGAAAGCTCCCACAAAAACAGCATATCCTCCGGCACTCCAAAGGCCCGCATTATTTTTAAATCCCATTTAAGAGCCAATTCCAATTGGCTTTTATCGAACTTGCTAATGTCCACTTCTATAGAGTGCATGGGTGAATCCGAAGCAGGCAACACATCAGTCAATCTTTCAGCGAACCTCTCTGGCGATTCGTCCGTATAAATCAAAGCGTTATCCTTCAACACATCCTTCAGTCTATATTTTAATTCTTTAATAATCGAACACATTGCGGCACCTCTTGAACTTTCATGATAACTAATGGTCTGTAAGGCATTATATTTATTAGCGCCAGCAGGATCCAAACCAATTTTTTGTTTAGTTTTTATCATGTAATCGTAAGTAGTGTAATCTCTCTCACTAACGTATTCGGGAGTTGATAGGTCAGCCTTTCCCGTATAATCCGCCCGCCAACCCTCAATAATTTCAGAATTCAATTCAATGGGATTATTAGAGTAAGATAGGAATAATTCTCTCTTATCATCTTTTATGAACGTGGACACAAATCTTGTAAACATATTGTCCACTACGTAATCTATATCCACCATGGACTGCAACTCAGGAACATTGGCATTTCTTTTAATGAAAGCCAAAAGCGTCTCAACTTGATTTCTGCGTCTAATGGGAGGACACGAAGTGTTAATTACTGGACGCATGGTGTCAAACCTAGGAGAAGGTCCAGCGTGTTTCGAAAAATCAATCGTTACACCGTCAACAACCAAGTCCAAATCCCCGTCCTGCACGTGCTGCAAAATTTTTGGGAGGGACCTTCGTTCCTGAAGGACAAAGAGCGACGGCCTGCTCTGGCCATTGCTCTTTGTCCTTCAGGAACGAAGGTCCCTCCCACCACAGTGACAACAATGCCAGTTCGTCGGGGTACACGCCCCGGGATGCTAAGTCGGCCGGGTTCTGTGCAGAAGGAACATACATCCACTTTGCATTATTACAGATATCATTAACTTCAGCAACTCGATGTGAGACAAACGTACATAACCTATACGAAGGTAAACTTAACCACCCTAAAACTATTTTAGAGTCAGTCCAAAACCAGCATTTAGCAATTTTGCAGCGTAAGGCTTGCAGGACCTTTTTACAGAGGCGTGAAACCAACAAGGACCCACAAAGTTCTAACCTAGCTACTGTTAAGGTCTTCAATGGCGAGACCTTCGCTTTAGCTGTTAAAAGTCGAACTGTAGAGTTACCTAACGCATCTACGGAGTGCAAATAAATACATCCAGCGTATGCTTTGAGGGATGCGTCTGAAAACGCATGAATTTCAGTCGTCACTGCATTATTGCAGATTGCATGACGAGGCACAGATACATTCACCAGGTGGTGCATCGTGTTCGCAAATCTGGCCCAGATACAGTTTGGAGCTTGGAGTATATCTTCGTCCCAGTCCAGTTTCTGGATCCATAAAGACTGCAAAAATATTTTACAGAGGATAACGCATACACTCAACAGCCCTAAACAAACAACCTCACATCCCATGCAAATAAGAATACAATTACTCACCTGGCAGCGGGCAGCTGATGTGACAATCTACGACGTCATAGCTACGTCACGACCCCTACCCCGGCTTTGGACCTCCAGACAGCTTCGCACTACCGCGACGGCAACATATACTGTTATTATTTTGTATCAACTTACCATAACAGGGCCTACCATCAACCAACCGAATAAAGAATTTTGTAAAATGGGCCTACCTTTTCCCATAAGCAATTTCTCATACTGAATAATTTGCCAAAATACGTCCGCGCCTAATAGGGTCAGCTAAAATGATGTTTTTGGGAATAACAAATTCAGAAACATCCACTTCCTCAGTAGGCAGCGCATTTGTTATTTGTGGAATCACATAAGCATTAACCTTTTTACACGAGTGCTGCTTACTGTTTGATCGCGGTTGAAAGGAAACTGTGCAACGCCTTAACGCATGAAATGCAATATTATTAATTCCCGTAACTCGAACAGTATCAATCAATTCCCCTTGCAAGCCTAGTTTTTTCATGAGCGCCTCTGTAATGAAGGAGGACTGGCTACCACAATCGAGAAGACAGCGCGCCTCGAAATATTCATTCGTCACATTATTTTTTACCATAATTAAGGCGGTTGATAACAGCACCTGATTTTCGACGCAAGCTGATAACGAAATAGGCGTAGACACCGACTCCTTACTCGCTTCTACACGACCTTGACCTTGATTGGCCGATGAAAACGTTTTATGTAGAAGTGTATTGTGTTTACGTCTACAAATCGCACATGGACTCGCTTTACACTGGTGGGAAAAATGCCCACCACGAAAACAATTGATACACACTCTTAATTTTTTAATACAATCATTCCTTTCATCAACTGACATTTTCCCTAACTGAACACAATTATAAAGTGCGTGATCACCATTACAAATACGACACATCTTTGCAATAGAAGCGGTTGACGATGTAGGTATGGCATCACTTGCAGTAGTGGCAACAAAGGCCTTTTGAAACTTATCGATACGCTTATAGGGCTGCTTATCTGCTTTGTCACCTGTGCTCGCGCTAACCATCTCTAAAACGTCGGCCCTGTGTCTTAAAAAAATGTAAAAACACTCTAAAGTCGGACTATCAGTTAAAATGTTTCGTTGCTCTTCCCACTTAGTGACAGTTACACTATCTAATTTACTTGCAAACAAAAATATTATTAACGTATCCCAATTGTTGGTTTGTTCACCTAAACTATTTAAAGCCCTTAAATGTTTCGATATATGGTCGATTAGAAAACGCAAAGATATTGCACACTCCCTTCCACTAAAAGACACATTAAAAAGCGACTTAAGGTGAGTGTAAACCAGCTGGCGTTTGTTGTCGAAGCGATCGCTAACCAGCTTCCAGGCTACAGCGTAATTTGCTGACGATATTTCTAAAGATTCGATAACTGACGCTGCGCTATCTAACAAGGATGCTTTTAAATACTGATACTTACAAATATCAGTTGGGGATTCGTTGTTGTGCACAATGGACAAATATGTATCGCGAAATTCCAACCATTTATTGGGATTTCCATTAAAAGTGGGTAACTTAATAGTTGGCAGTCGCGCGCCGGCGCCGGCAGAGCCGGCGGAGGACGCGTGCGCGGCGCCCTCTAGGGCATCGTCGAAGGAATGGGATTCGTTCACGTTTAACAACTCTTGAGCCAAACTGATAACGTAGTAAAATACTTTCTCGGTCTCTTCACGATCTTTAAAATCCCATTCCTCCTCCTTCAGCTTTAAGTTAGCTGCCATCTCTATTTTAGTTTGAATTTGGTCGTACTCCTCAAATAATAAATCTATTTTACCTAATCTTATTTTTAATTCGTTGAAATTACATTTCGATACATCCTTCATTTGTTTAAACATTTCTAAATAATTTTTAAATGACGTTAAACGGCCCTTAATGGAGCCTCTCTTTGCTCTTAACTCTGCCTCAGAAAGCGACATGATATTAACAAATCGGTAGTAAAATAAAATAACTCAAATACCTCGCTATTGTTCGACTCAGCTGTTATCAGAGATAAGATAAGGTGAGAAGCGGTCGCGCGGCCAAGCGCAGGCGAGCCCGGGGTAGCTGCGCGCGCGGCGAGGCTGGAATGGTCGGCCGAGCTAATTATTATGAGTTGAAAATAATTTACGCTTTGTAATTTAACCTAATATAATGGAATAAAAGCCAACTAACACGAACAGTAGGACTCAAAAGTTATAAGTTGTAACTGAGCGCAAGCAAATGAATAATGCAAGTCACTGCAGTATTAAAAAAATAATTTAGCTCAGCTTTTACTTACGATCTATACTTCGTAATAGGCGTTTATCCTTAAATAAAAACTAGTCTGTAGTTAACTGTCGTATCATAGCGTTTAACACGAAGTAACAATTATTTGCAAATATTTAAGAGCACGAATAAAAATGAATTTTAAACTACACAATTACTACTTATAAAATTACTAAATAATGTTAACTTTACAAAATATTAAGCAAATTTATGGCGCTTTTTACGTAAACAAGTTTTTTTTTGGAAATATTCACACAAAATAAAATAAAAAATGAGAACAGCTCACACAGTCGAAACTTTACAGGGCAACAAATATTAGTAGGATAAGGAACGGGCACACCTCTAGTTTTTGAAGAAGCAAGCGTCAGCCAAACCACAAATTCCAAATCCAGCAGGGCCCAAAGGTCACGCAGCGGTCTCGCACACGTGGGTCGCCTTTGTTTCGCAGGTAGTGCTACGCGTCCACGTAGCAACAGTAGCACGGTCGCCAAAATGTAGGGTACTCCGCCTCTTAGGTCTCCAAACGAAGAACTCGGATAGTACAATCACAAAACTTTATTTTTGAAAATTAGTACAGGTAAGTTGATACAAAATAATAACAGTATATGTTGCCGTCGCGGTAGTGCGAAGCTGTCTGGAGGTCCAAAGCCGGGGTAGGGGTCGTGACGCAGCTATGACGTCGTAGATTGTCACATCAGCTGCCCGCTGCCAGGTGAGTAATTGTATTCTTATTTGCATGGGATGTGAGGTTGTTTGTTAGTGCGTAACTCGCGGTAACATATAGTACCAATTATAATTATCTAGGTAAATTTTCTTCGTCTCATTTACAAGAGTGGTAAACAAATCCATTTTAATTTTTTTACCACTTGCAATTACTTTTAATATTATGGCCAAATTGGAAATTATATTAACGTCGATACCAGTTATAGAAGCACTTAAAGCCGGACTTTCAAAAAAACGTCGCGCCGTGTTTCCGTCATTGGTAGACCCAAACCCAGGTTTTGGTTTGTCTACTATAAGGCCCATTTTTTCTTTAAATTCTCTTTGAATCCTAGTCTTAGTATCTGCAACGATTTTTTTAGACTCTTCTCCTCTTACTTGCCAAGTTTTAATTCCCAATCTATATGATATGTGTAGTAAGCATTCGAAAGACCTAATAATACAATGTAATGTCGATAGCCCAAGATTATAGACGGCTGTGTTAGGTTGACGTTTTTCAGCAATTTCCTTGTTCATATCTTTAGGGGTGCATCCACATATATAACAAGTTTGAGTTGAATTTGTTTCACTAACTATGTTACAAATACTACCATCTATCATAGTAAAAAGCAAATGTGACTTCTACAGAAATTTCATCAATGGTAATAACGTGTCCTACCAAGTTGTTAATTAAAATATCCATGTTATTTTTTTCTGCTGTGACTAAGGTGGGAGATTCTTTAAGATTTTTATTAACACTGATGATGGATTTGGATTTTCCCATAAAATTTTATTTGTTGCTCTTTCAATGGCTTGCAAAGGAACAAGAGCCATTAAAAACACGTATTCGTCTGTTTGCTCTGCACTCTCAAATTTTTGTTTGTATAAACTGTGTCCGGAACTGCCGTCAAACCCCCATTTACATAATAACTTGATCGACGACTGATTTGTTATCGATTGCTTTGCAATACATTCTCGCAAGATAACCTCTGCAGTTATATTACATAATTGTTGCAAGTTCTCTTGCGCACGAGAGTCTGACACGTCGATGTCACTAGGTACTCTCTGATTTTTAAACATTTTTAATGTGTAATAACTGGGAAACATATCTTTATGTAGGTTATTAACTGTTGCACGTAAAATATTGTACTTTCTGACACTAAGTCCCAAATCTGAATATAAAGCTAATGCTTGAAGTCTTGACAGAGAATTATGTTCTTCGGAGGGAAGAGGAGGATCAGATTTTCTCAATACCCCAGCAGCAAATTCTAACTCATCACTGGTCCTACATTTAAGAAGATCTTCAACTTTTCGCTTCTTAGAAGGATTGCTTAGCTCTGAAAAATCTTTCTCAGGTCTTCCCTTTTGTCGACATGTACCGCTTGTTCCAGGTCTTGGTTCCATTACATATTGAAGAACTGTATCCTCCAACTTAACTTCAGTCTCCAACCAATCACTGTACGTGCTCAAAAAGGTTGTCTTTGTTCTGTGACTTTGTTTCCACTTTTGGCTGATTTTCATCAAAATAAATCGGGAATATTTTAACAGACTGGTTTTAATATGGTCAGGTATGGCATGAAAATCATAAACGTCTTGAATATGGTTAGCAATCGCGTCCACTTTTTTATTCTGAGCGAGATTTTCAGTGGTTTCTGTAGTATAGGGAGCAGAGGAGATGCAGTGAAACGGCCTGTTTACTCAAAGCAACTGGTTTATTTCATAAGTACCCCAAACATAATATTATTGTGATACTACCTACAACATCTTCCTTCTCACAAATAAGTTCTTATTGTAACTTAACAATTATTATATTTAACACTCTTAACAAGTAAATAGTTTGTTATTTAAATTTATCTCTTTATTTCACCCTTCACCTATATTTATTTATTATTTTACTTGAAAATGTATACAAACAAAAGATTTATTTATATATTCGTATAACCGTAACGAATTAGGGGTATAACTCGCCTGCCCGACCTAGTCACGTAACCGGAGCTACCGGGCTGCGGTGCCGCCGGTGGTGGGTTAGCTACAGCGCACGCAGGAGATGTCCCCGGACTCGGTTCTGTTTCGGCCGACTCATCGCGGTCGAAATGATAACTCGGTACAGAGTGGTCGCGCATGCGCAACAGATGCTGTCGGTTGCGGCGGTACGTGCCGCCCGCGTCGGCGCGCACCGGCGGTTGCCATGCCGGGCCAGTATACCACCTCTCTGGCGCGCTTTTTACATTTCTCCATGCCTAAATGCTCCTCATGGATCCTATTGACCATTTCTTTTCTTAAGGAAGTTGGGCTCACAACCCTTTCATTTCTAAACACGATATCATCCTTCATATAAGGGTCTGCACCGACTGTATCATTATTTAACTCTATTTTTTTAATTAAATTAAGTTTTTGACACGCATCTCGTCCTAGTAAATTGTTACACTTAATATTCAATACAAATATTTTTTGTTTCATCTCCATTTCACCCTTAACTAATGATGCATTGAAATATCCTACCACCGGTAATTTCCGGCGGCTTATTTCACGCAACACAAATTTCCCTTTTAAGAGAATTTCGTCTTTGAAACCAGCATTCTTAAAGTTCTCATATGACATCACTGAGGCATCGGCGCCACAATCAAGCTTGAACGTAATGGACGTACCGTTAAGTAAAATATTCTCATACCAGGGACTCTCCGTCTTCGAATGCTCACCGGTGATGGCGCCAACGATCAACTCCTCGCAATCCTCGTCACTGTCGTGGTAACCGTCATATTCTGGCTCGAGGCCCACTTCTCTAACGTTTTTATTTTTCACTACACAACACTTTTCAAAATGACCTTTCTCATTACAATGATAGCACTTCACTTCCCAAGCTGGGCACCGATTTCTAACATGGAACCTATCGCATCGTAAGCAGCGTCGACCGCCCGGCCCCCGGCGGCGCAGCGGCGGGCTTCCTCTCCCGGCGGCGGTAGGGCGCGCGCGCACGGCCTCCACGGCGGCGGCGGCGGGTCCTAGCCCGGGCTCCCCGCGCAGCTGCCCAGCCTGCGCACTCGCCGCCTCCGCGGCGCGGCAGCAGCTCACCGCTTCTTCCAGTTTGATATTTCGTTTCCTGAGTAGCTGCTCTCGTAGCTGGACATCTTTTATGCCTCTTATTAATTGTGTTAGAACGAGGCTATTGCGTAGGTCACCAAATTCACATGTCCTACTATTTATTTTGAGTCTCGACAGATATTTCTCGAACGGCTCCACTGTCTGCATTGTTTCGAAAAATATATGTCTCTCGAAATTCACATTCCTCTCGGGATCGCATCGGCTATGAAACTTGTTACATAATACCGCGTAATTGTTTACGTCCGAAGATCTGAACTCAAACTCTTCGTACAATTCTCGCCCATACTTTCCGATAACATGTAGAAATAGGGCACATTTTTCTTTATCGGATGCATCATCACGGCCCGATGCCGATAAAAAGAAATCAAACGACGATTTCCATTCCTTCCAATTGACCGCCATGTTGCCTTCACGCTGCAAAGCGGCCGGCTGTTGCAGCGATAACACAGCTCTTAAATTACTTTCGTCGGTCATTTCTATTTATCCTTTACACTTTTACGTTCACAATATACACATATATCGAACTCGCGCACGTAAGCTCACACCTGACACCATGTAGTATAGGGAGCAGAGGAGATGCAGTGAAACGGCCTGTGTACTCAAAGCAACTAATTTATTTCATAAGTACCCCAAACATAATATTATTGTGATACTACCTACAACAAGACTACTGGGAATAGCCGAATTTTTCTTTCAATTACTACTGCATACATATCCCTAGGTGGGGTAGCCAGAGCTTCAGAAATTCTCCAGCCACTTTTGGAAGATGTGTGGAGAGAAGATTGTAAAACAAAGGTTTTTGGTGATGGTTCTTAAAAGAAATAGGGTAGTGCTTTTCTAAGCCGACACTACACAGCTACTCTACTTACTAAAACTATGATGAAATATACCTACTCAAAGTATCTATTATCTCAGTTTTAATAAAATATTAAATACGAAGTCATTTGTCAAGATTTTAACTAATTCCGCTGTCCTCTTTCTTATTTCTTCTTAAACAAATTATGAATTGTAACATATTACAATAGTTCATTAAGCGCCTTATTTTTTCGTTATATTTACCACCCTATCCAATGATGTATGTTAAAGCTGCTTGTTAACAGTTTCGAAGATTGATATATTTAAAAAATTTAGTAAATACAGATACTTAAATATTTTTTAAATCTCACTTAATTTAGTATCATATCGACCACTTTAGGTACGTTTTCCCACGTACCAGGTGCCGGGTAGGCGGCACCGGATATCCGGAAACTGGTATGTGGAAACGCATCTACTTGCGTGGATGGTTTACTCACGTAAATACAATGAGTTGGAATATTTACCATGAAGATCTCCTTTATTAATGAGTAAAAACATGGGCGGTTGAATAAAAATTTTGTGGTGATCAACTTCGTGTTTTCTTTATACATACGTTGGGTATAAATGTTATGTAACTGAAACTATATTTTAACATACATACATACATACATATTCTCGCGCAGTTAGTTCCCATTGGGGTAGGCAGAGACTATCGAACGCCACTTTGTACGATCCTGGCAAACCTCTCTGGCTTCGTTTACATCCATCAATCATTAGGGGATCCTATCGTGGAGATAAATGATACACCGCGGTACACCGTGACTAATATTTATTGGATAGTGAAATAGACTCTACTTAGCGGAAACCCGTACACGACTGACTAACAATGCTCCAAAGGCAACGACGTGCGGAATGCTGAGCACGCAATCCGTGTGCCCCTTCACTCATTCCCCCTTTTTCAAAAAAAAATCAAATAAAATAATCAACATACATTATGTAAAACACCAAAATTAAAACATCATTACACAAACAACTTAACTCGACAGCAAAACAACACAACACGAGTTAAACTGTTAATACACAATTACACATTTTGAAAATTGGGTAAAGTAGTGGTAACTGCTGGCGTGATTTCTTTACGCAGTATCCTTCTTGTCTTTTTTACATATTTTCTATATAAGAAGTAAATACATAACATCACGACCACTGCGGCCATAAGCATCGTCATGTTAGACAATAAATTTACTCGTTCCTCTATGTGCTGAGTAGAAGCACCATTTGCACCATTCTGTGCTATAACAATTTCTTCGGTTTTACTTTGCGTTTTTCCCATTATGTTACTGAAGATAGCAATGATTAAGTTTTTGTACACAATATTTTTCAACTAAAATCTTACACTAAGTAGTAGTAGACAGGATAACCAATATTTTTTTTTAAATAGGAAACGATCCGGTGGTTTTATTGTACGACCACTACGCGTTTGAGTTTGTTTTTTAAGGGCCGGAATTAATACTTTATGTTGACTGTCTTTGTTAAGAGGGAGTTTATTACTAAAATTTGACGGCAACAGGGGAAACTCTCTTTGTGATAACTCATCTTTATCAATAGTTGCTGACTGCTTACTAACAGGGCTTGTTTCTAACATATGTGCAGGCTTTAATCGGTCGATGGAAATTCGCGTCTGTCTATTAGGAAATTGAACCGTAAACCACTTCTTCTCTTTATTTATGACCTTGAACGGGCCTTCGTACTGTTACGACATCTGTTCGCAAGTAGGAGATAGGATTTGCCACTACTAGATTATACTAGATGGCGTTACTAGTATTTGGTGAGTCGCCATGATATCTGTTGCTGAAGGAAGTGTCACTACTAGAGAACAGATGGCGTTACTAGTATTTTAATAAGTAAAAAAAGGAATTACTAGATGTTTCTCGAATATCGACTTTTCGAGAATGTGGTACTAGAACTTTCTGTAATATTCGCGTATTTGAGATTTGGCATATATAAAGAGCAACGCGTGCTACGGAGTTATTCGAGTGCGAAGAACTAAAGCGAGAACAAGCGAAATACTAGAGCGAAGAAATTAAATACGACAGTGCAGTGATATACGGATTACGGAAATAAGCTTAACGGTGTGGACAGTGTTACTATAACGGAGTAAATTAGTGTTGTTAATTAGTGCGAGTATCGATAGTGTTTGTTGTGTTGTGTAAAGTGCGTTATTGGTCAATAAATATAATTACACCTTATTGCACGAAAGTGTGACTGGTATTTATCAAATTAAGAACCCGGTACGTAACAATTGGTGACAGAAGTGCATTTGAAGATGCCAGTTATGCCGGAGGAAGACGGAAGAGAGGGTGTGAAGACACGCGCTCAGAAAGCCGCAGAGGGTGAACAGCTGTCGGAAATGAGGTCATCGGTCACGAACCCTCGGAGTGACATTCCAGAGGAGACGTCCGCGGTGACTAACGCGCCGTCTACATCAACGGCGCCGGCGGCCGCAACTAATACTGACTTGGCGATGATAGTTGAAATGTTTCAAAGCATGCGTGAAGCACAACAAAGCATACAGGATGTTGTGAAAAACATACATTCGGAGGTACAGGGTGTTGTGAAACAAGAAGTTCGTGAGTTGCGCGAGGAACAGCAAACTAAGTTCTCACAAGTTCTCACTGCGGTCAATGAAGTCAGTGGTCGGGTGGTTACTGTGGAAAAAGACGTAGAGCAGATGAAGGAGCAGGTAACCACTATTGAGAAAGATATCGATGACATGAAGACCGACTTCCGCGGAATGGAGAAAAGGGTTCTGCAGCTTGAATCACGACCGGTCAAGGTTGTCTCCGGTGAGAATGTAGTAGCTGTCCATGGTCCTCGTGTGAAGGTTCCTCCTTACGACGGAACAACATCCTGGTCGGCGTATAGACATCAGTTCCAGACTGTTGCGGCTGCCAATGGTTGGACTGATGAACAGTGTTTGACTGCACTGACGGTGGCGCTCCGAGGTCAAGCACTGTCAGTAATAGAGGCGCTACCGACTCCGAGTGGTGGTTTCAAGGACCTGCTGGATGCGTTGGAGTCTCGCTATGGAGAGCGACACCTGGAGCACGTGTTCCGCGCTCAGCTGCGTAATAGGGTCCAGCGTTCCGGAGAGGGACTTCAGCAGTGGGCCCTTGAAATCGAGAAGCTCGTCCGCAAGGCCTATCCCAGTGTAGATCCGAAGACGGTGGAAATGAACCTGGTGCAAGCATTCGTCGACGGCATCAGAGATATCGAAGTGAGAACAGCGGTGAGACTTCAACACCACACGTCTCTCAAGGATGCCTTGGCGAACGCTCTAGAAGTTGAAGCTTGCCGCCAGGATACGCGCCAAACTCATCGACTTCGTGAGATTACGGAAGCAAATGAGGACGTCAAGGTCATTAAAGCACCCGTCGGAAGGAGTACTGGACCGATTTGTTATGGCTGCGGGAAAAGGGGCCATTTGAGATTAAGTTGCCCGCTGAGGAAGGAAGAAAAGAGGCAGGCAGAGGCTCCTGCCGCAAACGTCCAGGGAAACGAGCATTAGCCAGGACCGGGGGGCAGGTGCTGGCTAGAGAGGAGAAAGCCCCGACAATGACCATCTCACAAGACTGTAAACATTGCCGGAAGCAAGAGTCGAAGGAGGAGGTCGTGAAAGTGACTCGAATTTGTCCATTGGATGGATGGGAAACAGAAGCTATGCAGAAGGCCCAAGAAGAAGATGAGAACCTCAGACCCATCATGAAATGGAAGAAGGAAAAACACGATCAACCGGCTTGGAGTGAAGTAGCGTCCACAGGAGTGAGTACGAAAGCTTACTGGGCGCAATGGAACAGCCTGGTTCTGATCAATGGTCTACTGTACCGGAGGTGGGAAAAACCCAACGGTAAGGAAGAGCACCTACAATTGGTCGTGCCCAGAGCCAAGGTTAAAGAGGTACTGCGGGAAACACATGACGGTGTTTCGGGCGGGCATCTTGGGGTAAATCGTACGTTGCAGAAGGTTCGTGCGAAGTTTTACTGGCTTCATTGTAGGGACGACGTACAGGACTGGTGCCGGAAATGTACAACGTGTGCCGCGGTGAAAGGTCCGCAGACCCGGAGTAGAGGGGGATTACGGTTGTACAATGTGGGAGCTCTCTGGGAGAGGATTGCCGTTGATGTGGCTGGACCGTTTCCACAATCAGAGTCCGGGAATAAATATTTCATGGTGGTGATGGATTACTTCACTAAGTGGCCTGAAGTGTTTGCCATACCCAATCAAGAAGCAATAACTGTGGCTACAAAACTGGTTGAGGAAGTGATCTGTCGATTTGGCGTGCCCCTGGAGATACACTCTGACCAGGGAAGAAATTTTGAGTCACAAGTATTTCAAGAGGTGTGCAAACTACTTGGAATGCATAAAACCAGGACGACGCCATATCATCCTCAGTCAGATGGAATGGTGGAGAGGTTCAACCAAACACTGGAGAGACAGTTGGCGAAGATGGTTGAAAAACATCAGAAGGACTGGGACAAACACATTCCATTATTTTTACTGTCTTACCGGTCAGCTGTTCACGAAAGCACGAAGGAAACACCTGCTTTCGTCAATTTCGGAAGAGAGCTACGATTGCCTGTAGATTTGTTGACAGGAGGGTCACCAGATGAGCCGCAGAGTGTAACTGAATATGTAAGCGATTTGAGGGAAAGAATGCAAGATGTACATTCCCTAGTGCGTGGAAATGGTTTACATGCTAGTGAAAAGATGAAAACCAGATATGACCGTAAAGCTAACACGCCGCGTTTCGAAGAGGGTATGCTCGTCTGGTTACACAATCCAACTCGCCAGAAAGGGAAGTCCCCTAAGTTACAAAATAGGTGGGAAGGACCGTACAAGGTGGTCACTAGAATAAACGATGTAACGTACAGAATTCAACGCCAACCTAGAGGGGCTTCGAAAATAGTTCACATCGATCGACTTGCGAAGTACCATGGAAGCAATAATACTCGGGATGAGTATTAATGTAAGGAGGGGGTAATGTTACGACATCTGTTCGCAAGTAGCAGATAGGATTTGCCACTACTAGATTATACTAGATGGCGTTACTAGTATTTGGTGAGTCGCCATGATATCTGTTGCTGAAGGAAGTGTCACTACTAGAGAACAGATGGCGTTACTAGTATTTTAATAAGTAAAAAAAGGAATTACTAGATGTTTCTCGAATATCGACTTTTCGAGAATGTGGTACTAGAACTTTCTGTAATATTCGCGTATTTGAGATTTGGCATATATAAAGAGCAACGCGTGCTACGGAGTTATTCGAGTGTGAAGAACTAAAGCGAGAACAAGCGAAATACTAGAGCGAAGAAATTAAATACGACAGTGCAGTGATATACGGATTACGGAAATAAGCTTAACGGTGTGGACAGTGTTACTATAACGGAGTAAATTAGTGTTGTTAATTAGTGCGAGTATCGATAGTGTTTGTTGTGTTGTGTAAAGTGCGTATTTGGTCAATAAATATAATTACACCTTATTGCACGAAAGTGTGACTGGTATTTATCAAATTAAGAACCCGGTACGTAATAGTACGGTGGTTGTAATGGTCTGCGAACTAAGTCGCTTCTGACGAAAACGTGTGAACACTTATCTAGATCTGGGTGCACAAATATATTCCTATGATTTGAGTGACTATGTTGGGGCGAGTTCATTCCTCGTATTGTACTGCGTAAATTCTCTAAGTATGAATGTATGTCTTTCCTATCTGATTGTGTGTTGTCGATGTAAAAATCACTAGGTAATCTAATTCCTTGACCGTACACAAGCTCTGCTGCACTAATACCTGAATCGCTTCGAATTGCCGCCCTTAATCCTAAAAGTACGGTAGGCAATTCATTTATCCATGACGTGTTATTCATTTTTGCCATAAGAGCTGCCTTGAGGCTTCGATGCCAACGCTCTACCAAACCATTGCATTGGGGGTGATAAGGTGTGGTTCTGTTTTTCCTAACTCCAACCATTTTCATTAATTCTCTAAACAAATCGCTTTCGAACTGACGACCTTGATCTGTTGTGATAACTTTAGGGCTCCCAAAACGGCAAATCCAACCCTCATAAATAACCTTAGCAATAGTTTTTGCTGAAATATTAGTTGTAGGAAATGCCTCGGGCCATCTCGTGAATCTATCTACCGCAGTAACGCAATACCTGTACCCCTCTTGCGAGGTAGGCAGAGGTCCTATGATATCTACGTGAATGTGATCGAAACGCTCTTGTTTTTCAAACTGTTCTAACTCGCTATTGTTATGACGAACAATTTTAGCTTTTTGACAACATATGCATGATTTTGCCCACATTCCTACATCTCTGTTTAATCCCGGCCAAAAATATTTTTGAGCAACCATTTTACGAGTAGTTCTGATTCCTGGATGACTTATGTTATGTACACACTCGAATACCTTTTTTCTAAATATCTCTGGGACATATGGTCTAAGACTTTCAGTAGATATTTCGCAATAAATATTCTTATTTGAATTTGGTACAATGAACTGTTGTAATCTGTAACAATGTTTGTTCGAATTATTAAGCAACGCTGTAATTTGAGCGTCCGCCTTCCTGCGCAGATGCTAAAGAGCTTATTCCATTTGTCTGAATTCAGACGTCTAAAAGCGCGTGCGTTAAGCTGGCGTACCATGAAGCTGTATCGAGCTGGTTACTATGTCAAAAAACTCTGCCTAAATATTGAAAACGTACACAGTGAAAATGGTGTTTATTTCCTAAACTAAAGAGGCACTATTTTTTTTAGTTTTACACTAATTAGGCACTATTTAGGCAGAGTTTTTTGACATAGTAACCAGCTCGATACAGCTTCATGGTACGCCAGCTTAACGCACGCGCTTTCAGACGTCTGAATTCAGACAAATGGAATAAGCTCTTAACGCAGCGAAATCAATGTATGTGGGGCAACTTATGCTCTCGACACGCGATAAGGTATCGGCTACTACATTCGCTTTACCTGTGATATGTCGGATATCGGTAGTGAATTCACTAATGAATGAAAGCTGTCGAATGCGCCTGGGAACCTCGTTTTCGTTGTTTTTCTTACTGATTGCAAATGTTAAGGGCTTGTGATCTGTAAATATACATATTTCTCTGCCTTCTATTTGAGACTTAAAAAATAATATTGACTTATAAATTGTTAAAAGTTCCCTATCGTACGTGCTATATTTATTTTCAGTTACACTAAATTTTATTGAAAAGAATCCTAGTGGGGTCCATTTATTTTTATTCCATTGTTGCAAAACGGCTCCTACGCAAGAATCTGAAGCGTCGGTCATTAAGGCTAAAGGAGCGTGTGGTAACGGATAGCTCAATGTCACCGCATTGATTAAACTTTGTTTACATTCCTGGAATGCGCGTATCGCCACATCCGTCCAACTTATCATAGACTTATCTTTCTTTTTAGAATTATGGAGGTATTTATTAAGTTCAGCTTGTTGCTTGGCGGCGTGTGGTATATGTAAACGGTAAAAATTAATCATTCCTAAGAATCGCCTCAATTGCTCAATGTTTTCCGCCCCCTGATTATGTATCTTTTGCGAGTGACGATTGTGTCGCAAGTTGCACGATTGTCGTTGTCAATGTCATAAATTTGTATGCGATCTGACACTTTTGACAGCGACAATATTGCAACTTGCGACACAATCGCGGTCGCTAAAAATACATAATCAGCCCGCCGGTTGCGGATACTCGGTAATCGCCGTAACCTTATCCGGCAACGGTCTTATGCCTTTCTGTGAAACTTCATAGCCTAAAAATTCTACACAGTTTTGTTCAAAAGCACATTTGGAAATATTGATAGTTAAACCGTAATCAACGAATCGCTTAAAAATCAGTTCTAAATGCTTCTCATGGGATTCTAATGTGTCGCTAGCTATTAAGACGTCATCAATATAGCAAAACAACTGTGATTCTGCTATGCCCTTATCTGTTTTACATGAAAAACATTCGATATCTTTAAGTACTACATTATTCATGAATCTTTGATACGTTTGCGCAGCATTACAAAGACCAAAGGTCATCCTGGGGAATTCGAAAAGGCCGAACGGAGTAATTATAGCCGTTTTCTCTACGTCATCAGAAGGGCAAGCACGAGCGCTAATTTATCGACTCGATAACGGTTAGAATGAGATGGCAGTATACTATACTAAGTAAGTGCGTAAGAGATGGCTGCTTTATCCCACGCGATAACTAGTTTAAACACGGCTCGTGCTTGCCCTTCTGGATGTACCATAATATTGTGAAACGCACGATTACAATCTATTCTAGAAAATATTGACTTACCAGCTAATCCGTTTGTAAAATCCTGTATCCGCGGAATGGGGTACCTGTCTGGCTTCGTTATTGCGTTTAGGCGCCTATAGTCACCGCACGGCCGTAGATTGCCGTCTTTCTTTGGTACCACGTGTAGAGGACTGGCCCATTCGCTTTTTGAAGGACGACAGATACCCATTTCTTGCATGCGTCTAAATTCTTCCTTGACCTTTAACAACCTGTCTGGAGGGAGACACCTAGCCTTTGCGTATACTGGCATACCCGTTGTTTCTATATAATGATACACGTTGTGTTTTGTTTCATCTTTATAATTCTGGGGCTGCGTAATACTGGGATATTGTTTAAGTAAGTGAATACACGGGGTGCATTTGTCAAAAGTATTAACTGACTGCGTTTGACTCGAAATAAGAGACCCTGATGTTGATAAATTGGTTACCTTGTCTATAATTCTTTTTGCACTTATATCAACAACTAATTTATAAAAATTTAAAAAATCCGCTCCTAAAATAGGTTGACTTACATTAGCTATAATAAAATTCCATTTGTATGCTCTCCTTAAAAATAAATTCAATTCTAGTGTTATCAGACCGAAGGTTTGTATCTCTGAACCGTTGGCTGCATATAGTTTATAATTTGATACATTTTTAGAAACATTCTTAAACTTTTTAATTTTTGTAAAAGGAATAACTGAAATGTTCGCACCTGTGTCCACTAAAAATTGTAACATATTCTTACGATCGAACACGCAGAGACGATGATTTGCTGTTTGGGCTGCTACTTCTCCCGTCTCTTCCGAGGCAGCCACTACTAGTTTCCCTGCTGTGAGTTCCAGCTGCAGGGCTCTTCACAATTCCTTGCTGCAGCGCCAAAACGGTGGTGAAATTTACAAAGCCAATCATTTCTGTTTGGCGTTCTCCTTGGTGAAAACGCTCTTCTTCCTGCTGGGCCTCTTGAACGAGATCTTCTTGAAAAGTTGAATCGGCTCGGAGGTCTCGATCGCACCTCATTCCTGAGCGCCGCTACTTCCATCATAAGGTGGTTCATACTGTCGGTTATGGCATTTATATTTTTAGCCGGCGCATTTTCGTGGTGTGCAGAAGCAATTTCCTGTGGTACGTAGCTCTGTGCCAAACTCTCCATAACCTTATCAGCGATGCCAGTGAGATTATCCAAATTTTGGTCTTGACTTACTGCGAGGACAGCCCTCACCGAGCCCGGTAACCGTGATAGCCACAGGTTACGCACCGTTTCGTTACTAGCTTGACAGTTGCGGCCCAGTTCTCTCATTCTTCTCAGAAGTTGTGAAGGCTTTTGAGATCCTAATTCTAGTTCCCCCACTAATTTCTGGAATTGTCGTTCCGACGATTCTTCGTAAACTTGCAGTAATCTCACTTTAACCGCACTATATCTGTCGGTTTCCAGCGGGTTAAAAATAATGTCCGACACTTGCTGCAATGCGTCTCTATTAAATTTCGCTAACACTAATTGGTATCTCACATCATCACTTTGTTTCTGAGGGTCCACCACCGCCTCAAAATGTGCGAACCATAACCTTGGCAGTTCACTCCAGAAATCGGACACTCTCGTTGTTATGGCGATTGCAGATATATCAGCCTCCTTTTTAACCTGGGTGCGCGCAGTTGAAGTTTGAGCTTGCAGAGGTTGCGGTTGAGGTTGTGGTTGAGACATATTTACCTACGGCTTTGTACGTAGGGAGTCGGTTCGGTGTTCGCTTCTTAATCCCCTATTAAATGTTTATTTATCACTTTCACTATTTATTTCACTTTTACAATACTGTCCAACGTTTCGGGGTCACCAGTTTAGGGGATCCTTTCGTGGAGATAAATGATACACCGTGGTACACCGTGACTAATATTTATTGGATAGTGAAATAGACTCTACTTAGCGGAAACCCGTACACGATACACGACTGACTAACAATGCTCCAAAGGCAACGACGTGCGGAATGCTGAGCACGCAATCCGTGTGCCCCTACAAATCTTTTCATACATGCTCTTTTATTCTTCATACTTCGGACACCTGCCTTTTTGAGCACATTTTCTATTTGATCCAAATGTGTCCTCCGAGGTCGTCCTCTACTAACATTACCTTCCACATTGGCTCTATATATCTTTTTCACCAATTTACTGTCATCCTCCCTCTCTATGTGCACAAACCATCTCAACATACCTTTTTCTATCTTTCTTACAATATCATCTTTTACACCACACCTTTCACGAATCACATAATTCCCCACACGATCACATAATCTTACATTACAAACTTTTCTGAGGGATCTCATTTCTACTGCATTCACTCTACTTTCATGCTTCTTCTGCCACACCCAACATATGTTAATTTAATATTAGTTCTCTACCATAATCCCTAACAAAGCCAGAGCTGTGGAAATAAATATTCTGTAGCCATTATTATAAGTTTTAGGGGGAAAGATGATGAAATAAAAAAGGCGGTGGTGTTATCGCTGTTTTCCAACTTCATTGCCAATTGATCACTTAATTAGCTCAGTATTCTTAGTTGCCTTTTAAAATACCCCCAGAAAAAAATGGGGTGGTGTTTTTCCAAATCGATACTACACGGCTTATGATCTGAATGTCTTTGGTTCATAAAATTGCTTCTTTTACAAGAAAGGAACCAAGAGTTGTTAACGGTGAGGGAAAACATCGTGAGGAAACCCACAAGGCTGAGTTGTACTTAGTCATGTGACAGTGTATTCGTACAAAACGGCGATAGGCCTGCCCCCTATCACGTGAGTACACTGTCCATGCAAATCGTGGGTACTCTGAACACCAGGTGACAAAGTCACGTGATGTTCAGAAGTACTAGTACCTCTGCCAACCCCTTCGGGGATATTCGGCGTGAACGTTTATGTTATGTTATGTTACAAAAGATAGACTGCCCTAAATGTTTGTTTCAGTACATAAAGTGACAAGACATCCTGAAACAATATCCCCTTCTGTATAGTGCGGTATAAATGCTTTAAAAACTATAAATAAGTGTTGGTGCTATTTCGGGCAAGCTAAGCTTAAGACCTCTATCTTTTAATAACCAAGAAAAATATATTTTGATTAAAATTGAATAGATCTGTCCAACGTTGTGATACGCGTTTTGAGGCGCTAAAACTTTAGGGGCGCTAACATAACATAATAAGTTATTGTGCATTGTTTTTTTTTTAGTTTTTCTACTACAGCTGATATTTGAAACAAGATAAATAAAGGAAAGAAAAATTTCGACACCAGTGGGGATTACACCCGCGACCTCCTTCCTTTAATTAGTAATAATCCCCACATGAGATTTTCATGAACAAAAACATTCAAATTATCTGAAACAAAATCCCTAAATAAAAATAGATTTTTAAACACGAGGACACAAAAATATGGGCATCAGAGGTAGGAGCCCGCCCGAAAATGGTACAAATTTACTTAAAAATACTACATATTTATGAAGTCGAGAAACTGAAATTAAAATTCGAAGGTAGGATGCATACCTACATATTAATATTATGATCATAAAATGTACTTCAAATACTATCGGAAGTAGCTGATGGAAGTTTCAAGATTGATATATTAATACCGCATTTTCTAATACAAACAAGATTTAAAAAATATTTGTATTGTTTCTATTTTTTTCTTTATTATTTGGAGTACTTTGAATTAATATTTATTTATTAAAGACAAACAATAAATCCTTCTTATTTCTTCCGCTCCAAATACAAATAGGAAGTACGGGTGATGTTTGAAACTTTCACAAATTAAACTGATTTGCCTCTGAGTGCAATTTGTTCATAGTTTTATTTTAATTGCATATTTATTTTTTCACATTTTCTTAAATTAAAATTACGTTTGACCATTATTTCATTTATTTAAGTATGTTTTTGAATAAGCACCTTCATTTCCATTTCCAAATATAACCAATCCAAAACAGGACTTATTCCTATTATAAGCATAACGGGTTTGAATTTTTCATCTGAAAAAAATTGCACGTGATTTGATTAATAAAGATTTGTATAATTTTCGTTATTTTCATGAATAAATCTCAAAAAACCAAACAAAAAGACTCGTTTTATGAAATAAAAGTCACTAAACGGATTCATGCCTGAAAATAAAAGGTAATGTATTTCATTCTATTTTAAGTCTTACTTAACTAAACTTAATGCTGAATCCAAAAAAATATATAAATTTGAATATTATTAATAAACAACTAACCATCGCAAAATACCAAAAAGTTTGTTCAAAAACTAACAAACGCACACGTGGTGGAAAAGTTTTCCACCGGAAGTAGGCGGGGCTAGCGTCGAGGTGGGGTTGGGCGTGGCGTCAGTGGGCGGTCGCAGGGTTTCCTCGCTCGGAGCGGACAGACACGCGGTCAGTCGAGAGCGAGCCGCCGCCGGTGATGGAAGGTAGCACGAAACTCTGCCCGACTTCTTCAAGATCGTTTGAAAACTTTGCGGCTAGCATGCCGCTTCTGCAGCATGTAAGTTTGCTTTAATTACTTTGTTTATTGTTCTGAGTTTAAGTTATTTGGGTGCCCTGCATGGTTTAATACGTTTTAAACACATGGGTTTTCCGAAATTTTCATGAATTTTTCTTCATTATAGTTTATTTCAATTTTCTTCATTATAGTTTATTTCCATTTACTAAGTTTACTTTTGTGTTATTTACTTTTCGGAATCATAAAGTAGGTTTGTTAGGAACAACGTTTCTTAATTTTTTGAAAACTTATTTGAATCAATGTTTTTCACGTGTTCCAAATTTAAATGTTACAAATTATTTTTCTTATACTTTTATTTTCTCTATGTATGTTTACGTCTATAAATCTCGAATGAGGTAGCCAGAGCTTTAGAATAAGAATTTCATCAGCCACGTTTTTTACTTTTCCGGAAATGAAAATTTCGTTAGCCACATTTTGAACTTGTCTGGGGAAAAACTCGTGAAAGTACGTAATTTAGTGTATAATATGTCTGAAAATATTTTTTAATTGTTCTTGTACACATAATTAAAGTTTTTAATATACCAAACGTGCTCGTGAGGGTTCAATAGCATTACATCATCTGCTTTCGAACGACCACCTTAATAGGTGACTAGAGAATCTTTTCACAAAATAATTTCTCCAAACTACAGCTAATATAATTACTATTTTTTGCCTAAAGGCTGTAAGTATTGTATATAGCATAATATTTTTTTTGTTATACATAGGTATTTTAGCAAGTGTGTTTTTTAATAATTTAAATAAATATATTTATATTTAGGATTGGGCAGTGTAAAATTATACTCATTGCTACAAACGCCAACCCAAGAAAGGTAGCAAAAGTTTAGGATTATAAATATCTTGGGCCACTTTTTAAGATTAATAGCGTAAAAGCAAATGAGCTTTAGGGAATGTTTAATAAGTGGACGAAATTTTTATCCACTTTTCTACTAAAGTAAACAACGTGTTTACACGTTGCACGTGCAAGTCTTAAGAAACGAATACATGCATACATACATATACTCACGGCTATAAATTCCTAAAAGGGGTAGCCAGAGCTTCAGAATACAAAATTCTTCAGGCAATTCTGGAAGTTAAATGGAAAAAGACTGTAAAATTAAAAAAAACCTTTTCATCCTTTTTCTCTTGTTCAATCTGCATTATTTAACAATAGTGACCTCCACAGGAAAGCCTCCGCTGCGGCAGTGGTCGGAAGATCGAGCACCGCCGCTCCGTCGCCGAGATTTTTCGAAGAGAGCCGACCCCCGCCGTACCCATTAATAAGGTTAGTGCATTTTTATTATTATTTTAATAAGTTATTATTATTTTAATACGAAATAGTAATAAGTTTTTTTTAAGTTATTGTTGAATGATGTGGTTGGATACCCATATTACCACAACAAAATTTTTTAGTAGGCTACGTCTTTAAATATCTATTTATGCCGTGTAGTGTCTGTTTAGAATAGCACTACCCCATTTTTTCCGGTGGGTGTACGTAAGAGGCGACTAACGGTATGGGGCTATTAAGGGATTTTTCGGCGATGCGGTTGTAGACCCATCACCAACAACCTTTATTTTTACTATTTTTTCCCCACTCAAATTTCCAAAAGTGGCTGTAGAATTTCTTATTCTGTAGCTCTTGTTACCCCTTTTAGGATTTATAGCCGTGTGTATATTTATGTATATTTTAACACGAAATGGTAGGTTATATCACTTTTTTCGTGTACTTAATTTCTTTTGTCTCTCGTGCTTATAACCTCTCACTCTAATTGTGCCCACCTTCAACCTTCTCCTTATTAACTCAATGTGAAGAGTAATCTTGCATGAGAGGCGCATGTTTTAGTACTGAATTGGGCCTTCTCTCTTTCCTTGTGCTTTATTTATGAAGGTTGCTAACTGTGAAGAATAACATAGTAAGAAAGCAAACATAATCGTTTGCTTGGTCATGAGGGAGTTTGTACACAGCGGAAATAAGCATGCCCTCTACCTACAGGAATAAAGGCGAAAAGTGGGAACCTTGATTACTATGTGACCAATGTTGTGTTATCGGAAAAAATAGTGCTTCTGCTAATCCCTTCGGGGATATATTGAGCATAGACATCACAGATTTTATTTTTATTTTCTCTGGAGTTAACTCGTATAGTTTAGAAATTAAAGTGTATTTCTAGTAGGTCATTTTCGAGTAGTAGGGCGCCATCTTTTAATACCTACAATACCCTTTTCTATCAAAATATTTGTGAATATTTATATTAATATTGGCATGCTGTGTGTGTAGTCTGCTTAGAATACCACTACCCCATTTCTTCCCATTGGTGATCCTGAGTGGCAACTAAGGTATCTGTGCTTTTTGAGCGATTTTTGGGCGATGCGGTTCGAATCCCATCACCAACATTTATTTTACTATCTTTTCCCTACTTAACTTCCGAAAATGGCTGAAACATTTTCCGATTTTGAAGCTCTGGCTACCATTTGTTTGGAATTTATAGCCGTGAGTATATGTATGTATGTTTTCGTGGCATGTATGAAAAGGTTGATGGATGTAAACGAAGGCAGAGGTTTGCCAGCATCGCGAAGTTACGATCGATAGTGTCTGCCTACCCTACCCCAATAGGAAAAAAATGAAGAGTATGTATAATCATTATAGTCCAAGATCCCAGAGCGATAAGACATAACTTATTTTCTAAAAGATGAAACTTTAAGTTCTCAGTAGTGTCTCATGTACTCTGTATACCTGCGTGTTTGTGAAGTTTGCATAGTGACACCTGGGCAGGTGCCAGGTGCGAAAGGTGACTAAAAATAAGAGTAACTTTACTTAAATTTAGATGGCTGATTTTTAGATATATTTTAAAGAATATCATTCTCAAATAGTATCGCAAGTATCAGACACTTCTCTTGGGCCAAAACTTTTGTCAGACGCTTTAAAGCTCCACCAAAAATAAATGAACTTTACTTATTTTCTAATGTCTGATTTTTTTATGTGTTATCAAGATAACTATTACAAAATTATATTTAGTCAGTCAGACAAATTGGAACGACCAAAAATCCACTAAACACAAAAATTATTCGGCCGTGAGTACGGACACGAGAGCATTATGCATGCGTTTCAGAGCGAGTGAGACGTCCATAGTAACCCGGTTCTCCTTCTTTAACTCACATTCTGTGTATGTGCGCGCAATGTATAATATAGATCTGGGGGCACGGTAGTGCCCCCGCCAAGTCGAGCGCGAAGCAAACACTGCCGTACCATCCTTTACTGGAACCGTTTCGCCGCATTTTCAGGCCCCCATTCGAGAACCTCTGGATAGGATTAAATCGCTGAAATTTTTGTCACCTAGAAATTCGTAATCACACACTTGAAATCTCAAGTCAGTAAGAAAGAAAAATAAAGTTTCGCATTTTCGACACTGACTGACTCACTGATCATCAAAATAGAACTAGTACTTCCCATAGACCTACAGAGCTGAAATTTGGTACGGAGGTAGATTTTAACGCCCACATAAAGAAAAAACAAGGTTCAGAACAAGGTTTATGGAAGATCTGAAAGAAAACATAAGAGTACTTATTCAGACTTAACGCCTGAACAAATATTACGCAAAAATACCATCGCGAGAACAATTGCCGTCACCCGTACGTCAGGCGCTTAACATACATACATACATATACTCACGGCTATAAATCCCTTAATGGGGTAGCCAGAGCTTGGGAATGAGAAATTTCTCAGCCACTTTCGGAAGTTGATTGGGGAAAAGATGGTAATAATAAATATTATTGGTGACGGGTCTCCAACCACATCGCCCGAAAATCACTTAAAAATGCGCCCCTATACCCTTAGTCGCCTTTTACGATCACCCACGGGTAGAAATGGGGTAGTAATATTCTTAGCCGACACTAAACGGCAAATATTTTATCGAAAGCAGTAAGTACTTTTTGGAATATTAAAATTCTTCGCTCTGATAAACATGCGCATAGTGCTCTCGCGTTCGTACTCACGGCCGAATATTTTTTGTGTTTTGTGGATTTTTGGTCATTCCAATTTGTCTGACTGACTAAATATAATTTCGTAATAGTTATCTTGATAACATATAAAAAAATCAGACATTAGAAAATAAGTAAAGTTCATTTATTTTTGGTGGAGCTTTAAAGCGTCTGACAAAAGTTTTGGCCCAAGAAAAGCGTCTGATACTTGCGATACTATTTCAGAATGATATTCTTTAAAATATATCTAAAAATCAGCCATCTAAATTTAAGTAAAGTTACTCTTATTTTTAGTCACCTTTCGCACCTGGCACCTGCCCAGGTGTCACTATGCAAACTTCACAAACACGCAGGTATACAGAGTACATGAGACACTACTGAGAACTTAAAGTTTCATCTTTTAGAAAATAAGTTATGTCTTATCGCTCTGGGATCTTACTCTATTATAAAATTCTGAGCTTCACGAAGTTTTGCCGTTCACTATGTTATATTTGTTTTTTTTAGTAGTTATACATTTCTCAATGTCGAGACTAAAGCGTTCACGCCGTATATCCACGAAGGGGTTGGCAGAGGTAATACTTCTGAACATCACGTGACATCGTCACCTGGTGTTCAGAGTTCCCACGTTTTGCTTGGACAGTGTACTTACGTGATTAGGGGGCAGGCATATCGCAGTTTGGTGCGAATACAATGTCACATGACTAAGTATAACTTGGCCATGCTGGTTTCCTCAAGATTTTTGTCTCACCGTTAACAACCATGATAAATTAACCACACATATGACTTTAGAAAAGGCAAATTAGTGTAGGCCCGACCCGAGATTCGAACTCGCGCCTGTCTGTCTTGACGGGGGTCGTTCTACCCATGGGACTATCACGGCTGCACTATATTTCTACATTGTATTTATAAGTTTTTTTCTTGGATACGGTAAAGAATAAAATTAAAAACTTCAAATTAATTATCTTTAGGCTCTTAGATTTTATTTATGTTAATAAGATCATATTTCATTCCAAAAGACTTCTAAAATGGCATGAAAATATGGAATAACTTCATTACATGTTTTTTTATTAGGGTTCGGTGGCGCTCGCATATCTGCTTTGTAATGTAGATTCCTTTAAATTGTGCATACACTTGTAATTTTGTAATTTTTAAAACAGGATTCAAAGTTTCTATTAGAGCACGGACGTACCACTGATCAAATTCAGCTGTTCATCTGAAAAGCCTCTATGGACTATGTGAAGTCTCGTGATTGTTATAATTACTATAGTTTGACTTTGCCCCAATATGGCGACTAATTGCGTGAGTATATGTATGTATGCAATTACCGTGATAACTCCCGGGTTTGCCGTGTGGTGCCGGCTTAGAATGTCGCTACCCCTTTCTACCCAGGGGTGTCGTAAGAGGCGACTAAGGGTATTGAGGATTTTATTGGATTGGAGACCCATCACCAAAAACCTTTATTTTTAACATCTTTTCCCCACTCAACTTCCAAAAGTGGCTGAGGAATTTATAATTCCTTAGCTCTGGCTACCCCTTCTAGGGAAATACAGCCGTGAGTATATGTATGTATGTATGTACTCCCGGGTAGAACACCTGCTAATCAGCAGATAGCCATTGGTTCAAATCCAGGTTCAAATCCTGGATCGAGCCTCTACACCAATTTGTATTTTCAAAAGTCATATGTCTGGTAATTTATCATGGTTGTTGACGTTGAGGGAAAACCCCGTGAGGATAACCACATTGCCCTTACGCTGTACTTAGTCATATGACAGTGTATTCGTACAAAACTGCGATAGGTCTCACGTAAGTCCACTGTCAAAGCATAATGTTAGGTACTCTGAACATCAGGTGACAATGTCACGTTTGTAACCTCTGCCAACTCTTTCGGAGATTTATGGCGTAACCATTTGAGTATGTATGTATGTTCTTTATCGCTGTGCTTATGCTTATCTTAGTACCAAAACTCTTTGGGGGTAAAAATCTGGTTTTGTTACTGAGGTATTTGTGGCCGATGAGGTTGTAATCTAAACTAGATAGTTTGTCTCTCAAATGTTAAAAAATATATTGACAACCCTTTTTATATTTGCTGATATGTATGTTGCATGCATTCCAATTGTCTTGACAGTTAGGTTAATATGATAAACTAATTACAAATAATAATAACCAATATTTAGTATTGAGTCTTGGCTTAAAACTTTACCCAGATTCCTAGCTTCGAGTAGCTAAGGGATATCCATTCGTGACTCTTTTTTTGTAGTCATAATTCTGGTCTTGCATTGCAGGTGAATTGCTATGGTAAATCAAATGTAATTAACGTTTATTAACTATGTCTATAAAGAAGAGCAGAGGTACTAATACTTTTGAACGTCACTTTACATTTGTCAACTGGTGCTCAGTTAAGTTTGGACAGTGCGTCACGCGATAAATAGTATCTCATACGCCGGATATCACGAATGCACATTCACATGACTAAGTTCGACTTAGTATGTAATGAAACTGTATTGAAGCACCTTCTCCTGCTGCTATAACTAATTCATGAATATTTCCATATGTTTTTTGATACTATTAACATCCTTGATAAATGAAACGCACATCATACTTTAAAAAAAGAACGGTGGTGTAGGCTTTATTAAGGAATCAAGCCGAGTATTAGAATCGATGAATTTTCCACACTGCTATCAAGCACTTTCATCTATCATACATACATATACTCACGCCGTTAATTCCCATTGGGTTAGGCAGACTCGGTAGGTAGTTTGTAGGATCCTGTCTAATCTTTCTTGCTTTTCTGCTGCTACTACTGATACATGCTCATTCTTTCTTTAACATAAAACTTGCTGTCTGTTTAAAAACGTTTTTTTAATAGTCTTGTTTGTTAAAACAAATACTACATTAAACATACATCGGCTTTGTTTTGTTCATGAAAACCTTATTATTTATTTATTAGTAAGAAATCAGCTTTGCCTTAAGTCATTTTAAGATTTCGAGGTATTCTGGAATTCTTCGTGGTTGACAGTTAATAGCATTTTCTCTTGAGGTTCATAATGCTATGTTTCCCCGAATTTATTTAGATGTTAATATATTATGCTGTATAGTGTCGGCTTAGAATAGCACTACCCCATTTCTTCCGGTGGGTGTACGTAAGAGGCGACTAACGGTCTTGGGGCTTTTAAGGCATTTTTGGGCGATGTGATTGGAGACCCATCACCAACAATCTTTATTTCACCATCTTTTCCCCACTCAACTTTCCAAAAGTGGCTGAGGAATTTATAATTCTTTAGCTCTGGCTACCCCTTCTAGGGAAATATAGCCGTGAGTATATGTGTGTGCGTGTGTGTATATTAAGACTAATCGCGGTCGTTATCTCTTGTTCTGATAATGTGATCATTATATTTTTTCATAACTTATTTCTACTTATGATGAAATTTTCCTTCACATGTAATTACATTTTAGTACTTTATCACTGTAGTTTTACGTTTTTTGGGGACATAAATCTTTAAATGCATTTTTTCTAAATTGTATATTCTAGATTTTTCTTACTAACCAGAAATAATAATCATTAAAATTTATCCCAAATCCAATCGCTTAGTCAAACACAACCAAAGCATCTAAAACCTCAAGAGTTGAAAATCTGAAACTTTTATTGACCTTCAATCATTTTTACAAGCCGCGCTTACAGTGTCGCGATTTAACTTAATGCCCTATCGCAGCCAAAGGGCGGCGTGCCAGCCACAGCCGTATTAATGTTGGGGCGCTTGCCAAATAATCCCGGAGCAGCCAATGCAACTGCCTACACTTCTAAGTACAGACGCTTGAATTCAAATTGACTGTTTTCCACTCCCGATGAATATTTAAAGCGCTTTAAGTAGGAACATTTTGGCTTTTATTGTTCGTTTGTTTTTTGGGAGTTTAGATCGAGATCTTAATACTCGTGTATGGGAGGATGATTGTTAGGTCTTAAGTTTGGGCGGAGTATTAGAATACACGCAAAAAGATTTAGATAAAAAAACCTTAGTCACTTTAGGTGGGTGCAGTAAATCTCAAATATCTTGACTATTTTTAGTTTTGTTGATATGGCGGATTTTAAATATTAGTATTTTTTTTGTGTAAGTAGTGGTAGCCATAGCATAAATTGCTTATTGCTTTTTCTTTTCATGTTTTTAATTTGTGTATAAAACAAGACTTAATCACGCTACAAAATAAAATGTCACATTAACCAAAACAACAGAACTTGGCAAGCGTTACGCAAACATATTTAGAATAAAATGTAAATATTTCTTTTAAATTTAATATAAAGTAATAAACAATTGGAGCATACATAGGGTTGCCAAAAGCGTAACTTTGTAGGCGCTCTATCATGAAGTCAGTGTATCGAATAAGTTTGTATTGCTCTCTTGGCACGGGTCATAGCTATCGAGCCCGACGATTTAATATTATTTGTGTAGGCTGATGCCAAAACTGGCTGTAGTCTGGTTAATCGAGGGCTGCGAGGATGCGTCCCCACATATTGTAATGTCCCTGCTCCGGAGATGTTCCACAGTAATGCCAAATTGCAATGTTACGCTGCATTTCATTTTAGAGAGCGGGATTTTAACTTCAGATTGTTTATTCTGAAAGAGTATGTTTGCTGATTCTTTTCCGAGATGTATTAGTGTAATGGATAATGGGAATATACACTTATTAACAGGGAACATGGACCAGTAATAATTTCAGTTGAAGAACAGTAAGCAACGGAGACATATTTTTACGCTTTCTAAAAGATTTTGCCAAGACTTCATGCTTTAGAATCTATAGTTACTTAGCCACGACTTAAAGACTATGCCCGAACTAATATTTTAAATCACCTGTTTAATGAAGAGGGTCTGGTCTCTGTTTATGACAAAAATATTCAAAATAACTTTTTTTTATAACAATCTGCTAATATTTCACCAGCTAAAATCATGCACACTAACACACTTCGCAAAACCGATGGATAACTTTGAATTATTCGATCGAAAGTGATTTCATCCCTTAAATTTCGTCGATCCATGCAGTGATTGCAAATTGGCTATTGAGTTGTAAAGATATTTTACATACATACATATACTCACGGCTATAAATCCTTAGAAGGGGTAGCCAGAGCTAAGGAATTAGAAATTCCTTAGCCACTTTTGGAAAGTTAAGTGGGGAAAAGATAGTAAGATCAAGGTTGTTGGTGAAGGGTCTCCAACCGCATCGCCCAAAAATCCCTTAAAAGCCCCAATACCGTTAGTCGCCTCTTACGTACGCCCACCGAAAGAAATGGGATAGTGCTATTCTAAGCCGACACTACACAGCTATGATATTTTCTATCCGTAAATTAACTGTTAACTTACTTACTAACGTATGATATGTTCCCAGGATATAGGCGAGTGGGGCTGGGACCGCGGGCCCACGTCTCCCGAGGCAGCCCTCACGCCGCGCGCCCTGGTGCCGTCCGCCTGCTTCCCTCCCGCGCATCCCAGGGCATACACTTCTAATAGGTAAGTTTACCAAACGTTTTAGAGAATGGACTCTCTTAAAAGGTAATTTAATAAGGAAGAGATACAAATACAGATGACTATATATTAAATGTAATGCTGTGTAGTGTCTGCTTAGAATAGCACTACCCCATTTCTTCCGGCGGGTGTACGTAAGAGGCGACTAACGGTATTGGGGCTTTTAAGGGGTTTTTGGGCGATGCCGTTGGAGACCCATCACCTACAACCTTTATTTTACCATCTTTTCCCCACGCAACTTCCAAAACAGGCTGAAGAATTTCTAATTCCTTAGCTCTAGCTACCCCTCCTAGGGATTTATAGCTGTGAGTATATGTATGTATGTATGTATATATTAAATGACTTAAAAACGTAACAAAAGAGTAATTAATGAAAGAACATGTATGGCAGTACAACTAGAATTTGATGTTGGTCTTTATGGATGGTATATGTATGTATAACCATAGGAATACATCATGTGTACACACTTTTTAGGAGGTAGGCCTATTGTTGTTTTATACGAATGTCTTGTGACTTAGTCAAGATGGTGCTTTTGCTCAGCGTTTTTTAATTGCTGGCATTATATAAACTAATTTTTTTAATGATCTTAGAAGTTATGATGAAAATTTTGCAATTATTGTTTTTATAAATTTTAGCTGCACTTCGTTGGCAAGCACTTAAAAGCGACTAAGGGTTTTGAGGAAACTTAAGTGATTTTGGTTGATGTGGCTAAAGGCCTATCACCAAACGTTCTTTATTAGTGTTTCCAAAGTTGGCAAGAAATGTCTAACTCTGAAGATCTTAGAACCTTTTTTGATTTCTAACCGTAAGTGTATATATGTATGTAAGCCAGGCACGTATATATAAATGGATTTGGAGCCAATATTAAATTGGTTTACTTTGTTGAATAAATGTTACTGGCAGACTTATCATAAATAACAAAGAATCTTATAAATCTTAAGTTGAAGAATACAAAGTAAATTTAACTAGTGAGGAGCATCTATCATTCAACCGTACCTATTTCGCAGGTGGATATTTTCATTTTTAAGTAAACTTTTACGATTATGTTACAACAAATATTTATTACATATTTCAATAAATCGTTAATTACGAATAGACAGTTACTGTAACTTGGTTTCAGCGATGCCGCCCAGGGTCGAATGTGGTCTGATGATAAAACCTCTGGCCAAAGCATCACAGAACTTGTTGCATCTTTGGTAAGTTAGTCACTAATTTTCAATGGTATAATTTTAATTTCTTTTGCCCATTAAACTTTGAAAATTTTTGATGAATTTCCGATTACTCAAACTCCCAGAATTAGCTGAGAAATTTGATTCTGGAGCTCTAGGGCTACCCCCATTAGGTGTTTTAGCCGTGAATATAGGTTGTTATAAATTGGTTTGTGTATTCGCTAGGCTTTCAGGATTCGCTTACGTTTTGAATGAAATTTATATGGTTGGTAGTTCTGCGAAATCAAACTGTCACTACTCATTAGCAATTCAGGGTGTAGAGTACAACCAATGATCCTTGTTCTTATATTTTTTTCATTACTAGAATTAAACTTAACTTTAAAAAAGTTAGTCCTCTCAAAATGTATGCTTACTTTACTTGTTTCTTACTGTTTCATACTGTTATAATTAATTTTAAATAATTTCCCAGAACGCCCTGGCAACCCCGACCGAGGCCAGCACTAATCCGTTCAAATCGTCTGTGCGTCTCAACGATTATGACTCGATTGACAAACATGTAAGTGCATTTCATTTTTAAATATAATTTATAAAGTACTGGTCTTAAGTTAAACTAGTGGACCCCCGCTCTACCCAGGTACCACCGTTATTTATGTAAGTATAAAGTTTTTTCAAATATTGGTTAACATTGTGTGACTTACCTCACATGCCCCCGTAGCATGAGGCGCGTGAGAGCGAGTATGTCATGTGAGAAGTGAGATACTGACAGATTTGTATGAGCATTCTGTCAATTTCTCATTTCATGTGACGTAAGCGCTCTCACAAGCCTTATGCTACTAGTGAAAAATATTTCACGTTCGTTTATTAGATTAGCTTTTACAAAAAAAAATATGAGTATAGATATAGATTTGAAAAAACTTAATTTCAGGCGGAGTCCCCATTCAACGATTCTCACAACACTGAAAACATGAACGGCTATCGCGAGGATCGGGAGAAAAACCTGTCACGTCGCGCTTCGTTCTGTAAGTTACATTATTTATTATTCTTATAGGGGTTAGTTCCTAGGATTGGCAGAATTTCAAAAAAGTTTAAGAACCCTTTTGGGAACTTAAGGGAAGGGATCGTAAAAAGAGTCGAATGCATAAAAATACAAATTTCTACTTGTATATGAAAATAGGTCATATTAAAAGAACCTTTGCCTACTCTGGACAGATTTAAATTTTGATTTTTCATAGGGAAAACACCGCGTAAGAATAAAAAACACTTTTCGGTTCATATCGCATCCATGTTTGCATCTACTATTTGATAGACCTGAATGAAGAGAATACAATATATCCATGTTATTCTGCCAAAGCATATGATTACATTATTATTATTTTTAAATAATTACTGTAGGTGGTGTAGTGTCCAGCTACCGTAACGGGACACAGGCTTTGAGCTGGAGCGGAATTCTACCTCCGCGATGTTTCGACCTCAACGAGGAATATTCGCCAAAGGTAAGTAGTAAATAATTGTAATAACTTTCATATAATGTGAAGTAATGAGTAACGAATGCCTTCATTACGCACATTAGAAAGAAATATAGAAAAATGTCAGATCTCGGGTGGATCTAAGCTCTACACGCCCTAACTCTACAAAGCCTTTGTTCACAAATTCTACACCATATTAAATATGTGACAAAGTCACGTGATGTTCAGAAGTATTAGTAACCCCTTCAGGGATATTCGGCGTGAACGTTTATGTTATGTTATGTACACTCTTCTAAATGTAATTAGCCTACCTTTACTTAATATGACGCGCTCGAGTTTTCGGAGGATGGATATTATTTTACTAATCTGACGGATTCCCCACAGCATACCCCGCTATATGAAGAGTTCATAACTCAGTAGAGTTAATTAATTACAGGGTACAAGAATTCTCCCTATATAATAATCTATAATCGATCGTACGAGGGAGAAGGAAATAAATGTGAATATGGGTTAGAAGATATAAGTATGCCTATTATCGTTTTCAATGTGCATAGATGACCCTCCGAACTTTTGGTCGTCGTTTATGAATGTAGTTGTTCCGAAAGTAAAGAAAGTAATTTCGCTAAACACAAGTTAATTTTGAAGTACTGAAATGGCAAAACCAGTTTTAATTCTAATTAAATTTTATTTATAATTACAAAAGGACCTAAATAATTTCCATAAATTTCGTTAATTTCAGGTATTCTTTGGTGGTCTTCCATGGGACATCACTGAACAAGCACTAATGCACATATTGCGCCAATTTCAACCTGTGCGGTGAGTATATTATGCATTATACCATTACCTATCCCTTAGAATGGATCTTTCCGTGGGTAACTTTACTTGCCAGGCAAAGAAGGGTTAAATGTTTTTTTGGGACAGAACTTCAGGAATAGTTCTTCCAACACGATGGGGATAATTTTGTCTTCGTGTAAAATATTTTGTTCCATTCTAAATTACCTGAAAAGTTCTTGTAAATTGTCATTTCTATTTTTATATTGTTGTCACAATTTATGACTTGTCAGCATAACTAGAATTCATAAAAACACGACTTTAACGTTTGCTAATAATGTAAGAAATAAGTAAGTATGCTCTTGCATTTTCTTTAAACAAACGTTGGCAATAGATCGTGAAGCTAAATTACGTTACTTTTAAAGAAAATTGCGTAGGCATAGGAGCATCGAATTTCGCCTACATCGCGTTCGCTAGTGGCGCTAATGTTGTGCCCGAATTATAGCATTTCTAGTATTCATCAAATCATTTTACATTCCGTTCCCAAAGTGTCGTTGTCTCAAAAAACAACGGCAATAGAATCATATCTGACCCCTGTTTAATAGTGTGGAATGGCCAGAACGCGAGCAAGGCAACAAACAACTCACCGAGCGGGTTCGCCTACATCACGTTCGCGAGCAGCGCTAAAGTTGTCCGAATTTTAAAATTTGTAACATTGTTAATTTTTTTTTTACTTTGCTTACTTATACTCATGCCCATTATTCCCATTGGGGTAGGTAGACTATCGATCGCCACTTAGTACGATCTTGACAAACCTCTCATGCTTCCCTTACATTTTTTTAACCTTTCTCAAACAACCGTTGACAATTCAACGGCAATACAAGCCTTTCTGAAACTAATTTATAATCTAGTGTGGAATGGCCAGAACGCGAGCAAGGCAACAACTCGCCGCGCGGGTTCGCCTACATCACGTTCGCGAGCAGCGCCAACGTGAGGGCGCTACTGTCGGGCTCGCGACGAACTAGCTCGGACTGGTACTTCCCGATTATGTCGCGGAAGATGAGGATGAAGGAGGTAAGACTTTTTGACCTTGTTGATTTTATGGTCTGTAATCTACGTAGCTTAGTGGAAACTTTATGGAAATAGCTTTATTGATGTAGAAGCTTTATTGTAGCAAATCCTAAATCTTGCCTATGCCATTTACTTGGTCGTGTAACTAGTTTTTCAAGGTTGGTGATTAAAGGTGGAAATGTTAAATCATGATTAGGCTCAAACATGTTTGTCGTTTAATGGCGTACGGAGATTTATTTTCTTATTTGTTCCTTGAATATTTGCTTATTATTACATGAAATAAAAAACGAAATTTAGCTGTAATGGCGTCTAAGGGATCCAGAGTTTCCGGATTGTTTAGAGGGCAATAATATGACAACAATTTACAAAGCCTGTGCAAAATTTACGCTAGAAAAAAATGAGAATTTATTTTTACTGAACGTTTTTTGGCCGTAACAGTGGTTATGTCCTAGTTATAGATTATAATTGAATCTGAATTCACGTCTTAGTTCCTCGATTGAGACGATATCTGACTTAAATTCTGTTGTAGTCTTGTAAAAGTCTGTTTGCAAAAATCAGTTGCAGCACAGTTTGATAAAAAACTGTATTCATCGACGAAAAAAATACTTTGGCTCGTGGGTTTGCATATCTTGTGTAGGTGTCAGTGATCCTATCAAGACTTACGACACAATTGAAGCAAAATATACTAAAGAAATCGATCAATATAATGTGTGCTCCCACTTTTCTTGCCCTAACAGGGATAAAAGTCTTTGCTTCTACTCTGTGTTTGCACTTATCTCCTTTTCTTTAATGCCTTACTCCCAACTCCTATAAGAGTTTTGCTTAAATTGTAGTTTCGATGAAATACGTATATGTGGCAGGTGCAAGTGATCCCGTGGGCGGTGTC